>JANZLF010000222.1:18177301-18192207 GCA_026546835.1 Erythroxylum foetidum
CCTCACTGAGTTCGCAAACTCACCCAAAATTGCAAATTATTTTTCAGGACCGAGAGAGTAGACTTATAGCTCCAGAGAGACTTTTCCTGCCGTGTAGATCAAGTTGGCAAGAGAAGTCATGGCACACAGGTCGGTCAGCTGGCACTTTTTGAGGGATGACCTAGCTAGCTTTATGTTTGATTTTCTTTTGGAGTAATGTACAGAACATACCAGTTGTGTAAATTTACTGCTTGAGGTTATGAAATGAGAAATTCATGGTTTCAAAAATTAGTGGATTTCATATTAATGCTTTATGATTTTGGATGCCATGTGGAGTGTTAGTGCTTGTTCGTAGCGTACCCTTATCGTAGGGTGTGTATCGGAATGACCTATGGGCGTCTCGGTGCATATCCTATGGTAAGGGGGTGCTACATTATAAATATTTCATAACCTTTATAAATGATTACTCTGGACATGGATATTTGTATTTGATGCATAAAAAGATTGAATCTTTTAAAAGGTTCAAAGAATTCAAAGCTGAAGCTGAGAAACAACTAGGCAAGTCATTAAAACAACTTTGGGTGGATCGAGGTGGTGAGTACTTATCTAGAGAGTTCCAACAATTTCTAATTTACAATGGAATTGTTTCCAACTTGTCAGCTTCTCGAACACCCCAATAAAATGGTGTAGCAAAAAGGAGGAATAGGACTCTATTAGAAATGATATGATCAATGATGTCCTATGTTAGTCTAAGGCTTGAACCACAAAGATGGAACTAAGGTCAGAAGTATGTTTATTTGTATGATATCCTACTGGTACATGAGGGTACTATGTTTACAATCCTCAAGATAGTAAGGTATTTATGTTGACAAATGCGACCTTCTTGGAGGAAGAATTTGTGAGAAATCACAAAGGAAGAAATGAAGTAGTACTAAATGAGTTACCTATTTCATCCAAATCAAAAGTTGATTTGGATATAGCAGAACAAGATTTCTAAATAGATTCAGGAGTTGAATCAGAAGAACAACTTGAACATCAAGTAGTGCCTAGATGTAGTGAGAGGGTTGTGAGACAACCAGACAGGTATTTAGGTTTATGAGAAGGCATAACTGCCATCTCAGACTAAGAAGCAACAGATCCCATTATTTATACATAGGCTATTAATGATGTTGATGTAGAAAAATGGCTCAAGGAGATGGAATCGGCAATAGATTCCATGTACACTAATGAAGTCTGGATCCTTGTAGATCTAACACCAGATGTAAAAGCCATAGGGTGTAAATGGATCTATAAAAGAAAAAGCGGATCTGATCGAAAGGTAGAGACTTTTAAAGCTAGATTGGTAGCTAAAGGCTATCCTCAAAACGAGGGTATAGACTATGAGGAGATTTTTTCTTCAGTTGTCATGCTTAAGTCCATTAGAATTCTTTTAACCTTAACAACCTATTTTGATTATGAAATATGGTAAATGGACCTCAAGACCGCATTTCTTAATGGGGATCTTAAGGAGACCATTTATTAGCCCAACTAAAAGGATTCATTGAGCTAGGTAATGAGTATAAAGTATACAAATTGCAGAGGTCCATTTATGGAGTTAAGCAAGCATCTACATCTTGGAACATTAGATTTGATAAGTTTATCAAAACCTATGGGTTCATACAAAACCTAGATGAGCCTTGTGTCTATAAAAGGATATAAGAAGGTAAGGTCATTTTCCTAATCCTGTATGTCGATGACATTATACTCATTGGGAATGATGTAGGAATGTTATCTACGGATAAGGGATGACTGAATGAACATTTCTCAGTGAAGGATTTAAGAGTGGTCAACTATGTTCTAGGAATCAAACTTATAAGGGATCGTAAGAACAAATTGATAGCCTTGATTAAAAAAACCTACATTCAAAACATGCTCGATAAGTTTGTCATGCATGATTCCAAGAAGGGTTTCACACCTACTAGACATGGAACTAAGCTTTCAAAGGAGCAAGCACCTAAGATCCAAGAGGAGGTTGAATGCATGTATAACATTCCATATGCACTAGAATAGATAAGCAGTGGGACTGGTAAGTAGATTATAGTCTAATCTAGGAATGGATCATTAGATTGCTGTTAAGTACATATTGAAGTATCTTTGTAGGATGAAGAACTTAATACTTGTTTACACTAGAAGTAACCTTATTCTGATAAGATATACAGATTCCAATTTCTAATCATATGTTAATTCAAAGAAATCAACTTTTGATTCCATATTTGTTTTAGGAGGTTGAGCCATAGTCTGGAGGAGTGTCTAGTAATCTTATGTTACTGATTCGACTATGGAGGCTGAATATGTTGCTACTTGTGAAATAACAAAAGAAGCAGTTTGGCTTCACAAGTTCTTGAACAATTTGGAGGTAGTTCCCGAGGTAAAAAGGGCATTACACTTTATTGTGATAATAGAGGGATAGTGGATAATTCTAAACAACCTCGGAACCATAAAGCTGTCAAACATATTGAGAGAAAGTATCATCTAATAAGGGAAATAATACAACTTGGTGAGGTGAATGTGGTAAAGATTCCCACAGAGCAAAACCTTGCTGATCTATTTGTGGAGACTTTGTCTCAAAAGAGTTTTGAGGGTCACCTAGCAGGGATGGGAATGAGGGATATGTCAAACTTGCTTTAGGGCAAGTGGGAGATTGTTGGAGTTATGTAAATATAGTGCCCTGGAAAGCAAGTGTATTTACATATAACTTAATCTTCTTCTAGTTACTTTTGTAATGAAAATGTTTATTATTAATATAACAAAAGAGTTTGATTTTATTTATATGAGCATTATATATCTAGTCATAAGGTACCAAGATTCTTTTGTAATTAATATTCATATACATGGAGATGTATGGGAAACATGTATATTATTAGAATCTAAATTAGTTGATTCATAGTTGAATAATCAAGTTGGTCGCTTGATTATAGTTTAGATTGTAGTATTGTGATTTATCTTCGTGTAGGTAAAAGAGTTTACTTCAAGGGAATGATGAGTTTCATATTATGATAGTAGTTGAGTATCAATAATAACACTATTAAATACATTTGGAATCAAGTATGTTTTTAAAGAATAAAGTAGGTAATTATTTTATTCTTAAAAGACACATCTTAGCATTCTTTTATTATGAACCACAATCTTGATGAGTGGTGAATTTATATATGTTTCATTATAAATCTTGATATGATCAGAATGGATTTTTACAGAGTATCAATGCAGTGTCTGCATGTTGGAATTATTAATTGAAACATGTATCAGGTAACATTCACTCAAATAAAGAGTTTATAGTGATATCATCACTTTTAGATGTTTTATTGAGATTGGTGATTAAACCGGTGTCAGTAGTTTGATGGACTAGCTACCCATCAAGTTTTAACACCAAAATGAGATCTTGTGTGTTAATCACCATATAGAGTAAAACGGGAGATCTAGAAGGAAAAACCAACATAAGTGTAAAATGGTCATTTTACCTTTTATTGTGTGAATGGCTATAATATGGTTTCTAATGAAGTTTGCAATTGAACATCTTATTTGAAACATGTATTCTCATAATATTTAGTAATTCAAGAGTTCAACTAATTGTCTTTAGTGGAATGACATTTGGTTAATAAACTGGAATTAATTCTAATGAGATTAAATTAATTTCGGGCTTATTGGAGCTTGAATTATATAAGTCTAATTAAAATTTCCATTTGGCTTCTAGGAAGGTTATCAAGAAAAGCAAAAAATATAAATAAAGGTTTTAAAGCCTATGATTAAATGTTAGGCTTACTTTGATTAATTGTTAATTATAAGCCCAAATGAGCATTTAACATTGGGCTAGACTTTATTTTGATTTGATTAATTAGATAATTAAATTGAGAAAAAGTAAATAAAGATAAAAGGAGGGTAAAATGGTTTTACAGCTAAATGTGCAGCTACACATTTCACATTAAATTGCCAAATTTAAGATGGTTTTTATCATGCTTCATCATTAACTGGAGTAATGATCTTATCATTAAATGGTTTAACGGTTTTCTTTTAATGATGGCATGTATCCTTTTAGCATTCATTTGATTAAAGAAAAGAGGAGATGCGTTTGATGTATTCTCTCTCTTCTTTCATCTCATAACCAAAAATGAGACAGTCTCATTTAGGTTATTAGTCTTTTCATATAACCATCTTAAACAAATGAGGAGAGTATCATCTATTGACTTCTTTATGATTGATTAAAGAATGAAGTCATGTATTAGATGCACATCACTTCTTTCTTTCATGTTTAATCGAAATTGAGAAGGAGAGAAGAAGTTGTTGCATTTTTGACTCACTCTCTCCTCTTATACACGTGCTAACCAAAACTTGAATGAGAAGAGTCTGATTTTTGGTTTCTTTCAACTAAGAAAAATCTCCTAAAATATTTCTTCTTCTTTCCCACTAAAGGATATTATTAACTAAGTTGTCCAAGGAGACAAAGTGGTAGATCGGATTGGTCAAGGATACAATAACGAGGAGAGGATAAATTAACAACGAGAGAATATAAAAGCGAGGAGTCAAAGCTATAGCAAGGAGTCGGTATAATTTCCATCTTATTCTTATGTTAATTATTTTCCTTATACCGTATCATGTATGGCTTAAACATGTTGATTTGGTTATTTTATTACCGTTGCATTTTGATTTCAATTTTTTTAAATATACCATTTTACCCAAATCTTACATGCTTTTATTTTCAATCCAATATGAAGGTTATGAACTAATGAATCGAACCCATTTCCTACCACACCGACCATATATGATGATCCTTTGATAGAAATATGTCCATTCTTAATTACTGTATAATC
The DNA here is from genome assembly GCA_026546835.1 of Erythroxylum foetidum. NCBI lineage: Eukaryota > Viridiplantae > Streptophyta > Magnoliopsida > Malpighiales > Erythroxylaceae > Erythroxylum > Erythroxylum foetidum. The sequence continues at coordinate 18,182,125 of JANZLF010000222.1, forward strand.
ATTTCCCCTAGCTGTTTATTTTTAAATGGCCTTTGGTCACCTCCTACTTTGGAAAAGTTAAGAAGGGGGAGTTAAAAAATGCAAACAATTGGAAATAAAGATGAAGCAGAAAGATAGATAAGCAAAAATTGGAAATTAATTTAAGGTTGCGGTTACACGAGGATAAATTTGAAAATTTTATAAAATTTGAATTTTAATTAAATTAGAGTTTAAATTAGGGAACCAAAATAGGTTACGAGAGAAACAACTAATCATAAGCTGATAATTCAATTATAGTTGGAAAATTATAGTTTACAAATAAAAGCTACACTCCCTAATATGAGTTGAGAAATTACGGATCCAATCCCTTCTGTATATGAATACCAATATGTGTTCTTATCCTCTACATTAGTAGAATACCAACTGTTGGTTAGAGAGGTATTTATCATAGAAGATTCAAGTGTTTCTCTCATCCCACACAGTAGTAATAAGAAATGATAAAGAGATGCAAAAACATCATTTAGCAAACCTATTGTGGAATCTTATATCAGTGCATAAAACCTTAATTTGGTTTAGAATCTCTAGAAATTTTAGTAATCAAGAGTCTTTGCAACTTTCCAAGTGTTGAATGCATAGTTACGCTTAAACAATAAGCTATCAAAAATTTCCTCATCCCTTTTGTAGAGAATGCATCAATTAGCAAGGTGTGAATTTTGTAATTCTATCAATAGTTGGTACCTTATTCATTATGGCTAGCTGTAAGGTTATAAAAGCTTGAGGATGGTGATGTACAACCCAGACCATATCTAGCCAAGGAAGTGTTGGTAAGTTACTTTTAATCACCTTTCTATATGTTTGAATGATGAACTTTCCATTAACAGTATGTTTCCATATGACATAATCCATTTCTAAAGTAAGGCAAGTCTAGTTAATTTCAGTCTTCAAAGATGTTGGAATTGTAGCAGAAATGATCTAATTCCTAGTTATCAGAACTTGAACTATAGAGCTTTGTGAGTTAACAAATGATTTAATAGATTCAAGTTTACTCAGTTTGATCAAAGGGCTAACTGACAGCTAATTGTTGAACTAAAAGAAGGTGCTTTCTCCATTTCTAGTAAGGTGAATGATGTGAGGTCTCATCTTTTCCCTCATCCAAAAAATGGATTTCAATGTAATAAAAGCAAGGTAATCTGCATTGAACTCCCATAGGCTCCTATTCTTTATAAAATCAGTGTGGATCCATTTTTACAAAAGTATCTGCTTATCCGTGAGTAGTTGGTATAGTCTCTTGTTAATTAGGACAGTATTGAGGGATTGGAGGGGAAAATAACTAAGATCACCTTGCTTTTTGGGTAGGCAAACGTCACCCCACCTCATCTTGACCTTACCACCTGAACATAAGAACCTATTAAGGATCTTGTCAACAGTTTATATCACTTTAGAAGGAAAAGTAATATGAGCTGCCCAATACACATTGATGAAGTTAAAAATGGATATGATAAGTTACTCCCAACCAATGAGAGATTTCTAGAGCTCCAAGATGCAATTTTGAAATTGATTTTATCAATTACATAAGCATAATCCCTAAAAATCACCCTATCATCTGTCATGGGGATACCAAGATACATAAAAGGTCATTGTCACTTAATGATGCCAGTAATGGTGGATAGAGTGGATTCAAGGTTAGAGGCTTTTTGGGATGAGAATAGACCACTCTTTGAACAATTAATAATAAGAACAAACATCCAATTAAACATTTTAAGATCTTTCATAAACATTGATATAAAAGTGGGATCAACTTTTGATAGAAAAATGAGATCATCAACAAAAAATAAATGAGTTAGTTCAAATCTTCTACATCTGGATTGAAATTTAAAACCTTGGTACTTTTTACCACTCTTTGGAGCAATCTACTAAGGATCTCCATAACCAATCCAAATGAATAAGGTGATATGGGATCACCTTGTCTAATCCCCTTAGAAATTATAAAAGTGTTTAAGGGATCCTTATTCGTTTGAAGAAATGCATTGAGCGATCCACTGTATGAATAAGCTAGGGAAATTCAATGTAGTTAGAATGTTTTTGATGAACTCCCAATCCAAAATATCATATGCCTTTTTGAGATCTTTCATAATTGGCTTTTCCTTTTCTCTTGGAATATGATTTGATCAGTTCTTATAGAATTAATACGTTATCCCTAATTGTTCTACTTAGAATATAAGCAACTTGTGAGTCTCCAATATGATTAGGTACTACTTTTATGTGCCTGTGAGCTAATATCTTAGAAATTAACTTATTAATAGAATTACAAGGTAAAATGGGTCAATAGTTAGAGAAGTATCTGAGTTCCCCACTTTTGGGAACAAGAGTGATAAATGTTTTATTAAAAGCAGTCAAAAAGTAACCATTATTAAAAAATTCCAAGATTGCTTCAGTCTCTATATTTCTTGTTAATGGTCAAATCTTTAAAAAGAAGTCCACATTGAATCCATCAGGACCAGGGGATTTATTGGGGTATAAGGATTTAAATGATTCTTCAATCTTATAGATAGTAACAAGCTGGATAAGAAGGTTAGCCTCATAAGAAAATAATCCACTTTATAAAATCTAATGGAGAAGAAGAACTTAAGAGTGAGCACTAAAGGGTTTGTTCATAAAGTCAAAGAACTATTCAAAGCCCTTTCTAGTAACTCATCCTACAAATTCAGCTGAATATCATCAAGCTCAATTAATTCTATTGCTCAAGCTCAATTAATTCTATTGACAACCTTCTTAAAAATGATAGATCTATAAAATATAGAGGTGTTTCTATCCCCATTTTTTATCCACTAAATTCTTGATCTTTGCTTCATAAGAGAGTAATCAAACTATAGGGCTTTAGAGTAATTATGGATACCGAATTTCTCCATATCCAACATTTGAGTAGATCCAAGATTGTTATAGACTTATTGCTGAATGTTGTCTAAATTGTATTTAGTAGTATTCAGCAAATGGTGTGTATTTCCATTGTTATTCCTAAATAGTATCTTCATTTCCATCTCAATAAGCTTCAATTTCCTAAATAGAATGTATTGCTTTGTTCTAGTAAACCTTACCCTCATTGCTCTCTATAAGGAATCTTTAAATTTGCTAAATCAATTAGAAAGTTTCTGAATCTAAAAGGCTCTTTGGGATTAATGTCATAAGTCTGAGTAATAACATATGAGTGATCAGATAAACCTCTGTAAGATAAGAAGAAAAATAATTGGAAAACTTCACCATCTACTAAATATTAGCTAGGTGATGATCAAGATTTTTCCTAATAAAATTCACCCCTTGTTGCTTATTGCTCTAGGTAAAATAATTACCTAAAGCTGGAATGTCAACTAGCTGATCTTCTTCAACAAACATCCAAAAATATGTACAAGGAATTCCTATAGATTGGGACCTTCAACTTCTTCTAGTTTTAGTATGGAGTTAAAATCCCCCATGATGATCCAGGGAGTGGTTATGGTGGGCACTAGATCTTTGATCTGGGTCCTGAGAAAAGCTCTCCAATAAGAAGTATGGAATGCATACACAAAGGAAGTGTACAAAGATTGATTAGAACACTTATCCAAACTTTCTAGATTGGTTAAATGTTCAGAAGTGAATGTTTTGTAGGTAGAAACAATTGAGGAATCATAGAGGATTACTAACCTTACAATTTGATGAACATTGCGGTAAGTGTTCTCTCTCCAAAAAGATGGAATATACTTAAGGGGGCTATCATTTCAGTTTTTAATTCGAGTATAAAAAAACCAGTAACTTGAATTTTATTTTCTATAACCAAGTTTCTTATAAGCAATTTTTTATAGGATTATTAGCTTCCCTAACATTCCAAGAGAGGATTCTTATTGTGTTTTGGAGTCTTTTTATTTCTATTGGACCTCTTCCTAGTGACTATTTCAAAGATTTGGTTTACACACCCTAGTTGATCAATAACAACTATTAAAGTCCTAGGAATGGATAATTTAGAGATTGTCCCAGGACTACTATAAAATCTACCCTCAGTAACTAGCATCACAGTTTAATAGCACACTTTAAGTCTGAAATACCAATCTCTCCTAGTAAGCTTACTATAATGGCTGCTTCATTGTGATTTTTATTCTCCATATGTTCCTAATGCGATAACCCTCTATAGGATGAATACTAGTTTGTGATCTTTCCTTAGAGACTGATAGTACAGATGTTTGTTCACCAAAATTCAAAACTAAAGAATTCGACTTTCTTCTAACATATTCTACGTAGTTGAAATAATTATGCTATTTTTCCTTCATTCTTACTATTGCTATTAATTTGCATAAGGATTTGACTATTTTACATTGGATGTTCCATTAGTTACACATTCCCCATTAGCTTTTGATAATCACCTATAAGAAATACTCTACCTGTCTTCCTCTAGATCTTCTGGACAATAGGATAAGGTTTCCAAGAATAGGATAATCTAAGATGGTCTTCAACAAATTATAAGTCCTCATTGAGTTTGTAACTCAGACATAACAGTGAATAGAATACACGTTCTTACCAATTTCACCCTTTATATCTCAACAATAGCTTGATCCATGATATAGGCTTTCCGGTATAACTTGCTAGTTGACTCAATCCACTTGTTGTCCAATATTCCAAAAGGACTTCATGGATACATATCCATATGGTATATTCTCTTTTTTGAGCTCTCAAGCTCCATACCTAGCTTCCACAACTAGAGAATTAAAGGTTTAATAAAGACATACCATGGAACAACTTGTATGCTCTTTTTAGCATCGTCAGGTGTAGCAAATTTAATGAGGAAAACATCTTTATTATTAATAAATACATCCAAGAATTCCTGTTGTTTCTAGTTGTGTAAAGCCCACTGCTTCATAATAAGGAATGCAAGTATTTAGTCTAGAAAAGATCCCAAGATGGTATAATTCCATCTGCTAGCACCTGCCATTAGGATCTCCAATAGTGGAGAGATTATTCTTTGGTCAGTTACCTCACTTGGTGGGAAATAATTCAGCATTAACTTAAGTTTTGTGTCTCTAGTAAGTCTTTCGAATAACCTAGCTCAAATATGCATTCTATTTAATATTCAAAGAAGGACTAACAATGTCCTTGTTGATCAAATGTATAGTTGGTTGCAGGGTGTTAGTTTTTAAGGGCAGGAAGTTATTATCCATTAGTTAAAGGTAAGACCTGATGGATAATAAGGATTCTGCAATTAAGAGCCAAGGACTACAAAGGAAGAAGGAGACAGATAATAAACTAAGAATTGAAAGGCGTTTAGACAAGAAGTGTGTAAGCAGAAGTTGAGAAGGGTTCAAGTAGCCTGCAGGAAGGTTATAGGAATTAAATAAAGCCAAGCATATCAATAAGTAGTTAGTAAAGGTTAGAAGGAGATGAATAAAGATAGACTTTGTTAGGAGGAATTGTGCATTAATAATGAGGTTCGAGTAGCTCATGTAGAGAATGCAGAGAGAACAACAAGAACACCATTCTTTACTATAAATTCCTCCTAGCAATGATGTTACAGAATTTTGGCAGTCACATTTTTGTTTTCTTTTTCATTTGTAGAAGATTTATTTTGAATGTTTTTAAAATATTGAAGTCAAATTTAAGTACTGAGAAATGTTAAAGGTTATTTTATATTTAAATCTATGTGAAACATTAAAATCTATTTTATATTTAAGTGTAAATATAATTTTAATTCACTAACATCCACAAATGAGATAATTTGATTACCATCATTTTAAATTAGTTTCAATGAGTAAGGCCTTGACGAGAGACCTACAAATCAAATTCTTGAGAAGAAAGGGAGAAAAAGGATTTTGTTAGAACAAAATGAAATAATGAATCTTTGTTTTACTTGATTATCTATTTTAAAGCTCGACAACTCAAACATTAGCAAGAGTAGGCCAAAATTTTTTAACTAAGTCCAAACTATCCTAAAAGAACCATTAGATTTGAGGCACCTAGTCTAAGCCCAAGTTTGATAAGGTCTTGGAGGCTCAAAGCATGACCCAACCTAGATTTTTCATTTTTAAAAATAAAAAATAAAAATGATGTTATTTTACTAAAAAAACATAATTTCTTATAAATTTTGGGCTAGTTGGATCTAAATGCCCTAAACCCAAGCCTGACATGAAGCACGATCAAACTAGACCAATCTTGTTAACTTTATACTAAGTCAGGTCAGACTACGTCTGGGCTTTATCGTCATTTATAAATGAATGCCTTAAGCTTGAGATCATTTTATTTTTTTATTGTAAACAAAGGGGGAAGGAAGCAACAAATGGTCTCTTCTAAGTATGAATCTCTTCTCAATTATTCACATAATTGAGTGTTAAAAAGCCTCAGGAAATCTCGTTTTCACTTAAGCGTCCATTTTCCAAAAACCACTTTTGGGGGCCACCATCACGAATGCTACCATGTGTTCATTTCTTTTGAGTATAGGTAAGTACCCATCCTTCTTGCTTTACATACCTAAACTAAGTTAATTGAAATTTTCTAGTACATCGAGAGCGAATAATTTATCCATGTCTAATGTCCTCTCCAACATCCTAATTCAAAACTAATTTGGAAATTATACTAGACAAGTCATCCATATAAAAACAAAAGAATTTTTTCAATCAATAAATGAGGGCAAATAAGGCCTTTGTCCATGTAAGAAGAAAACACAAATGTGAATAATGATTTCTTGGAAAAGAATTTGAGTACGATGAATACACACAATTATAATTACATTAATATCCTTCCAATCAAGAAAAACCATATAAAGAAAAAATCTAGTAGTAATAGATTGACCTTTTTTAAAGTACGAAGAAGTTTGATGATTGGGGTTTGGTTGTGTGTAATTTTTAATTATTAACCCTCAATAATCTACAAACAAACGGTTCGTTAGCATAGTATCAAATGTGTCGATCCCACGAGGAGGGAACTAATCTAGTCCTAATATTTAACGCCAAAAACATATAACAAAAATTCAAGATACAATGAAACTAATACAAGAATTTAATTTAATCAATCAAATTAGAAAATACTAATTATTAAGCAATTTTCAACACACCCACGAATCAATATAATTAAATTACTAATTGAAAGGGAATTTTACATATCCTTAATGCTAACCTAATTGATTATAAATTATTGGATTATTGGTTCTAGACTATCCTAAGGTTGATTACTCTCTCTAGAGTTATAACTATTAACCCTAAATCATAAACCCTAATCAAATTATAGAGATTGCAATCTCTCAATTCACAACCTATCCAAAACCTTAATTAGTTTTGAAGTTCTCTAATAAAATATCAGAAACTTATATAAGATCTCTCTCTGCATAAATTATTGATATGATTTAATTCTACTTTCTATTAAATCACCTAACTATCGTTAGTCCAATTTAATCATTTTTCATTTGATTCACCCTTTTAGTTTATTGTCGAATTATGTAATAGCATAATCAAACCACTATAATATCTAATAAGCATATAAACAATCATATTCTCATTAATTCAGGAATAAATTCTGTAGGTGAGTTTAGAACATCCTCGATATTCAAGATCCTATCATTAATTGTTTAATCCAATTCTATACAATAATAAAACTGAAAAGAATAGGAAATACAATCTAAAATGGATGACGGGAGGTAGTAATGTCGGGAAACCTCCTAATTCAGGAAGTACTTTGAATCAACTTCTTCTCCTCTTCTCTCTTCCTTCTTTTCTTCCTCTATCTCTTGATGATCTCTCTCTAGGGTTTCTCAAGGTGGTTGGTGCATAAAAGGTCTAAAAAATATCTCGAAACTTAAAGTTTGTGAGTGTCTATGAGTCTGCTCGACACAAGCCATGATCGTGGGCCATTCCATGGACTTGACAAAATCTGAAGCTTTTGTCATGGTCGTGGCCTGACATATCATAATCATGGGTCGTTGTTTTGGCTTGAATGTCTCCTAAACTCCTTTGTTCTTTAATGTTGAGCCTGAAACACTAGTAAACACATCAAGGTACCTAAAAAATATAATATTTAAGCTCAAAGACTTGTATTAACCCATAAAACACTTAAAACATAAATAATTAACAAACTAACACAATTCTAACCCTAATATATAATAAATGATTGAATTAACAACTAAACACATATCAAACTATGCCCCAAAACACGATGTAATATACATTTATCATTTAATCATTGATTTCTTGCAGCACACTTAAGGAAATTAGTCCAATTTTAAATTCCCCAATCATATCACTAAATGTTAAACAAGTTAAGAATAAAACAAAAGTTGATCTTAGCTCTCCTATCAATAAAGAACTTAAAGCAAGGTTTGAAAATTTTGTGAGAAGAAAATCAAGTAGCAAGAGAAAACTTCCTGTTACCACTCAAGAACTTGAAAACACTTGTTAATTTTGCAGGTATGTAAATGTAAAAATGAAAAGAAGACAAGATTTTACTTGGTTTGACAGTATAAACCTATCTACATCCAAGTCTCCCACTTTAGTGGTGATTTTTCATTATATGAAGAATCAAAAGAAGAGAAAGTTGATACAGAGTTAAGTGTATATTCTACACTTGCAAAGAGCCTCTCCTAGAAACTCTCTTGGTACCTACAGATGTACTCTAGCACTCTCTGAATCTTTTTCTCACATTTTTTGTCACTCTCAAAGATTGAATACAATGTGAATTGATGACTGAAGTTTCTATTTTGTGTTTTGTGTTTTCTGATGTTTCTGTTTTCCTTTTTATAGCTGATGAAGATGAAGGCTTTCAGTTTGGTATGTATGATCTGATGCGTGTCATGTGCCTTACGTGAGTCACTTATTCTCCAACTTTTGGTATGGATATTATGTCTTTCTCAGCTACATTTAATTACCTTCCAAGCATGTAAATTAGACAGTGAAACAAGTTAATGCTTTAGACTTATATTGAACGACTTCATATTGACTTCCAGACTTATGACTTGAGCTATGCCACATGGGGGTGTCTAATGTAAGTCATTTTTTGTTCCTTATAGTGAGAAACTTTGAGAGCTTCTTCATGTCTCCTCTTTCACATTTTTTGATACTTCATCTAGTTTCTGCATTTATTGCATCTGAGTTGAATTTGTTGGAGTACATGTGATTTCTATCACTTATTTCCCTCCTACTGCATCAATCTTCATCTCGGAAACAAAAAGCTCGAGAGAGATGCAAAATACTTGAAACCTTAATTTTCACCACTTTGGTGAGTTCGGTCATATCTTCCTTCAGAGTCAAAGGGCTTCTAAAATCTGTAAATAATCCCTTAAAAACATGAATTTCTTTTGGGTTAGTACTTTAGTTTCAAAATCTGAAGGGTTTTGCTCACCTTTAATTTTTTCTAGGTTGAAGAAGCCTTGAGCTATCTTATCCCTCACAAAATGGAGTCTGACATCGACGTGCTTGGACCTCTCATACAAGACGGGGTCTTTGCTCAGGTACATTGCGCTTTGACTATTTGTAAATATTATTGCTGTAGCTAGGTTAGCTTTAATTTCTCTTAGGATGCCTATCAGCCATGCTAATTCTTTTACGCCTTTCGTTATTGCATAAACCTCTGCTTTTATGGTTGAGAGTGAAGCTATTGACTGTTGTTGTACCTTCCAACTTATTGTGTTTCCTGCTAGTGTAAAATTGTAACACCCCACTCCCGCGTGACCCGAACCCGACATCGTTGGTGATATCTGAGTGCATGCCTCGCGAGGGTGGCGTGCTACATCAGTCAGTCGAAACTCAGTATCAATATGTTTTTTTTCAGTACCCTCATGTGCACAGTATACAATTTTGAGCCCAAATGTAAAAGGAAGCATTTTCAGTTATTACAAACAGTCAACAACAATTTACAATAGCCATGTAATGACATAACCAACATTGGGCCCACGATAAATACAGAGCATTTTGAAATACAATTCTATGGGACACTAATGCAGACGCGAACTGATCCCGACCTCTATCTATCCCTTGCGTACGGTAGACATACTCCCGTGTCAAACGGGGTACTCTTCAAGACCTGAAAAATAGATGCAAATTTTGGGTGAGTTTTGCGAACTCAGTGAGGAACCATCATCGATGGTTCGCCCAATTCATG
>JANZLF010000222.1:18202783-18217966 GCA_026546835.1 Erythroxylum foetidum
CATTGTCTCACCAATTTCTTTCTCATTTAATTTCATTTTAATATTTCTAATGTTCATCAAAAGTTCGGGGTCCAACATTTAGTCTTAAGGGCCTCATTATAGAATAACTTGAAGGAGATTCCTCCCAATGTTAAGGACCCCTGGATCCTTCCAAGTGATCTTAATTCCATTATGTTATCAAAAGAAGATAAAGGTGATAGATCTATCAAGCGATTCTATCTTTATCTTAGACTACGCATATATTTTATTAAGTTGGTAGACATTCCTAGTGGAGGGAATTTTTTTTAACATTCTTAGTGGAGGGAATTTTTTTCTCTTGGTGTAATAATTAAAAAGGAGACAATTCCATAAGAAAGAAGCTTGAACACAAGCTTGCTAATTTAGAGTGGTTTCAAAATTTTCCTAATTGTTTCTTTCTATTCCCTACTCCAAAATTTTTGAATCATTTAATATCTTCCTCACTTATCTTGAAGGTTTTGATGAAGCTAATCTAATATTCATGGCACAAAATAGTTCATCTATGTTATGAGGTTAAAAATCATAAAAGATCATCTCAATATCTTTTATAAGAACAACATGGGGAATACACATCATCTCCTAGTCACTGCTAAACAAGTTTTGAATTCTATGCAAAAGACCCTAAGTAACAATCCTTCCTCTATTCATTTTAAGAATACTGAAAAGTAGGCAATGAGTAATCTATGTAAGGCTCTCCCTTTTAATTATTCTCTAATAAAACAAAGATCTATATTGGCTTCACTTAAAGGAGGGATAGGGGAGTTACAATATATTTTGTTGAGGTGATGAATACCCTCTCCAATGCTCAATCATCCATTGAGTTAATTAAAGGGATTATAGTGGAAAGTTTCACGTCTTAGGAAGTAGACATTTTGGCTAAACTAGTGACTATGGAGGAAATTGAAGATAGTTTAAAATCACTAGAACCTTAAAAAACATTTAACATCAAATTTTTATCAAAACATGGCATCTTACTAACGATAAGGTCTTAGATTCCATCCTAGAATTCTTCAACAATAGGAGGCTACTCAATGATATCAATAGAATCTTTGTCATATTGATTCCTGAAGAAGGTGAACAAAAATATTTTAGAGACTATCAACCCATTACATGTCACAATTCAATGCACAAGGTGATATCTAGGGTTCAAGATGAGAGATTAATGATGGTCCTTGGTAATCACATAGATCAATATCAAAGGGGATAATATCATTCTTTTCTAGGAATTATTGAGAAATTACTTAAGAAAGAAAGGGGGTAGGAATTACATGATCAAGGTTGACCTAAAAAAAGGCTTATGATAATAAATATTGGAGTTTCCTTTTAAACACCTTAAAATAATGAATTTTCCTGAGAATTTCATCAATTGGATGCAATAAGCTTTTTCAACTCCTACCTATCATGTCCTAGTAAATGGGCAACCTATCAGAGCTAATAAAAGTTGTTGTGAAATTAGATATGGTTATCCAACTTTGCCCTACATGTTTGCCCTAGTAATGGAAGTTCTCACTAAAATTCTAAAAGAGTTGTAGCTAGAAACGAAAGCTTCAAATTCCACTCTAAGTGCAGAAGACTTAGAATCACCAACTAATGCTTTACGGATGATGTAATATGCTTTTCCAAGCTAATATAAGCTTCATCACTTCCTTAATGACAACCTTGAAAATGTTAAGCAGGATGTCAGTTCTAGAGGCCATTAAGTCAAAAAGTGCCTTTTATATCTCTGAGAAAGCAAGGTATTAAGAGCACCTTATAACGTCTATGACTAGATTTCTAAAACAATCTACCCCCTTTATGTATCTTGGTGTCGATATTAAATCTATTAAAACCTCTTATGGATATTTTAATAATCTTCTATATATAGTTCATTTTAGAATGACAAGTTAGAGCTCATAAACTCTTTCATTTATAGGGAAAGCTCAATTAACATCATCTGTACTTAACTCCACTAATGTTTATTTAGCCTCATATATGGCATTCCCGTAGTTTGTCACTAAATTAGTGGACAAACAACTAAGAAAGTTTTTACGGTCAGGGAATAAACCAAGCGAGCATAATGCAAACATAAAATTGGCTAAAATATGCTTACCTAAGATATAAGGAGGTCTCAATCTAATCCCACTGAAGATCCTCAATATGGTGATGCTCACTAAGAGAATATAGAGGCTACCAGAGGATAAGTAGTCCTTATGGACTAAGTGGGTTCATAAATACTACATCAAGTGTAGAAACTTTTGGTATTTCAATCTCACAAACATGGCCCCTACCACTATAAAAGAAATATTAAAAATCAAAGACAAGATAAGGCCTGAAGTAATTAAGTTAGTGGGTAATAGTAGAGATACACATTTTTGGAATGACTTGTGGACCTCTATAGGACCATTAAAGAATATCAATAAATTATCACCCCTTAAAAATCTTTGGCATGTGAATACTAATTTGACTCAAGCTTTTAATTACAAAGAGGACATTCATAATAATATCACCTAACCTTGATTATGTTAGGAGATTCTCAATACTACCCTGAACATGAATGCACTAGATAAGAATATATATAGGTCTTTGAGTAATGGCAAACCCATTAATAGTTCGTGTAAAAAAATTTATCAAAGGTCTCATCCTAGACTTAGTTGGTTTCAATTTTTATGGTGCGATTATGCACTTCTAAAACCTAATAAATTCCTTATGTTGCATATTAGATATATGTTAAGTATGAAAGCAATAAAGAGTATATCTCACCTAACGTTCCATTGTGAATTTTATATTGAGTCTTGCCTAAAGATGATAGAAAAATGTTAGCTAAAGGATCCATTAACTAAGTGGAGGGATATCATTTAATGGACCTCTACAATTTCATATATTAACAATGTTGATTATTCCCTATAGCTAATAAGTTGATTCTAGTTTAATGATAAAATAATTTAAAGGCATTTTTTATCTTATGCGTACTTTGATGTATATGATAAATTTGATGAGATAAATACACATTGTCAATGAAGTTATGATAAGATTATAATTATGAGATTCATATTGCATTTATGTATTATCTCTAAATTGTTCCTAGTCATTATTCTATTAAGACTAAATGTTACTAGATAGTAAAAAGACTAGTAGACATTATTTTTTCCTTATGAAGGAAGTAGTCGATATTATAGACTAAAGTATGGAGATACTTAAATAAACTTTTAGATGCATACTACAGAATAAGTTCATTAAACTATCCCATATGAGAAATCCATTGGAACATTACTTGTATGTGTATGGAAATTCTCATTGTGATAATTGTATAAGCAATCATTTGACTTAAGATCTCCAAAGTTATCTTGCATAGGGATTGATTTGTTTTGATACTACTTATGAGTTGCTCTAGTCAATCATATCCCATTCATCAGTCATTGGATGTAGCGTGAACTATATGGAGATAGTTGAGTGATCAAGATATGATTCATCACCCTAAAGTAATTCGAGAGAATGTTTATTATTTTTTATTAGTATTAATTCAGAATGTTGGGCTTTAAATTTTTTTTATTAAGCATGATTTGAATAAATTTTGTGGTCTTGCTAGATAAATTATTTTATTTAGAGTTTAATTAGCATGTCAAAGTTAGTTAGATTTTATTGCTTAAGTTGGTTGAAATAAAGTGTTAAGAGTGTACAACCTAAAGGGCAAAATTGCCAAATCACTTAAGGATGAAGATTATAAGGCATAAATGGAATGGAAAAAGGGTCAGTTTACAATCATTAAGAGTATAAATTAGAAGAAGAAAATTGTTGGCTTGTTTAAGAAGAGGAGAAGTATTGTGGGTGTGAGAAGAAAAGAAGAAGAGGAGAAAATCAAACTAGGGTTTTGGAGATCTTGAAGATTTAAAGCTAAAACAAGTAAGTATAAGCATAAACCTTTCTTGATTGTTGGATGAAGTATATTTGATGATAGTTAGAAGTGAAAATGAAGTTGAATGTGTGTAAGAAGTTGTTGATGAATGGAATATGAAAATGTTTTAATCTTTTATGTTTAATGATCAAAGATAGATTATGATGTATTTGTGAATGATTTTGGGTTGAAATGGAGTTGAAAATGAAGTAGAAGGGATGGTTTAGGTTTAAGATGGGATATATGTAAAAGGTGGGAAGTAAAATATGGAAAATGAAATATGGAATTGCTGACAATGCATTGTGATTGTGAGCATGTTATGCCTTGAAAAATGTCATGACATTTTGTACAAATGAAAAGAGGGAAAAACATAATGAGCATGAAAAGTATGAATGTGTGTGAAATGAGTTAAGCATTGAAGTTTGATTGTGTTCAGGTAAGAGAGGAATGTTTCGTTGGTCACATGTACGTTGACCTATAGCCTTCTCCCGACCGCTCAATTCAGACCACGAGATCTTGAGAAATCGAAATTGTTTTGTTCACAGTATAAACTCCAGTTTATCCGTTTTGTTCCATGAAACTCTCGATCCATTTTTTGTGCATTTTATCATTGATTTGTTAAGCATGATGCATAATTGAGTGTTATGTTGTGATGAATAACTGCATGATATGTTCTAGGTAAAGACATTCTATTAACTATGAGATGTGAGTTTGAATTGTTGACTAATGAATTGTTGGATATATATGTACACATGCTCTTGAATGTGTGGCTCATTATCGGTGACTATAAATATAATAGCCACTGAGCTATGTAGCTCAACCCATTATTTTTCCCTCCTCAGGTGCAGAGCAAGACGACAGTTGATCCTTACAAGGCATCGAAAACTTCAAGATAGTTAAAGATTTTGTACTAAGTTGGTGAACATTTTGCATAGTTCATTAGACATATCTACATTGAGCATCATTTTGTATCTGTATTAAGTTTGATATGTATGATGTTATGTAAGTAAAGTTGTTCAAACTCTTCGAGTTTAATAATGAACCAAAGAATTGAAGTTCTTTTGTGTATGATTATGTTTAGCTTGTGGTTAGATTTGAATGCATGTGTTTGTTTTGAATGTTTGAATGTTGGATTCTGGGCTTTAGATTCTAAGGGTTTTGCCACGGCAATGTCAAAGGTTGCCGTAGTGAACCTTTTTGAAGGCAACTTCGCCGCGGTAAAAAATGACTTCTATCACGACAAACTTTTCCCGAAGGGTCCATAGAAATAACTTCATGGGTTCGCTGCAACAAACCTATATTTCGCCATGATGAACTCTCCTTGTTACCACTCTGAGATTTATTATAAATGCAATACTTTTCACATTTCTTTCACACCTTCCTTAGGCGATTGTCTCGAACGGTCACCTCAAAATTCATCTCGAGACTCAGGTCAAACGTCTTATGGTATCAGAGAGATAGTTGGACTCTAAAAATTATGCCCAACATCTTGTGATATCAAAGCTTAGGTTTTTCCTAGGCTTATAATGCATAATAATGTGAATTGTATGCTATGTGATTATTTGTTACATTGCGAATCGATTGATTGCATTAAGTGACATGCATATCATGCATACATATAGGAAATAAGATTGAATTGTAGTTAATCATTAGTGTTTACATTGAAGGAGTAAGATGCCACCTCGTAGAAGGACACAAGGAGTTTTGCAAGGATCAGTTGCACCTGAATCTTTGACAAGAGAGGAGTTTTGCAAGGATCAGTCACCGACGCAAGAGTCACCTATTCCACAAGAGCAAGTGCCTCTACTAGATCCGAGGATGTTCCAAGCCTTTGCTCAAGCATTTGTCTAGGTTTTGGGTCAGATGCCACAGACTTATGCTCCAACCTCAACTAAGAAGGGGAAACAATTTGATAAGTTGAGGAAGTATGGGGTAGTAGACTTCTATGGGACAATGGATTCAGAAGAAGCCGAGACTTGGTTGAGAAAAATCGAGAGGATACTGGATCAGATGGAATATGAGGATGACGAGAAGGTTGTGTATGATGCTAGTTTGTTTTAGGGAGATACTCTACATTGGTAGGAGAGTGTGCCAGGGAGCCAGATAGGACTGCCAGTGTTGGCATAGAAGGACTTTTTGGCTTCTTATAAGAAGAAGTACCTATCTAAGGTGTATATTAATCAGAAGTAGAGAGAGTTTTTGAGTCTCACCCAAAAGAAAATGACAGTGAGAGATGAGCGCTGGTTTACACAGCTATCCCGATATACAGTAGAGATGATGATGAGTGAGGTAGCTAAGTGCCATAGGTTTGAATTGGGGTTGCATCTAGCTATTAGAGAGAAAGTGGTGGTACAAAATTTTTGTGATTTTCAATAGCTGGTTGAAGTGGCATTGAGGGTTGAAAATATTAAGAACATAAAGAGTGTCATGAATAAAAAGAGACAAGGGAGAGAACAGTACAAAAGGGAAGGTGGTACTCATATATTTGAACGGAGTGCTAGGACCTTCCCTATGCAATCTGAGGTGAGGAGAAGTGGTGCAAGTAGATCGAGCCAGATGAGAACCGTTTCTTAGCACACCTCAATAACTGGACGTAGTAGAAGGGAAGAGGGAGATAAGCTTTCCATCCCCAAATGTGATCATTGTGGGACACTCCAAAGAGGGAAGTGCTACCAATTGACAAGAGCTTGCTTTAACTATATGAAAAAGGGCATATGGCTAGAGAGTGCCCTCAGCATGCAAGACAGAAGAAAACTCAAATGCAAGCTTCAAAGAGAGTTGAGACTATGGGACATAAGTCTGCAACTGAAGTGGACAGCTCAGATACGGCCAAGAAAGTAAATCCTTTAGGGCGACCGAGAGGACAAACACCAGCTAGAGTGTTTGAAATGTCACAGGAGGATAAAAAATCTCTCTAGAAGTTATGACTAGTATGGTTAAATTATTTGATGTTGATATTGTTGTTTTAATTGATCTAGGGTCCACCCACTCATTTGTTTCATCAGGTAGAGCTATGTGTGGTAGGAATGTGAATCTTTTGAATACTCCTTTGATGGTTAGTATTCATCGGCCAATATATTATTATTAGTCAAGTGTATAGAGAATGTGAGATATGAATTGGTGGGGAACACTTGGTGGTGGACTTAATGTCGTTGAAAATGGGAGACTTAGATGTAATTCTGGGTATGGACACATTAGAGAAATATAATGCCCATCTAGATTGTAAACAGAAGACAATGGAGTTCGAATTGGACAACGACAGAAGAGTGGTGTAAGTTTCTTTAGAGTTGTTTCAGCTCTGACAGTAGAGAAAATGAAGAGGAAAGGGTGTGAAACATTTTTGGCCTATGTGATAGACACAAAGGCAGATGGAGGGCAGTTAGAAGAAATATTTTTGGTCAGGGAATTCTCGGATGTCTTTTTTGAAGAATTACCAGGACTACCACCACTTAGGGAGATTGAGTTTCCTATTGAACTTCTTCTAAGTACAACACCGATCTCAATTCTGCCTTACCGAATGGTTCTGGCATAATTGAATGAGCTTAAGGAGCAACTAGAAGAATTATTAGAGAAATGGTACATAAGGCCGAGCTCTTCACCTTGGAGATCTCGGATCATTGAGGATGTGTGTAGATTATAGGAAGCTTAAACATGTAATCGTCAAGAAAATATATCCACTCCCACACATAGATGACTTGTTTGACCAATTGCAAGAAAAATCTTCTCCAAGATAGACTTGAGATCGGGTTATCACTAGTTGAGGATAAAGGAGTCTGATGTGTAAAAAATTGCTTTCAGAACACGGTATGGTCATTTTGAGTTTTTAGTTATGCCTTTTGGATTGACGAATGCCCCTGCATCCTTCATGGATCTAATGAATAGAGTCCTTAAGTCTTTCTTAGACCAATTTATCATTGTCTTTATTAATCATATATTGGTTTATTCCAAGAATAATAAGGACTATGAGGAGCATTTGAGGATTGCCTTGGAGACATTAAGGAAGAATGAGTTGTATTCCAAATTCAACAAATGTGAATTTTGGCTAAGGGAAGTAGCTTTTCTTAGACATATAATTTTAGAGCAAGGAGTGCATGTGGATCTGAGGAGGATAGAAGTGGTTGTGAAATGGGAAACACTGAAGAATGTAGCTAAAGTGAGAAGTTTCTTAGGTTTAACTAGGTATTACAGGAGGTTTGTGGAGGGCTTTTTCATAATAGCAACTCCACTTACCAAATTGATAAGGAAGAATCAGAAGTTTGTGTGGACTGAGGAGTGCCAGAACAGTTTTGAAAAATTGAAGAATAGGCTTACAACGACACCAATTTTGACTTTGCCTTCAGGTAATGATGGATATATAGCATATTGTGATGCCTCAAAGAAAGGATTGGGTTGTGTATTAATGCAAGGAGATAAGGTGATTGCTTATTTTTTAGGCAATTGAAACCTTATAAGATTAATTATCCTACGCTTGACTTAGAGTTAGCTGCCATAATTTTTGCATTGAAGATATGAAGTCATTATTTATATGGAGTCACCATCAGGGTGTTTATAAACCATAAGAGCCTTAAGTATCTAATGAACCAAAAGGAGTTAAATTTGAGACAGAAAATGGTTAGAACTACTTAAAGATTATGATTCGATGATAGATTATCACCTAAGAAAAGCTAATGTAGTAACGGATGCATTGAGTAGGAAATCTACTATGGAACATATGGAGATGATGTATTGTCCTTTGTTGAAGGAATTGACCAAACTTAGAGTGAAATTGAAGCAAGACGAATTTGGGTGTATATTGGCTAACTTTAGAGTAAGACCAGTGTTGAATGAAAAGATTAAGGAACTGAAGGAACAAGATGAGCATTGGAGAACACTCTAAGAGGAGATTAAGAATGCCAAACCTTCTGAAATAGAGGTAAGTGGAGATGGATTAATGGTGGTAGGTAACAGATTGTGTATTCCTGATATGTTAGAGTTGAAGGAAGAAATTCTTGATGAGGCATACAATGCACCTTATGTAATGCACCCGGGGAGTACGAGAATGTATAGAGACCACTGAGAAGATCGAACCTTTAGCCTATAAGTTAGCTTTGCCACCGCAATTCTCTAAGATTCACAATGTCTTCCATGTATCGATGTTAAGAAGGTATCGATCTGACCCTTCGCACATAGTTCAACCTTTAAAGGTTCAGTTAAGGGAGGATTTGACCTATGAGGAGCAACTAGTGAAGATTTTGAACTCAAAGGAAAAGGTTTGAGAAACAAGATTGTGAAGCTAGTCAAAGTCTTATGGAAGAACCATTCGACAAAGGAGGCTACGTGAGAGCCATTGGAAGCCATGAAAGAGAAGCATCCACATCTCTTCAATGACTCAGGTAATAATTTCAATGACGAAATCCTTTTAAGAGGGGGGAGAAATGTTAGGTCCTAAATTATTTTATTTATTAGGCATGATTTGAATAAATTTTAGGGTCTTGCTAGATAAATTATTTTATTTGGATTTTAATTAGCATGTCAATGTTAGTAGGATTTTATTGGTTGAGTTGGTTAAATTAAAGTGTTAAGAGTGTAAAACCTAAAGGAAAAAATTGGCAAGTCACTTAAGGATGAGGACTATAAGACATAAATGGAAGGGCAAAAGGGTCATCTTACAATCATTAAGAGTATAAATTAGAAGAAGAAAATTGTTGGCTTGTTTAAGAAGAGGAGAAGTCTCGTGGGTGTGAGAAGAAAAGAAGAAGAGTAGAAAATCAAGCTAGGGTTTTAGAGATCTTGAAGATTTGAAGCTAAAACAAGTAAGTATAAGCATCAACCTTCCTTAATTATTGGATGAAGTATATTTGATGATAGTTAAAAGTGAAAATGAAGTTGAATGTGTGTAGGAAGTTGTTGATGAATGGTATATGAAAATGTTTTAATCTTTTAGGGTTAATGATCAAAGATAAATTATAATGTAGTTGCGAATGACTTTGAGTTGAAATGGAGTTGAAAATCACGTAGAAGGGATGGTTTAGGTTTGAGATGGGTTAGATGTGAAAGATGGGAACTGAAATATGGAGAATGAATCATGTTCTGCTTTGTCTCTATCGAAGTTAACCGCGGCCAACATTCCTTAGTTTGTCGCAGCCAACTTGAAGGGTGAAGTATGTCGCGGTCAACTCAGGAGTTCTCCGTAGCCAACTTATAAGATTTTGGGCGAATTTTTCCTTGTTGGAAAAGTTCGTCGCGGTGAACTTTGTAACACCAAATATGCTCCTGTATGTTGAGCATAATTTTTTATGCATTTATCTAAATGGAGTTATTTTTGATTTGGAATAAACTAGAGACATAGGGCTAAAAGTTGTATGAAGAAATTAATTTTAAATTCAGTCTCTAAGGATATCAAATTTTGGAAGGAAGTTGAGCATAGAATATTGTCTCAGTATAAGAGAAGCAAGAAAATGTTTGGAGTATAACTTTCAGATTATTGAACCAAATTGAATTATTTTGGTGTCATTGGAAGCTTAAGATAATGAAGAACATTTTTTTAGAAGAAAGTGTAACCAAATTTCTTCATTTACTTAATCATAACGATCATGAAAAATTGACCCAAAAATTTAGGTTTTGAAAGGACTATAGTCAATTTTAGCATTTTTATTATTAAAGCTTTATAAATTTACTTTGAATGTTGTTTGAATGAGAACTTGGTTTTTTACAGAAAACCAAGCAAGCCCGATCCAAGAGCAATAGGAAAGACAACATTGAACTTGGATTGTCAAGTGAAATTAGGTGGGTAATATATTTATAGTTATTGCGTAGTATGGGCAAATTGTCTTCCTTGCTTGTATGTTGTGTGTTAAATTATTTGTTTTGAATTATGGCAATTGTTAAAAATGCATTGTGATTATGATCATGTTATGTCATGGCATTTTGTATAAATGAAAAGAGGAAAAAAGCATGATGGGCATGAAAAGTACGAATATGTGTGAAATTAATTAGGCATTGAAATTTGATTATGAATGTTTCGTTAGTCACGTGCACTTTGACATATAGCTTTCTCCCAGGTACCCGCTTGAGGCCATGAGATCCTGAGAAATCCGACTCGTTTTTTCATGGTATAAACTTTGGTTTATCTATTTTGTTCCACAGAACTCTCGAGCAATTTGTTGTGCATTCACCATTGATTTGTTAAGCATGATGCATAATTAAGTGTTAGGTTATGATGAATAAATTACATGACATGTTCTTTGTGATGAAATCTTAGTAACTATGAGTTGTGAGTATAAATTGTGGAGTATTGAATTGTTACATATATATGTATATATGCTTGAATGTATGGCTCGTTGCCAATGGCTATAAATGTATAAGCCACTGAGCTTTACAGCTTACCCCATTGCCTTCCACTCCTCAGGTGTAGAATAAGAAGATCGTTGATCTTTGCAAGGCATCAAAAACTCTAAGAAAGTTAGAGACTTTTATGCTAAGTTAGTGATTTTGGTTAGCTTTATAAGCATATCAACATTGAGCATCCTTATGTATTTTGTATTAAATTTTGATGTGTTAGATGATATGTATTTGCTCAAACTCTTTGAATTAGTCAGGAAATGAAGAATTGAAATTTCATTTGTGTATGATTATGTTTGTCTGGTGGGTGAGTTGGATGGTTAGATTTGAATGTATGTGTTTGTTTAAAATGTTTGTGGGTTTTGGTTTCTAAGGGTTTCGTCGCGGTGAAGCCAATGATCGTCGTGGCGAACCTTTTTGAAGGCGTCTTCACTATGGCAAAGAATGACTTACGCCGCGACGAACTTTTCTCGAAGAGTCTATGGAGATAACTCCATACGGTGAACCTATAGCTTGCCACGGCGAACTCTCCTTGCTACCACGCTGAGATCTTATTATAAATGCAATAGTTTCCACTTTTCTTTCACACCACCCTCTCACAACTGTTTCGAATGGTCTTCTCAGAATTCTTTTCAAGACTCGGGTCAAATATCTTTTAGTATCCAAATCGATTGTTGGGCTCCAAAAATGAGGTCGAACACCAGAGGTGACAAAGACATGAAGACATGCCACTATTACAATAAGACATGACATATTAAAAAGGTTCAAAAAAAGCAAGATCATCATAATGATGGTGATGATAGGAGTATAACTACAATTGCTTCAAATACGGATGATGAGGTGTCCCTAGTTTGTTTAACTACTGAATGTTTTAATGTCAGCAATTTTGATTTTGAATGGTTGATCGATACAGGAGCATCTTACCATTGTGTTCCAAAGGTGGAGTATTTCTTAAAATACAAGAGGGTATATTTTGGGAATGTTAATATAGGAAACCAAAGATCCGTCAAGATAGTAAGTATGGGTGATATCTGAGTTCAGATAAATGTCAGATGCTTACTGACCTTGAGAGATGTCGGACACACCCCTAATCTAAAGCGAAATCTACTATCAACGAATGTGTTAGATTAATAAGCCTTTTAACACACTTTTGGGGATATAAAGTGGAAACTATCCAAAGGTGTTATGATGGTTGCCGAGGATAGTTATGTTGCTTATTATATAAAACACACTTAAAGTTGTGTGGTGGGGAAGAAGTATACACAATCGAAAAGGAATCTACACCAAACGTATGGCACCGACAATTGGGACATATGAGTGAGAAGAAATTAAAGTTGTTGGCTAAAAAATATTTTATCTCAATTACAAACTCACGACCATTAAATCATTATGACCATTGCTTAACTAGAAAGTAGCATAGATTCTCTTTCAAGAGAAGATCTATAAGGAAGTAGGAGTTACTGGAGTTGGTGCATTTAGATGCATATGGTCTTATTGAAGATGAGCCATTAGGAGGTTAAAGATATTTTGTTAAATTTACTGAAGACACTTTGAGAAAGACTTAGGAGTGGTCAAGTGTTTGAACCTTTTAAGAAGTTTCATGTTATGGTAGAAAGGGAAACTAAAAAGCCTTGGAACAGACAATAAAAGGGAGTATACTTCAAAGTGTTTGAACAATATTGTACATCACATGAAATTAAACTTGAGAAAGCTAAAAAAGGGACTCCATAACATAATGAGGTTGCTAAGAGGATGAAAAAAATCATTATGGAGAAGGTTCGTTACATGATCAGGATGTCAATATTGCCAGAGACATTTTAGGTATAAGCAATTTGAACTATGATCTTCCTGATCAATCAAGCTAATTCAGTTTAATTGGATTTTGAAATTCTCAAGAGAGCATGGATTGGCAAGGATCCCACATATTATCATTTTAGAGTTTTTGGCTACAAGGTATTCAGATATGTACCCAAGAATCAGAGAAGGAAGTTTGACTCAAACTTGATACCTTACATCCTTGTCAGATATGATGTTGATTAGTTTGAATTAAAAATTTATGACCTAAAAAGACAAAAGGTGGTTAGGATTAGGGATGTAGTGTTTTAAGAGTAAGAGAGAGGTGTTGATCTTTTAAGTGGAGATAAATCATCACACTGCAACTCATCATAAGGCATAATTAGCTCTTCACCAATTCTTTTAATTTTTGAGTAGTCTACAGGTGAAGAAGTTGAAGTGTGTGACCAAGCACACATTGGTGGTGATTAGATATAATCTGATATTGAGAAGCTATATGAACCACATCTAAACAATACTAAAGATGAATCCCTTAAGAATAATGCAACAAGTGATGAAACATAACTTCAAAGCTCCACAAGGGAGAAATGGCCTTCTACTAGGTATCCAAGTTTTGAATACCTGTTACTTATTATTGAGTGGGAGCCTAAGAATATGCAAAAAGTGGTAGCGTATGAAGGCAAAGATCTCTGGATCACAGCTATGAAGGAAGAGATGGATTCCTTGAAAAAGAATAATACATACAAGCTTGTAAAGCTTCTAAAAGACAAAAGACATTGAAAAACAAGTAGGTGCTCAAGATAAGAAGACATGGTAACAAACTGGTAAAACACAAGAGGCTAGTAGTGAAAGGATTTATTTAAAAGAAATGTATTAACTTTGTTGCACCCCACTCCCACAAGACCTGAACCCGACATCGATGGTGATATCTGAGTCCGTGCCCCGCTAGGGTGGTGTGCTAAATCACTCAATCGTTCGAAAACTGGTATATTTTTAAACCACAAACATATAAGCAGAAACGACACTCACATTGGGCCCACATTCATTAATAAACAATTTCAAAAAACACAATTTTCAATAGCCATTCGGACCCTTTCACAAATTCAAAACACTTGAGTCATTGAGAAATACAAAATTAGACAAAAAGTTACGAAAAGTACATTTCAATACAAAATAAAGAAATGCAATGCAGACGCAAACTGATCCCGACCTCTATGCTTCACTTGAATGATGTAGGGATACTCCCGTTGGCCTAACGAGGTATTCTTCTGAGTCCTGAAATATATTTGCAAATTTTGGGTGAGTTTTGCGAATTCAGTGAGTGACCATCATCGATGGTTCACCCAGTCACATAACACATAATCGCATTCACAATGTTTCACACTTCACATTCAATCGATATAATCACTCATATTATGCATATGCAATGTACATGAGACCCACTTTCCATTTGTTATTTTATTGTGACTGAGTGCCTAAACTGTCCCTTCTAGGGCTCATTGATAACTGTCCCATATAGGGCTCATTGATAACTGTCTCATATAGGGCTCATTGATAACTATCTCATATAGGGCTCATTAAATGTTGAGCCTGAGGCTCTGAATCACTTTTGAGCTCGAGGCTCTTTTTCACTCTTTGAGCTTTAAGCTCTAATCGGTGGTTACTCTGGTCACAACTCCTGTTATGTTTCATGCATTCATAAAATGGAATGCATCATCTTATTTGCATGTTCCCATTCAATCTCATTCCCATATCATGGGACCTTAGTCTGGCATTCAACATTAAATTGAGAAACACATTTTCACTTCCATGCAAATGCACATTCAGAACACATTTAACAGTCCCATTAAGTACACTTAGTTCTTCTCATTCACATACAAGCAACACTTTAATATCTCATCAATCATCACAATCAGCGGACCTTCTGTTCGGAATCAACAATCAAGACGCATTCATTTTGCCATTCAGGAGTCAATTAATTCAAAAATCAAATAAAACAAAACAAACAATGAAATGAGACCATCTAGATCTACTCACAGTACGCTCCAGAGTAGCATTAACTTCCATGATCCGGAAACATCTGGATGTGGACATTCTATCCTGTACCATCCATATGCAAAACACATTTTGTACACACATTATTAATTGTACAATCACATAAACATTCAGTTTTTCACACA
>JANZLF010000222.1:18220714-18231964 GCA_026546835.1 Erythroxylum foetidum
ATTTGAGCCCATTGGATACTCCGCTGATGGTGAGTACTCCAATCGGCTAGTATATTGATATTAGTCAAGTTTATAGAGACTGTGAGATATATATTAGCGAGGAACAGTTAGTAGTGGATTTGATACCATTGAAGATGGGAGGATTGGATGTGATTTTGGGCATGGACATGTTAGAGAAGTATAATGCCAATTCGGATTGTAAATGGAAGATAGTGGAGTTTGGGTTGGACAATGGTAGAAAGGTGGTGTTTGTGGGAGACAGAAAAGCAAGCCCGCCTAGAGTTGTTTCGACTTTGATAGCAGAGAAAATGATGAGGAAAGGGTGTGAAGCATTTTTGACCTATGTGCTAGACACGAAGGCAGATGGAAGGAAGTTAGAAGAAATTCCCGTAGTCATGGAATTTCCGGATGTCTTTCTAGAGGAATTTTCAAGACTACCTCCACCTAGGGAGATTGAGTTTTCCATTGAACTTCTTCTAAGTACTGCATCGATCTCAATTCCACCTTACTGAATGGCTCCAGCAGAATTGAAGGAGCTTAAGAAAAAATTGGAAGAATTATTGGAGAAAGGGTGTACAAGGTCAAACTCTTCACCTTGGGGAGCTCTGATCCTTTTTGTGAAGAAGAAAGATGGATCATTGCGGATGTGTGTAGATTATAGGAAGTTTAACCATGCCACCATCAAGAACAGATATCCGCTCTCACGCATAGATGATTTATTTGATCAATTGCAAGGGGCAAAAGTCTTTTCCAAGATAGACTTAAGATTGGGTTATCACCAGTTGAGGATAAAGGAGTCTGATGTGTCAAAGATTGCTTTTAGAACATGGTATGGCCACTTTGATTTCTTAGTCATGCTCAAGGACGGATCCAGAAATTTTTTTGTGTGGGGACAAAATTTTATTTTTAATAGGGGCAAAATTTTAATAGGAGCAAAATTTTATTTTTTAATGGAATCAAAACTTAAAATAATAATTTTTTAATGTGAAATTTTTTGGAGGCAGTGGGAGCAAGTGCCCCCACTTGCCCCCATTATAACTCTGTCCCTGATCATGCCTTTTGGGTTAATGAATGCACCTACAACCTTCATGGATTTAAAGAATAGAGTCTTTAAGTCTTTCTTAGACCAATTTCTCATTATCTTTGTTGATGATATATTGGCTTATTTCAAGAATGATAAGGAACATGGGAAATATTTGAGGATTGCCTTGGAGACATTGAGGAATAATGAATTGTACGCCAAATTTGACAAATGTGAATTTTGGCTAAGGGAAGTGGCATTTCTTGGACAAGTGATTTTAGAGCAAATAGTGCATGTGGATTCGAGAAAGATAGAAGCGGTTGTGAAATGGGAAGCACATAAGAATGTAGCTGAAGTGAGGAGTTTCATAGATTTATCCGGATATTATAGGAGGTTTATAGAGGGCTTTTCTATAATAACAGCTCCACTCACCAATTTAACAAGGAAGAATTAGAAGTTTATGTAGACAGATGAATGTAATAAGAGTTTTGAGGAGCTTAAATACAGATTGACGAGTGCATCAATTTTGACTTTGCCTTTAGGTAATGATGGATATATAGTATATAGTGACGCCTCAAGGAAAGGATTGGTTGTGTATTGATGCAAGGAGATAAGGTGATTGCTTATACTTCTAGACAATTGAAACCTTATGAGATGAATTATCCTAAGCATGATTTGGAGTTAACTGTCATAATTTTTGCATTGAAGATATGAAGACATTACTTGTATGGAGTTACTACTAAGGTATTTACAGACCATAAGAGTCTTAAGTATCCGATGAGCTAGAAAGAGTTGAATCTGAGACAAAGAAGATGGTTAGAACCACTGAAAGATTATGATTTGATGATAGACTACCACCCGGGGAAAGCTAAAGTAGTAGCGGATGCATTGAGTAGAAAATCGACTATGGCACATGTGGAGACAGTGTATGTTCCTTTGTTGAAGGAATTATCCAAACTTCGAGTGACATTAAGGCAAGCTTAATCTGGGTCTGTATTGGTTAACTTTAGGGTAAGGTCAGTGTTAAATGAGAAGATTAAGGAATTGCAGACACAGGATGAGTACTTGAGTAGGCTCAGAGAAGAGATCAAAAAATGGTAAACCTTCTAAAATAGAGATAAGAGAAGATGGATTGATGGTGGTAGGTAACCGATTATGTATTCTAGAATGTATAGAGATTTAAAAGAGCATTTTTGGTAGAAGGGAAAGAAGAAGGATATTGCAAAGTATACTAAAAGATGCTTAGTGTGTCAGCAAGTCAAGGCTGAGCACTAGGTACCTTCAAGCAAGCTTAAGCCTTTGTCTATTCCTGAATGGAAGTGGGAAAAGATTACGATGGATTTCTTGATGGGGTTGCCCAGAACCAACAGGAAACATGATGCAATATGGGTGATTGTGGATAGGCTAACCAAGTCAGCGCATTTCTTACCAATTACGCAAATAGATTCTTTGAACGATTTGGCTAAGAAGTATATAGATGAAATAGTCAGGCTTCATAGGATTTCAAGCTACATGGTTTCGGATAGAGATCCCAAGTTCACCTTTAGATTTTGGAAAAAACTTACAAAAGGCTTTAGGAACTAAGTTATGCTTTAGTACAGCTTTCCATCCACAGACTGATGGACAATCAGAGAGGATAATATAGACATTGGAGGCAATATTAAGAGCTTGTGTTATAGAATTTAAAGGTTCGTGGGATGATCATTTGCCTTTAATCGAATTTGTTTGCAATAATTCCTATCATTCGAGAATTCAGATAACACCTTATGAAGCTTTGTATGGTAGGAGGTTTAAAACTCCTATTTGTTAGGATGAAGAAGGTGAAAGGAGGCTTTTAGGGCTTGAGTTGGTGCAAATTACAGTTGATAAGATTAAACTGATGAAATAGAGAATTAAAGCAGCTCAGGATAGAACGAAGAGTTATGGGGATGCACATAGAAAAGAGATGGAATTTGAAGTTAGAGACAAAGTGTTTCTTAGAGCTTCTCCATGGAAAGGGGTTTTGAGGTTTGGTAAGAAAGACAAACTTAGTCCGAGATATATAGGCCCTTATGAGATCATTGAGAAGATCGAGCCTTTAGTCTATAAATTAGCTTTGCCATCGGAATTGTCTAAGATTCACAATGTTTTTTATGTATTGATGTTGAGAAGGTATCGATCCGACCCTTCGCACATAGTTCAACCTTCAGAGGTTTAATTAAGGGAGGATTTGACCTATGAGGAGCAACCAATGAAGATTTTGGACTCCAAGGAAAAGGTTTTGATAAACAAGGTGGTAAAGTTAGTCAAAGTCTTATGAAAGAACCACTTGATGGGGGAGGCTACATGAGAGCCATTGGAAGTCATGATAGAGAAGTATCCACAACTCTTCAATGACTCAGGTAATAATTTCGGAGACAAAATTCTTTTAAGAATGAGAGAAATGTTGGACACTAAATTATTTATTTATTTATTAAACATGATTTGAATGAATTTTTGTAGTCTTGTTAGATAAACCATTTTTTTGTACCTTAATTATTATGACAAAGTTATAAATAAATTAATGTATGATTAAGGTATTAGATAAATGGCCTAAGGTAAGTAGACTTTGGATTAAATAAAGGAGGGTTATTTTTGGAAGGGCAAGTAAAGTGAAGGGCAAAGTTGGAAGATTAGATAAAAATGTAGTTTGGATTAGAAGAAAAGAAGGGAAGTGTCGTGGAAGGGGGAAAAGAAGAGAAAAGAAGAAGAAAAGAAAGAAGGAAGCTAGGGCTTTTGGAGAACTTGAAGGTTTGAAGTTAAAACCAAGTAAGTATAAACATTACCTCTTCTTGATTGTTAGATGAAGCATGTTTAGTGATAGTTAGAAGTGAAAATGAAGTTGAATGTTTGTAGGAAGTTGTTGATGAATGGTATATGAAAATGTTTTAATCTTTTAGGGTTAATGATCAAAGATAGATTATGATGTATTTGTGAATGATTTTAGATTGAAATGGAGTTGAAAATGAAGTAGAAGGGATGGTTTAGGTTTAAGATGGGTTTTATGTGAAAGGTAGGAAGTAAAATCTGGAAAATGAAACATCTTCTACATATGCTTTCGTCAAAGTTCATCGCGGCCAATTTTTCTTGGTTCGTCGTGGCAAACTAATTCAAGGGTTTGCCGCTGTAGGCTTGTAAGATTTCAAGCGAACTTTTCCTTTTTGGAAAAATTTGCCGCAGTGAACTTTCCAACACAGAACAAACTTTGGTATTTTGAGCATAACTTTTCTATAGTTATCCAAATAAAGTGATTTTTTATTTGGAATAAACTATAGACATAGGGCTACAAATTGTCTGAAGAAATCAAGTTTAAATTCAGCCTCTAAGGATATCAATTTTTGGAAGGAATTTGAGTACATATAATTGTTTCAGTATAAGAGTAGTCCAAAAATGTTTAGAGTGTAACTTTCGGATTACTGAACCAAATGGAATAATTTTGGTGTCATTAGAAACTTAAGATAATAGGGGAAATTTTCTAAAAGAAAGTATCATCATATTTCTTCATTTACCTGATCATAACGATCATGCAAAATTAACCCAAAAGCATGGATTTTGAAAGGGTTATAGTTAAACTTTAACATTTTTTATTATTGAAGCCTTATAAAAATCCTTTGAATGTTGTTTGAATGAGACCTTGGTTTGTTATAGCAAACCAAGCAAGCCCTATCCAAGAGCAAGAAGAAAGACAACATTGAACTTGGATTGTCAAGCAAAATTAGGTGGGTAATATATTTATAGTTGTTGTGTAGTATGGGCAAATTGTCTTGTTTCCTTGTATGTTGTGTGTTAAATTGCTTGTTTTGAATTATGACAATTGTTGAAAATGTATTGTGATTGTGATCATGTTATGCCATGAAAAATATCATGGCATTTGGTACAAATGAAAGAAGAAAAAAGCATAATGAGCATGAAAAGTATGAATGTATGTGAAATGAGTTAAGCATTGAAATTTGATTGTGTTTGAGCAAGAGAGGAACGTTTCGTTAGTCACGTACACGTTGACCTATAGGCTTCTCCTGGATGCTCGCTTGAAGCCATAAGATCCTGAGAAATCGGACTCGTTTTGTTCACGATATAAAATCCAGTTTATCCATTTCGTTCCACGGGGCTTTCAATCCATTTGTTAATTATTTCATCATTGATTTGTTAAGCATAAAGTATAATTGAATGTTATGTTGTGATGAATAATTGCATGATATGTTTTAGGTAAAGACATTCTGTTAACTATAAGCTGTGAGTTTGAATTGTTGAATAATGAATTTCTGAATATATATATATACATATGCTTGAATATGTGGCTCATTACTGATGACTATAAATATATTAACAATTGAGCTGTGTAGCTCAACTCATTATTTTTCCCTCCTCAAGTGCGGAACAAGACGATAGTTAATCCTTGCAAGGCATCAAAAACTCCAAGATAGTTAAGAGATTTTGTACTAAGTTAGTGAACATTTTGAATAACTCATTAGACATATCTACATTGAGCATGATTTTGTATCTATATTAAGTTTGATATGTATGATGTTATGTAAGTGAAGTTTTTCAAACTCTTAGGGTTTAGTAATCAACTAAAGAATTGAAGTTCTTTTGCATATGATTATGTTTAGCTTGTGGTTAGATTTGAATGTATGTGTTTGTTTCAAATGTTTGAATTTTGGAGTCTGGGCTTCGGATTCTAAGGGTTTTGTCGTAGCGAAGCCAAAGGTTGCGACAGCGAACCTTTCTGAAGGCGACTTCATTACGACGAAGAATGATTTCCACCGCGATGAACTTTTCCCAAGTGTCTATGGAGATAACTTCATAGGTTGCCGCGACGAACTCTCCTTGTTGCCACGCTGAGATTTATTATAAATGCAATACTTTTCACTTTTATTTCACACCACCCTCACACAACTGTCCTGAATGGTCACCTCGAAATTCGTCTCAAGACTCAGGTCAAACATCTTATGGTATCAAAGCAATAGTTGGACTCTGAAAATGGGGCCCAATACGGGAAATCCTTGGAAAAGGTGGAATGATGTTTTGTAAATAGTTTACAAATGTTATTAATTAAATAAATAACTAATGATGAAAAACTAATATGATTTAACTCAAAATAGATTATACACTACTCAAAATAGATTAGACACTAATTTTATGATCTATTTCTAAACAAAACATTGTATGATGAAAGGATTGAATTATACAAAAATAATAATGCGTAGAAGGTTAATCAAAGTCATTGCTAAATATTTGGGTTGTCATGATGTTGTTAGACATCAATCTTTATTTAGGGTTATAATATATATCCATTGTAAATATATTTAGGAACCTAATGGGTCACACATAAAGAATAGGTTGAAGAGAGTAAAGATATTTTAATTAAGTTGGACTTGATTATAACATTTGAGAAACTTTATGAATAAATATGAGATATTTAATGAATAAGGATTAATATAAGATATTAGATCTTTTTTTGACATAACTAGTATTTAATTAGAATTATTTATAATTCTAGTTAAAGTTTATTTAAACTTAGAATTTAATTTTAATGAAATTACTAAAATTTCCAAAATGTATTATAAATTGATTTAAGATCTAATAGACCTATGCCTAACCATCTCTGCAAAGTTGCAAAGTTCTCTCAATTTGTTTTATGGATACTGTCAAAGTGGCTATAGTGGTTTAGATGATATAATTTTGAAAACGATTTAAGGGATACGTGAGAAAAAGATTAAGCTTCAAAATAAAGTATGAATTAATATTCGCACTGTTATGATTAATATGCCAAATCATTTTATAGAGTTTTTGTTATATGGGATTTCAGGGAATCAAATAAAAAAGTTCTGTAATGATTTTTTTGTGTGCAACATTGAATATTGGCTTCATTTTCCAACAGTAGTACTAGAGCCAACTTTAATTATATTATTTGATCAAATTGTTTGATTTTTACTGATCTTGAATATTGAAATGACATATAAACACTAAATATCGTATTTAGGTTAGATTAAATTAGTTTTGAAAAGTTCATATTAAAAGTTTTAAAAACTTTCATTCAATTTAAAATTGAATTACCAATATTATTGATGTAAAATTAATTTCATGAATTATTAAACATCCAATAAAATTCGAAACTCAGTATTTAGATACCTAAAAGACCCCCAAGATCTAAAATACAAAATCTAGAAAAACCATGAAGACCAAACATGTTCTAAAATTTTGGATAAATTGACAAAAATATTTAGGGTGTTGGTGCTGAGTAATTTCATAAATAGGAATAGTTACAGGATATTACAAAATAGCTACTTCTTAATAAATGGAGTTACTACATTCTTTAGAAGAAGTTCCTGTAGGTCCAGTAAGAGTACAACTACCATCGTCACAAATCTACAAATTCACTCCCATTTTAAGTCCTCTTATGATGATTTCTCTATCACAAGATTTCATAGTTACCAACCTAAGCTTAGTGACGTAACCCATCCAGTTATGCTATTGAATATTCTCAAGTTCTCCAAATAGCTAAACATTCCTCATTCTCCAAATATAATAAACTATCATTGCAAGTCTTGCTTTGAATAGTACAAGAATATGGTATTTTAAGACTAAGAATAAGACATGTTTAAAAACAAGAGTAAGTTATTCTTAGTTTGAAAAATGGCTCATGTGGAAACTAGGATAGTGTATCCTTGAGCTTGAATAAGGTGTCTTTGGCGCGAAATTGTCAAAACTCAAAATTAGAAAAAGATAATCTTTATTTAGAATAACTTTATTCTAAATAGGTTTTTAAATTGTTTGAAATTTTAATTCAATTCTTCAGTTAAAATAATTCTTTTTCCTAATTTTATTAAAATTAATAATTATACCGATTCCTAATTACATTTTAGAAAATTTATTTCTAAAAAATAATTATATTTCAATTAGACTGAAACTAAATATTTCAACTCCTTAAATTTTAAGAAAAGTGTCTTCTTAAGTAATTAAAAAGTTGTTTCTTAATTCAAGTTATTTATTTCAATTTTATTATAATAAAATAAATTTATTATTTTATTTTTTAGAAAATTATTATTCTATTTATTTGGAAATTGTTTCTTTATTTATAAATAATAAGTTTCTTGATTTATTAGAAAATGTATTTTCCTTCATTAATTTTTTTAAAATTCATTTATTAATTAAGAAAATTGAGTTTTCTTTAAAATTTCAAAAATAAATTTCTAATTAATTAAGGAAATATTTTATAATTAATTAATCAATTAATCTCTAAATAAATAATTTGAAAAACTTTCTCAATTAACTTAAAGGCTTTTATCCAAATTTGAAAGTGGTTTCCTTTTATTATTGGAAAATAGTTTTCTAATGAAGGAAATGCAATTTCTAGTTAGATTAGAAATAGTTTTCTAATTGGATTAGAACATATTACTTATAAAATTTTGAAAAAGGAGTTTCTTTAAATTGTAATAAGTAAAAAATAAAATTTATTGAAATTTTCATTTTTAAATTTTATTAAAGGAGTCAAGATAATTTGAAATAGTTTTTAAAAGAATTTGAAAATATTTTCAATTCAACTTAAATTTCTATTTAAAATAGGAATTTAATTCATTAAAGAATCAATGAGTTTAATCTAATTTAATTTTTCAAAGAGTTGGAAATATTATTTTAGATTATAAAGATCAATAACTAGAATCAAACGAAACTTGATTTTAATACATATAATTTGATTAAAAGTGCATAAGTTGCATGTTTGAATATATATTTATATTACGCATGTTGAATTGTATATTTTATGTGTATGAGATTGTACATGTAATTTTCTATTTAGTGAGACTAACAAAAATATATCCATTTTCGTCCGCTTATAAAATCTTACGACCTCCCTTACTATAAGTACCTTGGTTGAAGCTGGTCTGGTCAAAGTATTGTAAACCTCATTGCTCCTTCACCTTATGGTTAGCCTTTCTCCATAAATTGCAAATTAGGGATAGATTGTCCTACCTTTATACCCCCAATCACTGTTCGTTGTGCCTTGCTTCTAATGAATATGTCGACCATTTATTCTTTGCATGCCCCTTTTCTAAAACTATTTGGGAGCGATGCCTTACCTTCTTCCAGTTGCCTGTCCTTCAACTCTCTAACCTCTCAACCATTCCCTCCTGGTATAATAGGTTTTCTAGTGTCAGGTTCCCGGCCTTACCTTACTTTCTGCTTATCCTTTCTAAAACCATGTACCTGATTTGGACTGAACATAATGCGAGGTCTTTCAAGAACGAAGCCATGGATGTTGAGCGAGCTTATCTCGGGGTAATGTCCCACATTAGGGAGCTTCTTAGCCTTTTCATTGATGCGAGGTAATTTTTTCTTGGTTGGTTCTTGTGGGTTTCACTAACTTTGCAGGTTAAGTGCATACCCAAAGGCCCCACTAAGTCTCTCAAGGAGAAGGATGCAGAGGGGTGAAGATCATATTTAATGTCTTGCTCATTAGAAGTCTTTAGTGGTTTAAATGTCAGCTAGTTTGGGCACCCTCATTACTTTATTATAGGGTTTAATTCTGCTTGCGCTTGTATTATCTTCTTGAGCTGTCATGGAAGGTCCTCCTTTTAAGGCAGGATGACTCTTGTCTCTATTTTGAGTTGTTAATCGGCTGTTGCTTTGAATCCACTTCGTGTTTCCCTAAGGCACTTGTAAAAGACCGCTATGTGCATATCTCGTTCTTATTAATTGATTTTTTTCTGAGTTACCAAAAAAATATCCCTTTTTAAAATATTAACTACACATTGAGAATGTGATTGTTGCCTTCCATTTTTATAAGAATAAATCATAGCTATATTTATTGTTAGGCTTATTAAGCAAACTTAAGGCTACTTTAACTCAAATTTGTTTAGTCTTATAATAATGGATACTATTTAACTAAATTTGTATGATTTGGATTAAAAAAAACTCATGATCACATAAATTTAGAAGCAAGGTTAGGAATAACATATTAGATATGTTTTAGCAAGCGATATCATATAACAACTCTACTAATCACATTAGTTAGTTTGTTGAGCAAACTCAAGATCAACTAAATTAGAATAGGATCTTTGTACACTAAAGAGATTAAAGTAATCGTTTTGAATAGTAGTGAGACCATTGTTTTGAATTAAATAGTGAAGTAACCAAATACATGATTAAAGTTATGATATGATTTGGTAGTCATGACATATAATCAATTACTTGCTTTTCTTACTTTTATATTTTTCTCTAAGTGGAATTTACCTTGTTTAGTATTTTTTTTTGAAAAATAAAAGAGAATTTCATTAATAAGAAATTACGTGACAACTATAGATATACAAAGGGGGTTACCTTGTCCACACCATGGTTAAATGACTTTAAAACCAAGAAATATTTAAGATGCGCAATGTTCAAGTAACATGACAAAAAGCCAAAGAAAATTTAAGCTATGTTTCTGAACATAAGGAGTTTGTTGACATTATGCAAAGTCTCTAAGATAAGAAGACGAACATTTTTTTAGCTTAGCTTCAAACCTTCGAGCATTTCTTTCCTTCTAGACGGTTTGTACACAAAAGCCAACTACTAGAGAGTATACTAGTTCTGATGATGTGAGTTGAGTAGATAAATAGTATAGAGCCATCACAAGTATGCAAGGTGGTACTAACCATTGACATCTTTCTGCAACTACTTCCTAAATACATTTTGTGAGCTCACACATGAAGAATAAATGGCCATGTGATTCTTCCTCAGTTGAGCAAGAAAGACACAATATATCGACATGTAAATACCAAATCCTATTTATAGTATTGAGACGTTTTTGAATGACCAACCAATGGAGAAATGTAGTTCTTGGAGGAATTTTATTGTTCCAGATAATGTTATAGTCGATACTAAGTTAGTGAAACAAATTTATTGGAAAAAGATTATGTTTGAAAAGAGTTCTCAAAGTTTGATAGGATAAAACTGAATGTCCATTATGCAATTTTGTTACTAAATCCTATTGATGTAAAATCCCATCACCGATGGGAAGGCTATTTTGGTAAATTGGAACAGGTTAGGATTTTATTTTGTATACTATTGATTGAGCATTTTTCTGGCCTCTAATTTTAGAGGAATAAGTCTTTCTGCTCATGCACATATAGGTACATGCATTCATGACATTTTTTGGCATTTAATTGTGATTTTGATATGATTTGTGATTTTTGAGATAATTATGTTAGATTATGATTTGTTTGAGAATTTTG
>JANZLF010000222.1:18235209-18251584 GCA_026546835.1 Erythroxylum foetidum
GGATCGTGTTGGCAAGAGAAGTCATGGCACACAGGTCGGTCAGCTGGGATTGTTTTTAGGGATGACCTAGATAGATTTTGGTATTTGTTTCCTCTTGGACTAATGTATTTAGACATTGGAAAACGGATAGACTTGTAAATTTCTGTTCGATGATATGATATGAGAAAGCTTTTGATGACATGAAATTCTAAAATTTTAGTGATTTGTTATATTATGGTTTTATGATTTTGATGCCATGAGTATTGTAGTGACTGACTGCTCGTAGCTCTCCCTTATTGTGGAATATGCGTTGGAATGACCCACGGACGTTCCGGTGCGTGCCCTACGGTAAGGGGGCGCTACATATGTAAAACTATTTAAACATGTTTTTTTTATAAATCAGTAAATTTGATTAATCAAAAGGAAAAGAGTTCTGTATAAAACAAGAGACTACCTAAGAAAGCAAGTCTCATTGCTGAAACCAAACTAAACAAAAGGAAACAACAGAAAACAAGAAAAAGCCTCTACAATGGTAGGTAACTAAAGGAATAAAACTAGAAAATTAATATAACTCTTTATCAATAAAATTTATTTGTCTTAGAGAATTTTTATTTTACAATTCTTTGAATAGAATTGTGTTTGTTTATCTTTTCTGTTGTGTTACTTATAATATATGTTATGTTTAGGTGAAATCTATAATAATTTTATTTTATCTTGAATAATAAATTTATATATTTGAATATGGAAGTTATAAAGGAAAAGGAAAAGAGAACTTAGTTTTTAGGTCAAATAAATCCCCATATGGTATTAAATAGATGCTGAGGTACAACTATAAGATATTTAGTTCATTCATCATGAGATTTAGATATAACAGACTTAATTCAAACCCTTATGTATACTTAAGAGATTTGGTGATAATGATTTCATTATCTTACTATTGTATGTAGATGACATATTAGGTACATTGCTAACAAAAATAATATTAAAGAATTAAAGGCACAGATAACTAGAGATTTTTAAATTAAAGATTTGGATCAACAAATCAAATTCTAGAGATGTAATTCACCAAGGTAGAAATAACGAGATGATTTGCCTTTCTTAGATAAACTACATAAATAAGATTTTTGCAATGCTTCAATATGCAAAAACTATTAGCTAATATCTACCCCTCTTCTTGTTAATTTAAGTTATCCTTTAATATGATCCCAAGCAATAAAGATGAGAGGAGGAAGATGTTTCAAGTACTTTATGCATATGTAATAGAGAATTTAATGTTCATCATTATTTCTATAAGTTCATATGTTGCAAACGTAATGAGAATGGTTAGTCATTACATGAAAAATCTTGTTAAAAAGTACTAAATGTTGTAAGGATGATTCTAAGATATATTAAGAGGACCTATGATATTCAATTATAATATAGAGGATCATACATCGTTTTCAAATGATATGTTGACTTCTAATTAAGCAAGTGACCTTTGTAAAATCAAATCTATAACAAATTATATGTTCACACATGTTGGTAGGGTTATAAGTTAAGTGTCAGAGCTACAGTCGGTTGTGGCTACATCAACAATAGAAGTATTATATGAAGCAATTACATATGCTAGTAAAGAAGTGGTATGGTTGGTGTTGGAAGACTCAAGCATAAATAATAAAAGTTTCATTAATTTTTTGGTAGATAAAGTGCCTTGCATTTAGCAAGAACTCTACCATTTCTCTCATAAACTAAGTACATATAAGTTCAATATCACTTCATTTATAAGAAAGTGGAGAAAGGAAGTGTGGATATGCAACATTACAATGTAAGATAATGTGAAGAATAATAGGTTCTTAATGGAATCTATAAGTAGATTGTTAGAAGAATGCAAGTATTACTCTCAATATCTAGATATTTTTCACAATGAAAGATACAAGATGTTATTCACAAAATATGTAAATAATGATAAATAATTTGTGATGCAAAAAATAAATATTAGAATATGTGACAAGTATAATCAATTGAAATTTTTGGTTATAATTAATTTAATTCATCTATAAATACTTATCCATCTTATTTCATGTATCCAAAAACAAAATTTAATATCCAAAAATAGAGTTTGTGAGAATTTCAATCTTATATTTTCTAAGCCACAAATTAACATTTATAATTTATAGTTATAAAGTATTTATATTGTAACTTATAAGAATGTTTTATGTGTCTTATTTCTCTTAAGTTTAATTAAACTTTTATCTTACTCTACATAATTACTCCAATGGATTGACCAAAAAAAAAGAGCCGACTGGGTTGCGGTACTTGTAATATAATAGTGGTCGCTACGTTTCGCGGGCTATACCAAACTGGTAGCTTTCAATTATGAAGACTTGCATGCAGTTTTCTAAACCCGCGTGTTTGGTTAGGGTTAACACATTTGACTTAAGGTACTTGGGACAAATATGATTACCCAGTAATTGAGAATCAAATAGTTCTGGCTGCATGCCTTTTTTTTATAATTAAATTTAATTTTCATTAAATTAAAACCCCGAAATTCAAACTTCTTTGCTAACATCCAAATACATTTAGGTGAAACGATGGCAGATAAGCTCAACCTAACAGTGTATTCACTACCTACTAGTTCGGTTTAGTTGCAATCTAATATAAATATATTTGGCAGGCTCTCAACCTAACAGTGCACTCACTGCCCACTAGTTCTGTCAATCTACTAATATAAAAACATACATACTTTTCTTGTCAGGATGGCGTGGTCTGCGATCTAGATAGGAATGGTTGATAGGAACCCTATATAATGCAATAGCAACAATCTAAAGTTTAGGTTTCAACTCTATCGTTGAGAAAGATAACTACTTGACCTTTAGGCTCGTTTAACGTATAAAGCAAAACATAGAATAAACAAAGGAATATAGTTGAACTTTCATTCTATCTAGGTTGCATATGCTCATTTAAATTTAATAATGGGAAGTCATGACTAAATAATAATCAGGGTTGATCATCACTTGAGGAGAACAAATAAAATCTTGTTCTAGAATCCTTGATTGTCTTATTAATGTTCATAGATTGTTCTCGACTATCTGGCAATAGAGTTAGTTTGTCAATTCAAAGATTAATTTGCAAGTAAATAAATAAGAAGTTATAGGCCAAAATTTTCCAAATGTATGAATAAAAATATGAGATCAGTCAATATTGAACAGCTCCAGCTGTCGTCTTTTGATTAAGTGGTTCACACTAAACGCCCATCCCCGTCCGGGCCATTTGTTCTCTTTTCATTTTCAAATGGAAATTTGGGATGCAAGCGTCAATAGGGAGAGCTCACTGCAGCCGCTCAAGTTGAAAGTATACCTATATTAGTTGCCAACCACAATTTAATGTATACCTATAACGTCGCTTTTAGAATAATTAATATCATATCCAAGTCTTTGGAGGATTAGGTGATTATTAATTAAATTTATTTTTAAAATTATGAGTTCTTTTCTGTTTTAACTAAGAGTGAGTATAAATTTTAAAGAGGCAGTAAGCCCGTTAGTGAGCGTAAATTGGTTAAATAAAGAAAAGTAGTAATTATACAAAACAGTCTTTTACAAGAGTTAAATTTGTTTCCAATATCTCATCTTCTAGTATTAATAATATAATATAAATAAAAATTTTCAAAACTTTAGATTCTCAAAATAAAAAAAGATAATATTTACTAATAAATTTATTTTTTAAAAAATTTGATTATACTACTAAAATTGAAGAAAATTAATGTATCTGTTTACCTAAATCATTTCAAATAATATATTTTCTTTCACCAAACTTTATGAGAGAAACTCTTTGGAAATCTTTTTCTCATCATACCATATGTAGAATTAGAAATAGTAACGTGGTCCCACTCTAGTTTGATAATTGGAGCAAAATAGGTCCCCTCTACAAGCCAAACTTACACCCAAATTTGAGTGATTTATTTCCTAAAAACTCTAAGGTATGCTCCATAGTTAATAAGAATAATTGGCTAGAGAACTCAATTCCTTGCTTCTAAACTGTATGCCTGACTACAATCCTAGAGAAAGTGAGGAAGACTCTTGTATATGATTGAAACATCTAACATGGAAGTTCACTAATGCATCTTGGAAATAGCCCTAACTTCCCAAAATGGCCTGTTATAGAATTATTTGGTGCAAAAAATAATTGCTAAGAATCTCTTTTCTCACGTCGCTTATCTATAGGCAGAAACTGGAAACCTTAGACAACCTAAAATTCCTAAATTGATCTCTAATATGTTACCTTTGTAATTCTTGTCGCAAAAAGGGAGGTGAACAACCCACAAGGGACTCAAGAGTGTTGCTCTCACACTGCAGGCCGTGATATTCGAACCTTGTACTTTGTCGCAAATCTGCCCCTCCGGAACCAACTGAGCTGTTACCTTTGTAATTCTTGATACGAGTCCATGTCTCATATGTTCTTATTCGATATCCGTATGGAACAAAATCCAAACTCTCTGTAGGGATGAGGAGAAGAGTCTGCATTACTAGAAGATATTCACTATAGTTGAAAAAAGAAAAGGTATTACAAATGTCCATAAAACTCTCTCAAATATATAATCAGCTCCTGAACGTGCATATAGTACCAATTTTGTATTACATTGCAACTAGTTAAAGAATTCGGTTCAACACAAAAGAATAGTCTATCAGGCTTATCTAGAGTTAATTCTAGTTGATGTATTGAACTCATGAATGGCTTACTTTAGAATGCATTATTTAATTTAAGAAACGAACATAAAATAAAAACTACAATTATATTCATATAAGATTAGTACAGTAGGGAACAAAACCTCTAACAAAAGAAAGATTAAATACATCAACATTAACAATATTAAAAGATATTAACTTTTATGAGTTTCATAACCCTTCTTTAATTTTATTTGAATTTCATCTTTGTCATAGCCATATCTCCTTTGATTACTACCAAATCTTACAAATATTCTTACGGATCATAAAAATATTTAGGTTAATTACACTAGATCCCCTATGGTTTGGAACTTTTTTTATTTTTGATCATTGATTTTTAAAAATTATGTCTTACATGACATAACACCTGTTGTGTTTGTGCCATATGTCACATGACGTTGGTTGGTATCGTCTCTCAAATTTATGACATAATCTGTACATAGAACAAACTTATCCCAAACCATGCAATGATGTGTGTTACATGGTACAAACGTGAAAGATACTTTGTTACGTAATACCTAATCAAATCATATAAGATCATTTGCCTATTCTCAATTAGATACCTAACAGAGAATAACGTTATGTGATATGAGTGAAAAAAAAATTTAGCGAGGGTAAATTGTAATTTTAAAAAATCAAGGAATTAAGTTAAAAAGGTCCAAACAATAGGGGGATCTGGTATAATTAACCCAAAATATTTTTAGATACTTTAGTATTACAAATTAAAATGCATAATTACAAGATGAATGTAGAATCTATACCCCTTGTATTAATATACATATTCATTATAAAGTCATAAATATAACCTTTTCTTGGAACACATTAATTTATAATTAAAAGGGTGAAATATTATTCTTACATGCTGATTTAACACAATCTAATACAGTAGTGCCAAGATCCACTAAATAAAGAGATATAAGCTTTCTTGATGAATGTGTTATTCCACTTGTGTCTGTAAGTCTCGTCCCATATATATCAAATAACTAAAAGGTTAAAAGACACTAGGCTTCCCTGTGGTTTAAATAAATTTAAAGAAAGAATTCTTAATCTTTAAATTTTACAAAAAAATCTTTAAAACTTTGAACTTTCAAAAAAAATCCTCTTAGAGTTTGATTGAAAAATAACAATGAAACACTCATGATATAAACAATAAATTTCGAACAATCAAACACTGCTGACACAGCAACTCAACTCAACTCTTAAACTTGTCCAACCAATTAAACCTGTTTTAAACCAATAATTAAAGATAATTATTAATTTGTTTCAATTTTATTTAGTCCAAGTTAGGTATAAGAGCTTTTACCATATTGTCAAACATTTAATTGATGTGTGATATTCGTGTCTCATATATTTATCATTATTTTTGACATAGGTATAAGAGAAGTTTTTTTTTCAAATTTAAAACCACAAAAATTTTCTTATAATTTTAAAGCTTAGGAATTTTAAGTTATTTAAGCAACAAGAAAAGTACCACTATCCTTCAAGTTGGAAATCAACAAGTTCTAAATTTGATGACAATGTTTCCATAAATACAATTGATTTAGGTATTTTAAAAAATCCCTTCAATTATAAGTATTCCTGTTAAAGATTTACCATGATATTCAACTTCTAATATACCTAATTATAGTTTTAAAGTGGTAGACTACAATAAAAAATATCATAAGAAAATTATTTAAAAAGTACACCAATTGTTAAGCAATCACCTTTAACTTCTTTAATATTTACTTTAGTAATTGAAAATATTAACAATGAATTGTATATATTAGAAAAAGAGTTTGAGCTTAATAGAAAAAATTTATATGAATATTTTTACTCCTTACAAAACAAAGAAAAAAAAACTATGATTCTTTTGATAATTTCCTTTAACAAAAAATTCATGAAAAGTGTAATTCTTTTGTACAAAACTATAAATACATATTCTTAACTTTGATTGGTTTGAAGTGTATACCCAAGAAAATAAATAGAATATCCTTTTATTAAAAACCTTCATAATATAATAGAATAAAAATATAAGAAACATCTTTTGTAGAAAAATGCAATATAAAAATCTACCTTTTGTGAAAAAAAATTCCTTACAAACAAAATATAGGTACAATCTTTCTTCTTAAGATTAAAAAATGAGAATGAGAATAAAAGTTATTCAAAATGTTTTGTGTAGAAGTAATTATACGAATAGTTATAAATATAGGAAATGAACTTACAAGAATAGAAAAAGAAATTAGAAAACCTTACTATTATTATAAAAAAATATTCTGCTATCAAGTTTCTAGTTGTGCTTAAGGAAAAATGGAAAAAATAACCTTATCATTTGCAGTTGAACACAAGTTAAACCTTAATGTTTCACTGTATTCAACTTAAATCTCAACATTTTAGAATTTCTCAAATTGAACCCTATATGGTTGGAAAATATAATGAAGATTTGAGGGCATCGGTTATCTGCAATGTTATTACTAACATGGCAATGAATAATGATATAAAAATCGGTTAAATAGAATAAATGAAAACATTATCTCTAACATATAAAATTTGCCTATCATAAATAGATTTTTAGTACAAAAAGATACAACTAATGTTGTCATATAAATTAGGAGTCAAGCTAGGATGAAGAATAGTAATTCTCAAGAAGTAAATTCAAATTCACAAACATATAATATGATTGAACACTATAGTAATTCTGAAACTGACAAATTTTGTTCACCTTCTCCTGTATAACAAACTAAATAAGATGTTATTTTTGTTTATGATTGGAATATAAATGATATGTCTAGATATAATATATTAAATATATTACACTTAATGACAATAGATGTTGATGCATATAGAGCACAATTAGGAACCTTTGAACATACTTTGCCTACTTTATTAATAATAAGATTTTGGAGATAATTAAATGGTTCATAAAACTATCATATAACTAAGTGGCATTAATATGATATACTAAAAGTTATTAGAATCAATGAAGAAAGAGAATTTGTTTTTTGGTGAACATAGTGAACAAATACAAGATGTTGTCTCAATCTTAATGTTAACAAATTCCTTATATTATATAGGAGATCTCTGCCATTTGAAAGATAGGAATGGTAAATTATTGCCAAATCTTAAATGTGAAAACCTTTTAAATTTTAAATGATACAAACATATATTTCCAACAAGAATAATGTTTAACGTAGATTCAAATAAACCCTTTTGAAAAAAAGGTTCCTTGCATAACTTCTCCCTTTATTAGGAAAAAAAATTAAATACAATGATCAAATAACTAACAATAGACTAATATATGGATAAATAATTAGTTATAAACAAAAAAAAAGTCTAAAATTATTTCAAGATATGAAACTACAAAAACTAATGAAGAGTGAAATATTTAGAACTAAAAAAGAGTAAGATCTTTTTATCAATTGTTTGATGTTTCTCGTGAAAATAAAACTTACAAAGATTGTAGTAAAACCTCTAGGAAATATACAAGTAAATGTAATAATAAACCTCCTACATAGAAAAGCAATAAATCATTTAAACTATATATGCAAAACCAATTTAGACAAAATAATTAAAAAATTTTACCTTTTTCAAATTACAACCATAACTTATTACAAATGTGATAAAAAAAAGG
This sequence comes from Erythroxylum foetidum, assembly GCA_026546835.1. NCBI lineage: Eukaryota > Viridiplantae > Streptophyta > Magnoliopsida > Malpighiales > Erythroxylaceae > Erythroxylum > Erythroxylum foetidum. Next base: position 18,243,496 of record JANZLF010000222.1, read on the forward strand.
TTCATATAACTAAACATTATAGGATTAATAAAAATTTAAAACTTAGATTTAGATTAAGAAACAATTGATAAAATGAAAAATCTATTGATATATGAATCTAAATTTTTTTGAAAAACTATTTAATAATGAATATAAAAATGAAGTTATATAAAGATATTAGTAAAGTCTTGCTCTTGTGAAAGAAGCTTTCCTGCCTTCTCGTATGATTTAATCTTTTTCCTTAGTTACTTCTTCTCATTGTTTGTTGCCTTCTCTTGTCTCAACCTTAGCTTTTCAATAGTCCTTCTTTGTTTACTCTTTCCCTTCTCTACTTTGGCTACCTACCTCCTTACTATTTTTAGTAACATGGCAAGTAACAAAGATTGTTTCCTACCTCTTACTTCTTCTTCTTATCCTGGCCCTATCACTATTTTTTCTTCACTTAACTTTCCAAACACTAATTTGTAATCCCCATGTTAAAAATTTCCTCAAGCTAATAAGTAGTGATTTCAAATCTCCCCAAATCCATTTGTGCATAGGTTATAAGTGATTCAAATATCAATTCCAAGTTGCATTACTCTCTTCTAAACAAAATTGATGAGCACCCTATTCTGACACCACCTATAGAGATACTAAAAGAGGAAGCCTTACACTAAAACTCCACTCTTATTGGTTTCTTTCATAATAGTAGAGTTTCATTCCCTATAATGAAGGCACAAGAATTTATTAACTGGAAAAACTACGGTCTTATAAAAATAGTAGTGAACTATGATGTTTTCTTTATTAAATTCTTATATGTATCGATTATTAAACGGGTGTTGGAATAGGATCATTGGCATATATATTAGAAGCCTTTAAAGTTGGAGCCTAGGCACTAACTTAGAGGATATTAAACTTGCTAACATTCCTAATTGGATTTTCAAATATGATGTTCCTCTAAAATACTGGACCATAAGTGATGTTAGCTACATCGCAAGCATTTTTAGAAATATTGTGCCTTGATCAAACCACAAATGAGATCAAACACATAAACTTTGTGAGAATATATATCGTAATGGATGCAATCAAGGACCTGCCCAAGGAAATACCAATAATGAAGCTGAATTATAATCTAGAATTAGTTGAAGATGTAGTTAAGGATATATATATTTGGAAGCCTAAATTGTTAAGCCCTAAAGGATTTGGAAACCTATATGCAAGTCATTCAAAATTGGAAACTATAAGGGACTTATGGAAAACTACCAAACCATCAACCTAGAGAATTGTGGACTTATTTCTAATATGGCTATGAATATTGAAAGTTAATGTTTACCTCTAGTAACTAAATGTGTAGACATTATCCACCCAAATTTAGTAGAAGCTAAAATGGACACATTACTAATCAATATAGACTAGAGTAGCTTGGAGAAGGGTAAAAAAGGAGCACCATCTGGAAACATATAAGATATAGATGGTAGTGTGATTAGCGCTAATATAGATTAGAGCTAGAAGGAATTTGGTACTTAGGGAAAGAGAAGATCTAATGGAAGAAGAGACAATCCTCTTCCAAAATAGGCTCAAGACAATTATGTCTTAGAATATCAGGGTATTAAATGCACCTACCAAGCAATTAGCTATCAAAGACTTCATTTTGTTCAATAAACCCTATCTTTTTAGTATTCTTGAATTAAGGCTCAAGTAGGTGAAATATAACATTTATAATATTATTCCATGATAATGAAAACTACTAATTAGTATAGCCATTACATTGGAAGTGTATATGTAAGTCAGGTTAAGGTAGAAGCAATCAATCATCAGGGTATCAATTATATATATATATATATATAGAACCATGCCCTTTAAAGAACAACACTATGGAAAAAAAAAGGTACTTTATTTAATCAATCAAAGAGTGATAGATCCTTTTAGGCGCTTCAACTATATGCTACTCCCTAATAAAGTTGAAGGTGATGCTTATCTTTGGAACTATAATGATGATCTTAAACAAGTTCCTCTGACATACTTGTATATGATTTTCCAATTCGAGGCAATTTTTATACGTAGTTAAACAAAAAAAATCACTGATGCTACTTGAGGAAGAAATTAGACAGAAGTATGGTGAACTTGTGTTAGCTCCAATAATTCCTAAATTGCAATTCCATGTTCCTAGAAACTATGCTTTTTATTCGTTCTCCAATTATTGCCTAGCTTAATCATTGGATGAAGCCACCTAGATCACCTTTTAGGTTCAATAACTTCCTTATTGATCTATAAGGCTTTAAGGTAGCTATTACAAAAGGCATCAATAATGCCATCATTTCGAACCATACATTTTATCTACTTAAAAAAGTTATAACTCATAAAGGAGGAGCTTAAAACTCTAAATAAAGAGATAATATTTAATACTCGCCATCTTTTGTTAAAGATCAGTTTACATGGGTTCAACATGAGTTATAACTCAACCTATTTGATCCTTCACTTCAAGCTAATGAAAAATAAGTAGTTATGGAATATTCTTATGTAAAACCCCAAACTTTTCTTTTCACGTGTCTATAAAATTTCGTTTCGTGTGAATGATGTTTTCGGGCTAATGTAAATTTTATTTTCGGTAAAAGGTGAATTAGGACCCAACCCTAAATTACAATTATTAAAGTCAAATGATAGTCAAAAAATATTAAAGTTGACTGGTATGGAAATGGACCAAAAATAAATTCAATCAGATGGATTTATGATAAATCAAGATTGACCTTGTTATAAATTATTTTGGAGTAAATTTGAAGCATTCTTGGACTCAAATATAAGGACTTAAGAATCAGCCATAGTTATGGATACTTAAAGTAAATCAATACATGAAATTTCTATCGAAATTGGACATTTTTTTAAGTCGTTTAATTATTTTGGACAAAAAATAATACTTGTACATGTGAATGAACCTTAAGTGGCAGACATGAAGAAGTTCTTATTATTTTGGAACAAGAATGCAGGAAAACCTTATGTTGTTATGTTTATGAAGGAGTAGATGTGAGGGATATAAAATTTATTAAAAGTGAGGCCAATATATGGTATAGACGTGTGTCATTTTGGTGAGACAAAAATGAAAACAACTTGTTATTTGTGGGAAACAAGAATTGTCTTGAATGATACAACAAGTTAGTGGCTTAATTAAATAAATATGGTGAGAATTAAAATAGTGGACAACTGTTGGAAGTAAGCTTTGCAATGTGTGGACAGCCCCCTTCAACTTGTAGCATGTACAAAGATGATAGAGGAGCTGCTCTACCTTCATTCCACGGAAGTTTCAGCTCTCCTTTGGACTAGAATTGTTGAAGAATAATTGTAGTTGCTCCCTTCACACAAAGGTCTTCCAAGTTACTATCTTTGGGAAATAAATTCATTATGGTGTTTAAGCTAGAAACCGTGGACACCTCTATCAACGCCAACTACATGTAGGGAAAAGATAGGCAGCACGTTACCATCTGATTTTAGGTAACCACTCTTGTCCATCCTCTTTAGCTAGTCATGTGAATGCTTAAGTTGGAAACATGATCTTATGAATTACGTGAATGTTTGAGCATGATTTGAAGAAAATGGTAAGTTTTCCTAACTATGTTTAGTGAAATTCTGTATTAGGATTCTTGGTTTCCTTGAAAAGTCCTAGTGTTTTGGCCATAACTTAGTCTATAGAACTCCAAATTGCATAAGTCTAACTATAAATGAAGCCTAAGACATAGTACTAAAAATATCTAAAAGAGACCTAGACCTAATTCTAGCTTAATGATATTTAAAATTGAGATTGATTATGATAACTCGATACTATCTCTATATTGAATTATCTTTTGTTTATTGGTTCACGCTTCATAATTTAGAAGTTGAAATGGAATGATTTTTAATGATATGAAAACTAGAGACATATGGAAACAAATTTCTAGAAGACTTCAAAACCAAATTTGAACGTTTGGTATGTGAAAATTAAGGAACAAATGGAGGCATGGTTAAATGAAGAGAAAAAAAACCATGGTAAATGGAGAGGAAAACATCATATATCTTATGTATGTTGTTCAATGGGTATTAATTGGTAGCATGTAGATACTATATAAGTGGTTTAATTGTTGCTCAATGGCAGCATATATGTTGTACATAGTTCAATGGTTCAATGAAAGGAAAATAGTACGTATAAGAAAATGATAACATACCGACGGAAAGTTACTAACGGAACAAATACCGTAGGTAATTAGTGTAATATCTCGTTACCCATGTTAAGGCTAAAATTGTAAATGTGAGAGATTACGGAGGAAATAGAAATGTATTTCCATGTTCATACATATTATATCATGCACATGCATATGAATGGTGAAGTTGAGGCACATGAAAATGATTGTATATGCATTTATGATTAATTCTGGGTATAATTTGATTAAGTTGTGATTTTTAGGTGTTTTGAGAATTTTGAATTTATTTATATTAAAAAATCTATTAGTTAGTAAGAATATTGTATTTGTGAATTTTGGTGACATTAGGCATAAATTTTGGAAAATTTTATAAAAAATAGGAAAAATATATCAAATGAAGATTTGGAGATTGTTGGATTGTAAAGATGAGAGTTAAAGGGAGTTAGTTTCAAAATAAATTGAGTTAGAGCTTAGACGTGAGGAAAGTGACAAATGTTACCTTGGCTTGGTACTTTGCTAGAAGTAGGTCACTGTTTTCAAAAAATTGAAAGGTTAAGTTATATGTCTAAGTTCATTCTTTATTGAGATCATCTCCAAATTTTCTTTCCTTACACAGAGTTTCTCATTGAACCCCTTCTAAGAGATTCCTCTGCTTTTCCTTCCTATACTAAACCCACTTTGCTATTAGTGTCTTCTACCCTTAGAAAAACCAGAAGCTGGTCATTGTCTTTAGTGAAGTACGTAAGTTGCATGGAATTTAGGGCTTGAAGATTTTGGAGTTCTCGGCAGGTGAGTAGTGAATAAATCCCTAGAGTTGGGGATTTATGAAATAAATTTGATGAATTACTGTCATCTGCATGAAAAATGGCATTTAAGTGTATATTCATAATTACTGTGTGGTTGGGAACAAATAGATTTGGTTGTAGTGTTAATATAGTTTTTGAAAGATTATTAGTGTTTAGGTGTTGTAAAAGTGATGTTAAAGTCAAAATAGCAATAATTCGATCTGAAACTTTTGTGAAACTTTCATACCAATCTAGATAGATTTATCTAAATAACCTTCTTGGAAGTTATGGTCCTTATAAGGGAAGGTGTTCAAAGACGAAGATGTTTCTTCTGTCTTTTTGCTTCTTCCGTGATGACATCTTCTTCTTCTGTGTTTTTTTTCATTTCTTCTGTGTTTTGTATCTTCTGCCTTTTGTATCGTCTGTCTTTTGTATCATCTGCTTTTTGTATCTTCTGCCTTTTGTATCGTCTGCCTTTTGTATTTTCTGCCTTTTGTATCGTCTGTCTTTTATATCTTCTGTGTTTTGTTGACTCGCTTCTTCTGTATTTTGTCACTAATAATTTTTTATTATTGTCCATTACTTCCTGATCATTAATATTTTAATTCGAAAATTTCAACATTATTTCATCACAAAAATGAAAATTGATTCTTACAAAAAATATTATCACTGATGTGTTTATTATTATCACAAATAAAACTATCAATTCATCAACAGAATTACATTAGCTATAAAAGAAATCTGCATTAGTGGCTATATATTCTAACAGATTTCGTCACAAGTATGAAAGTTTTATATTACAATAATGTTGTTATTAAATAAAGAATATATGTTACAATAAATTTATCACTAATGCCTTATCATATACATCTGATATGTGTAACAAATCTTCGCTAGAAAATCCAATGACTAAAAAGAATGAGTAGGCATCAATGTATCTTTTCACCTACAACAGAAAATTACAAAATGACATAAATTAACAAAAAAAGGATGTCTTGAAATTAACAGTGGCCATCATGACAGAACAAATTTCCTTACAGGAAAAGGGAATACCAAGGTATAGAAGGGGAAAAGGAGGAGGTAGTAAGTACCAAAAGGATGGCATTTTAAGTCTTCCTGCATAGTATCATTGTTACGTGGCGTAGGTCTTTTCGGGAGACGCAAGATTTTAGATGCTTGTAAGCCTCGTAAACACTTACAATAGTATGCCTTGTAGATTTGTGTTCTTTAAGAGAGAGAAAATGGTAAAGAAATAAACAAACAAGAAACATAAATGTAGGAAGAGAAGACCTCGGAAGCAATCGATGGTGTAGAGCTAGAACCAACTACTAAGTATATCATTTACAATTAAAACTAAAACATTGTGTTAGACCAAAATTTATGGTAAGAACTATCCAGGATACTCAAAAATTAAGAGCCATTTCACTAGAAACAGGATTTGACCCATTTAATCATTTTTGAACCATAAAACTGTGATGCAATGCTTGAAATCTAAAAACCTAAACTTCCCCTCTCTTTTGTTTTTGATTCACCGTCCCAAAATGCTTAACAACATCAGCTACACTCTACATGCTAAAGCTGCAAGATCTTCATTTCACCAAATCGAGCACAAGCAAACCATTCTTGAGTGTTAAAAGTTCTTTGTACCTACCTAACTACAAAAAATTACATCTTCATGTGTTCCCCAAACAAAGAATTTTCACCCAAAAACCCAAAACCCTAAAATTCGCAAACCCATGTTCGTAACTTATTCACCTATCTTAATCACTATCACTCGAACATTCTCTAGAAAACCCAATCACAACATATATATAACAGTTAAGGACTTGAAAACAAAATAGAGAGAGATTGAGCCCAAAACAGGGAGAAGAACCGAAGTGATTGCCTTTTTTCAAGAACTCCGACAATCGAAGTGACCAGTCCATCGAAATGGCACTGTATGGTTTCCACCTTTCATCGCCTTAAACTGCTTCCAGTCCCGAATTTGAGGTTTATGTGGAACTAGCATAAAGACTGCTCTCATTTCCTTAAACCTAACAATTAATTCAATTCAAAATTAAAGAAAACATATTTACCATCTAAAACTGATAACTGGCATTTTAAAAACAATAACATTGGATAGATAAAAGAAGAGAAGTAATCGGTACAGCTAAGTGAGCAGTCAAGATTGAAGCTTTGAAATGAATTAGAGGCTTCAGGTAGAAAAAGCAGTTTACCTGATTAGAAGAGAGAGCTCTAGATTTGGGGATGTAGAGAAATTTAGAAAAAGAAGGAAAGTATTTAAATTTACTCATGGAAGACGACATGGAGGCGGTGAGAAGATGGGAGTTTTTCCTCATCTAGTATTCCAAAAACACCCCAATAGAGACTTCATTAGGTAATTTGGCTTCTCTAGGAATAAAGGGTTTACGACGAAAATGCGTCAAAAGAGTGAAAAGTTGTCTAAAATTAACTAGCAAATCATTATTCTTCTGCAACCCTTCGTTTGCGTTACTTTTTCCACTTTGATATTTTTTTATTACATTAGGTATCTTGGCTTAGCCAGACTAATCTTTAGCTCTACGAACCCACCCCAAGAGCCTAGAGGATGTAAATCTGAAACCCCAAGATCCCTCAGGTTCCTACATAGCCTGTACACTTCTGCGCACAAGAAGTCTTCACATACTCTAGATTATTTAGTTGATGATTAATCACTGGCTTCCCCTGCTCACCATCAGGTTCCCACCAGCCCCCAGGTTTCCTAGCAGCTCCAACTCTCACACTACCTCTGGAAGCGAGGCATCCGTAATTGATCTGATCAAGGAGCTTTACCCAGGGGGCTAGAGGATCATCAATAGGAACATACCTATTTCCTCTCCTTTGGCGTGATTTGAACTCAAGACCTCCTTTGAGGGGAGAGTCTTAAGTAAGGAATCTGGACCAATTGGTCCACCCCTCGTTGTCTTAAAAATTTGGATTATTTCTCGATTTGTGCGTGTCATCCTTGCGCAGGGGCCATGTTAATCTTCTCTGTATCGTTCCAATTTTATCGGATATCTCAGAAGGGGCCATGCTAAACTTTGATATTATTATTGTTTCTATAGCATATGTTTATGTCCACATGTAGCGCCCCCTTACCGTAGGGTATACACCGGGACGCCCGTAGGTCATACCGATACATAACCTACGATGAGGGTG
>JANZLF010000222.1:18265907-18277464 GCA_026546835.1 Erythroxylum foetidum
GTGAAAATAATATTTTTAGAGTCACCACAAATTGAAACAAACGTGTACTTAATGGTTATACCGGTCGGTACCGACCGGTATTTTTTACCGGTACCATTATACCTGTACCGGTATCGGTTTTCGGCTGGAACGATACGTACCGGCCGGTACGGTACGAAATTCATAATATTCATTCTAACAATAATAATTTAAAATTTTTTAATTAAAATATAAGGAGATAAATAAAGAATCTAATTTTCAAAAATATAATTTATTAGTGAGTATGAATAAAATAGTATTTTGTTTTAAAAATAAAATTTTAAAATAAAATTTTTAATGAAAATATAAAGAAATAAATAAAGAATATGAATTTTGAAAAATATAATTTTTTATTTTGATTGTAGGAAAGAGTTGAAAAAAAATTCATTGACAATTTAAATGATTTATGAGTCTACTCTTTAAAATCTTAACTTTCATTACAATGTAGTATACTAAAACTCGAAGTTAAAAGATTTACAACTACAAGTACAGTTGTTGGTGTGCGCGGCTAAAAGAGAAACTTAAATGTCAGCGGTGGGTCTTGCATCATTATAAAGAAAGTGAGTCCCGTATCGTTAAATAGACCACGAGTCCCGTGTAACTTAAAAACGTTGACTTAGCCGGTTGTTAACAAGCTAGGCATGATATAACTAAGTTCAAAGTTGAGAAAAGTAACAACATCTCAATATAAATCTTATTGAGATAAAGGGACTAAGGTTTAGTAGTATGTGGTTCTGTCTGATTTTGCTGAGGTTGGGTGCCGTTGTTTGGATCCATGAACTCAATTAATTTCAACTAGGCAATATCTGTAAAAACAATAGAGGCACACCGGGGTTGATCGCTGGCTCGCTCCTCCGATGCTTAAGTTAGTTCTTTTGTAGTAGTTTTGGTGGCTGTGAATAGAGAGTATTAGGGTTCTAGGTCATACCTGCATCATGAGGAGATAATGGACTTATATAGTGAATACCTGTCGGGCTTAGCTCATCATCTTGGGAATGGGTCGATCAACCCACATGTCATCCTGGGGTTGGACCTAGGCCTAGCACGATCGACTAACCCATCAACGATGACCTAAAGGGAACTGAATCGATCGATTATCAAAAATAATATCCCTTCGTCTTGGGGACCTAGGCTAGCCGACAAGAACGAACAGATTTATAGCAGTATTGGCGGTTACTTCGTTGTTTCAGACAGCTTTTTCTCGGTCGGCGGTATGCAGCTTTCGTACACCCCTATTATCGATGAGGTATGCTGCACCTACCAGCTAAGGCTGAGCCAGATTCTGCCGAACGATTAGAGGTTCATTAACGGTCTGGCTCTGCTGTGCTATCACTTCGGATGTCCCCCATCGGTTGGCATTCTGCGCTACTTTTTGATGATGAACCAGAGCTCAAGTGTCGGCGCCGGAATTCCTCACTTCCAGTATAGAGACGCGATATATCGTCCGGCTGGGACAGCTTCGGCAATCAAGGCCTGGAAGACAAAGTATTTCTTTGTGAGGCCCTCAGGATCTACTCACGAGTCCAGGCCATGGAGATATCCCTTGTCCGAGCGATGGAACGACATCTCCAATCTGTCCCTTACTATGGAGGAATGGGAAGTGATCGATAGGATTAAGGCGCTCGGTCGGTATTCTTTCGACAGTCTCATTCTGGGGTATCGTAGAGGGGCATCAGCCGATGTCTTTTTAACTGATCCCCCTCCTCGAATTAGCGGACTAGAAGAGAAAGCTGCCCCTCTTGGTTAACTCCTCGTAGTTTAACTATTTGATGTATTCACAAGTACTAGTTTCAATTTCTAACCTGCTTCTATAATTATGCAGTCATGGCAAAGCTCAAAGATTTCGCCGGGTCCTCCAATCTCCCTAAATCCAGAAGCCAACCCAAAGGGCCTAGATCTTCTTTGAAGGTGAAAAAGCAAAGGAAGGAGGTAGAGGTTAGCAAAGACATCGCTCAGCCGACGATGCTGGACCAGTCTACAGCATTGCTGGCCCTTCCGTCCACTGAGGACCGACCTGACGAGTCTGCGTCGTTGCCGATCCAACCGGTGAGTGAGGACCGAGCGGATACGGAGAAAGAGATGGAGCCACCGCTCAAAAGAAAAAAGACCGCTCGGAGTGTTGATCGATCGCCCTGCCAACTGGACAGAGGAAAGGGGGAAGAGCGAGTGCCCCGATTAGATAAAGGCGAGAGGAAAGAGCGAGCCTGCAGCGGTGGAAAGTGGGTGTCCAGGATTAGCCTTGATAAGACTGCATCGATTAGGGACATCAATGTTGCTCTGCGTATTGCCCAGAAAGTTGTTCCTCCTGCGGACAAGAAATTTTTGGATACGCTGAACAACAAGGAGCTGATGGCTAGTCTCATCCGTGGTTGTGTCAGGGATCTGACGTTCGCCTCTGCGATGCATCAGCGTATCGATCAGCTCGATGAAGTCAACCGACCGATGGACCGAGAGGTTCACGATCTTCTTGAGCAAGTTAATGCTTTAAGAGCTGAACTTTCAGAGGCGAAGGAGGAGAAGGACGTTATACGAGCTCAACTCTCTTCACTAGAGGAGGAGAAGAGTGTTTTGGAGGAAGAGAAGAGCGTTTTGAGAGCTCAACTCGTTTCAGGGGAGGAGGAGAGGAGGAGAGCAGTTGCTTCCAGGGGTGAGCTGGAAAGTGAATGCCGAGCGTTGCAGCTCAGTAATGAGGGCCTAAGGAGAGAGGTGCTCGATGCCAATTCGAAGGAAAAAAAGGAGGAAGATCTCCATTTGAAATTCCTCCATGACTGTCATGAGGCAGTGATGGATAAAATGAAGGCCGAGAGGAAGCTATTGGAGCTGCAATCAAAGAGAAAAGGGTTGAAGCGATCAAGTGATGGAAAGAGTGGTACTTACACGAGAAGTGCAAAGAATTTTCTTGTAACTTGGCTCTTCCCATCTTCAGGAATTGCCACAGCGTTTGCATACCTGATGGGTCGGATGGTCCTTCATTCGAGGATTATGCCGAGCCGATGCTTCCCTCTGAGCTCGACCTTTCACTTGAGGAGGTGAGAGAGATAGTTGAGAAGGAAAGAGAGGCCTTGCTGGATGAGATGCTAGACTTGAGTTCAGATGAGAAAGAGGGTGTCTCTCTGTTGTCTTCTCCTGCCAATCCAGCTGCTGGCACTTCCTCCCCAACCGAGGGTTCAAAATGATTTTTCCCTTTTCAAGGCTCATCTAGTCGGGCTCGTGACCAGAACAACAATAAAAACTTATTTTTATCCTTCGCTACCTTCTTTATTTGGTGTGTTAAGATAGGGTTGTCTTTTTGAATAGTAGGTAGCGAATGAATGCATTCAACATGCGTCGATCAGTTATGAGGTTTAAGAGAGTCATGGTCGACCGAGGCCAGAGAACCTAGCCGAACGATGCTAAGGTCGAGCGATCCAAGATTTTGGCTCTTAGCATCGCCTGGTTCGAAGATCCGATTTTGGCAACCTGGCTGAGCGATGTCGAGGCTGAGCGATCCAAGATTTTTGCTCTTGGCATCGTCTGGTTATAAGATCTGGTCTTGGCAGCTTGGCCGAGCAATGTCGAGGCCGAACGATCCAAGATTTTAGCTCTTGGCATCGCCTAGTAACAATACGTTCCTTGGTCAGTTATAAAATTCATTTTTTCTTTGTCTTCGAGGCTCATTTTTATCTGATGATAACCATAGAAGGCATCCAAGAAGCTGAGGAGCTCATGCCCTGACGTAGAGTCTACCAGCTGATCGATTTTGTGTAGGGGGAAACTGTCCTTTGGGCATGTTTTGTTCAAGTCGATGAAATCGATGCACATTCTCCATTTTCTATCTTTCTTCTTCACCAGTACCACGTTAGCTAACCATTCGGGGTATTTGACTTCCCGAATGAACCTAGCGTCAACTAGTTTCTCTATTTCTTTCTCGATCACCCCTAGCCGCTCTTTGCTATGCCACCGCTCTTCTGTCTGACTGGCCGACAATCTTTTTTAATACCCAAGGAATGGGATGTTACTACTCGAGAGATTTCGGGCATGTCGCTCGGTATCCAAGCAAAGACCAATCTATTCTCTACCAGGCAATTTGTGATTGCTGTGGCCAACCCTTTTTCGAGTTCAGAGCCCAAATTTGTGAACTTGGATCAGTCTTCTTCATCCAGTATGACCTGCAGTGTTTCTTTTGCAGGGTTCATCCTCTCAGCTTCTTCATATGCTCTTACATCAAGAGAACTTGCCAAAACTACCGCTCCCTCAAGGGTTCTTGTTTCTGCCAAGTAACATTCCCTAGCGATTCTTTGCTGACCCCTGACAATATCGATGTCGTAGGGTGTTGGGAACTTCATCGCTTGATAATAGGCTGAGATGACTGCTCTGAGCTCGTTTTGTGTAGCTCTTCCAATTATCGCATTATAGGCTCCTACAAACTTCACAACTAAGAATTCAACATTCTTTACTACTTGGCACGACTTTTGTCCGAACTTTACGTTTAAGAGGACTCGAGCGAATGGGTAGGCTGATGCTCCTGTTACCCTTTTGATGGGTCCCTCCATAGGCAGTAGCCGCTCCTCTGAAATCTCCATCTGCTTAAAAGCATCATAGTATAGTAGGTCGACTGAGCTGCCTATGTCAATCAATACACGTTTCACCTTGCTACCATCCATATTCAAAGTGACCACTAGTGCATCATCATGATGATGACTGATACTAGCTAGATCAGATTCGTCAAACGAGTTCACCTCATTAGTTTGTGGCTTTTTTGTTGCTGATTGGCCCTCAGTAGTCTGCCTAGCATACCTCTTCCTTCCTCTGATGGTGGACCCTCCTGCTGTGCTACCACCAAAAATCATATTTATGACCCTAACAGGTCGGTCATCCTGCTATCCAATATTTCTATCATCTCTAGCCCTGGACTGTCCCCTAGTGTAACGTCGGTCATCTATATTCCTGGTCTGCCTTCCTCCATCGTTCATATTGTTTTGTCGCCAGGGTTTTCGCCAATTGTCAGACCGACCGCTCCTACCCTCATTATCTCGATTGGCATTTTTTCGTATTTCAAAAATCTTCCCAGTCTTTCCCTCTGGATAAGGAGTTCTTTTTCTTTCTTTAAGTCCCAGCAATCCTCCGTGTCATGACCGACATCTCTATGGAAACAACAATATAAAGAAGAATCCCTTTTTTTTATAGGAGTTTTCAATTTATTGGATTCTCGGAGGGATTCCCCTTCTACTCTCATGACCTCCAGTACTTGTGCATACCACCTGTTGAGCGGAGTGAAGGATTCTTGCCGTTGGTCCTTTCGGTCAATCGGCTTCCTCCAACTAGACTGATCCTTCTGTCGTTTATATGAATCATCAGCTCTACTACTTGGCCAGCGGTCATCCGCTCTACGTTTTGTGTTTTTCAACACTTCCTCCAGCTGGATGTATTTATCTGCCCGATTTCTTATCTCTTGGATAGACCTGGGATGATCAAGAGCCAGTGACTTCTTGAACTCTTCATCCCTCGTATTGCTCATCAAGGCAATCAACATGGACGAACAGGTGAGGTCAGGGACTTCCACAGCTTCATTGTTAAATCGGGTGATGAACTCCCGCAAACTTTCATTCATTCTTTAGGTCAACTGCATTACTTCCAAAGCAGTCTTCTGTGGTCGTTTACTTGTAGCAAACTGGTTGAGGAATAGTAGCTTAAAATCCTCAAAACTAGTTATGCAACGCGGGGGTAAGCTGTTGAATCATCTTCGGGCTCCTTCTTGAAAGGCTGTGCAGAAGGCCTTATATTGAATGGCGTCTGGAATGCAATGCAGGTTCATCATCGATTGAAAGTGTTATAGATAGTCAAGAGGATCGGTCTTTCCAGTATATTATTCTGGCATTGGTATCTTAGTACCGACTGCTGGGAGGCTATCCAGGATCTCCGGGATAAAAAGATAGCTGTATTGTGCTGATGGTTAACTAGGACGGGAATTCATGTCCATATTGATTCGATGGTCCAAGATTTTTTCTAGGGCTTTAGCAAAGTGCCGATCGGCCATCACACCAATCTGTCGAGCTGGTGTTTGCTGCTGTTCCGGTTGAGACTGTAAGATTTGGCGAATCAATAGATCGGCCGCTTCTTCTATTTGTCTTTGTGTGAGGAAGGCTTGTTGTGGTGCAGGAGAATTCGTGTTGAGAGGATATTGGATGTGAGGATGTGAACTGGTTCTAGCGTCATCCTCTAGGGCCATGCTTTGCGTTTCTTGGTCTTGGTTTTGGGATTATTGCGGTCGATCATGCTGATGTGAGTGTTGAGGGGGTAGCTCGTTTATGCTAGGGTTTTAGATGATGGGTGGAGGGTGTGTCTGGTGATCAGGATGCGGCGATGGAAGGCGGCAGGTAGTCGCAAGCCCATTCGCTGTAGTGCAAGTGCCGTAACAGCGGCTACATCGGGATTTGTTGCTGCCGCCTGGCTGATCTGAGTGTTTCTGGACGTGGTGCCTTGATGCCCAGCCCCACGGTGGGCGTCAACTGGTTCTGTCTGATTTTGATGGGGTTGGGCGCTACTGCTAGGATCCATGGGATTGGTTGACTTTGGCATAAAAATACCTGTAAAACAATAAGATACACCGGGGTTTGACTGCCGATAGGCCCCCCCTTCGATGCTCAAGTTAGTCTCTTGTGAGAGTTTTGGTGGCTAGTGAATAAAGAATACTAGGGTTCTAAAAAATCGTACCTTTTTCATGATGAGGTAATGAACTTATATATGAAGAATACCTACTAGGTTTAGGTCTTCCTTTATGAGTGGGAAGTCATCATCTATAATAGGTCGTCTATGCCTGAGCCTGGGCTTGAGCCTAGCACGACCAACCCAACCAAATTGTATTTTATCAATCTAATCTATTGAATATAAATTTACGTACTTATTATATTTAATATTAATGCAATTTGAGAAATCTACAGTAAAACTTTTAGATATAACAAGAAATGTTTAAATTTCAAATTAAAAAATGATCTAATAATCAAGTTATATTTTAAGAAAAAAAAAGTTATAGCCAACTGCACTTACCTATTTACAACATAAATGAGACCATCGATCAAGTTATTAGTATCATCTTCTTAATTTACCATGGTTATGAAATAATAAAGATTACTAATAGAATGCAATTATTTCAATCTAACTCATTTAACTAAACATTTTTAGTCCTTGGACAATACAAAATGTACTGCTTAAATCCAGGATATCCTTCGCCAAAAGCTGCTCCCCCGTAGGAAATGTGTCCTGATACTGTAATTTTAATGGACCTAAATAATTTGCTTCTTAGGTTTAGATTCATGTGTCTAGGAATAAGTTTTAATTAATAAAACTAGAAAGAAGAGATATAAATAAGTATGCAAAGAGCGATCTCATATTATTGTCAATTTGTTAATGTAATACGAAACGGGACCTTTGCTACTTATCCCGAATCAAAAGTAAAAGGGCGATAAACGGAGAAATGCGGAAAATACCTAATTTTGATCCTCTAACTTCAAATGAGCTTTTTTAAGCCAAAATGAGGGTTAATTCACCGCCGTCTGCACGGAAACTGCTCATTGAAATGCAGTCAACGTCTTTCTACAGTTTTCTTAAAACGTAAGCTTTCTTAACGGATCGTAAAATCCTTATACTTATGAATGATATATAAGCAACTGTAGGAGACCTTAACCTTTATATATAGCATCCATATCAGGCTTCTCCATCACAGGCCCCATATAGATCCAGTCTACACTGATTAAGATGTATTTTCTACCCGAACTTCGACCCATTAATTTAGATCATTTATTGAGCCACTTTATTATCTTTATCCAGATCAAATTACGTAACTTAACTGATAAGTTATTGAAAAACCAAAAAAATGCAATTAAATGTTGTCCAACTTTATGGGAAATGTAAAAAATATCCAACATTCTCCACCTTAAACAATACTTAATTACAGTGTTGACTCAAGTTGAAAATAATTTTAAAAAATTCGGTTAAGCCATGCTACTGTATTAGTCAACTAAGTTTAAAAATAAAACATTTGATCCAAAGATAATGAAAATTCACTATTCCGTCCTAAAAGACTTTCAATACCGAAAATTACCGAATGCATGTGTCATGTGTGACACATATCCAATACAACGACGCATATTTAATACCTCACTAACATGAATGAAAAAATTAAGTGTGATAAACTAAGATGATACTTGTATGACCTAAATTATATCATCTTCATTTGTAGGTCTCAATTTCTCCAAGCTTTATGCTAAATCGTAAATGCTAAACTACATGAGAGAAATATTGTTTTCTCTCACTTAATGCTAAACAACATTAAAGAAAACTTGTTTTCTTTTACCGAATGCTAAACAACATAAAAGAAAACCTTTATGTCCTCCAATTGAATGCTAAACTACATTAGAAAATCTTTATAGGATTAAAACTTATATCCTCCTATGTCATGTCAAACTTTATAGATATTCGTATAAAATTGTATGCGTCTAAATGACATAGGCTTAATGTCAATCTATACATATCCCCAATGACCTTTAAATGCTTAAGATTGACACAAATCTTAAGACTTTCATATGTATTATGACAATGTATGATAACACATATTATTGAGGATAAGAGATGATCATCTTTATTAATAAACTATTATACTGTCATAATACATCAAACATATTAATGTACAAATGTACATGGAGTAAACATAACGATCCCCTAACTAACAGTGTCTAAGGACTTCAAAGCACCCATACTATATACATGAATTCCAAACACAAGTGGGCGAAGTCTTTTAATTAAAAGATCGACTAACATTACCTCAATCCTTAAATACTCCAAACCTTAATGTCATCTTTTTCATATCAACTCCTTATGGTCAAATATTTGACCTTTAAATGCTAAGACCGTGTGATATTCAATGTTGTTACTAAATAACATAGCATTAAGATTATCATAGCACAATCGAATGGGTCTAGCAACTAAATCAATCACAAATAACTCAAAAATTAAGTTTTTAAGCTAAATCATCTATGAAGCAGCTCCATAGCAAACACTTTACATGCATGGTTGAGGAAATCACCCGTGTTTACGTAACACTCTTCCACGACATTGTACCATCTGCAAATATAAAAATGTAATCTTAAGTAGACATCTAACTATCTAGATGAATAACTAAAATCTGAATCTGAATTCCCTATGAGGTTTAGTCTGTTAACTTTGTTATATGTTAACATATAATCCTTAGTTCCCTTTATGTATCTCAATACTCACTTGACTGCATTCCAATGATCTATACCTAAGTTAACTAGATATCGTCCACATAGTCTAACAGTAAATGCAATGTCTCGTCTAGTACTTACCCGAGCATACTTCAGGGTATCAACCGCGCTAGAATATGGAACATTCCCCATAACGTCTCTATTTTCTTTATTTTTTTAACACTATGCCAAAGATAATCTCTCATTATGAGAGATTGGTGTTACAACAGATTTATAGTTAATTGTATTAAACCTTTGTAACACATATTTAATGTATGCCTGATAATTGTTAAGATTTGTCTCTGTAAATCTGTATACCTAGGACAAAAGATGCTTCACCAAGGTCCTTTATATTAAAATGCTTGGCCAAAAGTTGCTTAGCCTCATGCAATATGGTCAAGTTATTCAATGTGAGCAATATGTCATCCACATGCACTAATTAAATGTAAGATATCACTTTTGTGAGGTTTGATGTAAACCATATACTGATCTGCTTTATGTACAAACCATGTTAGTTCCATCAAGATCCTGAAATCCTTAAGGTTCTACCATTTAGACCTCTTCATAAAGGTCTTTATTCAGGAAAGCAATTTTGACAGCCATATGATGTAACTCTATATCATCATGACTTACAATTACTATAATCGCTCAAAATGTATCCTTCGAAGATATGAGAGAAGTAATATTAAAGTCAATCTTTTTCCCCGAGTAAACCATCAGGCAACTGAGTGAGCCCATAAACTGCTGAACTTTATCTCGAAATCCTTTAGGTCTTAAAACTTCATTTATAACTAATGGGTTTACAGTTTTATTGTAAATCAACTAGCTCGTTGACCTTACTATGCTTCATAGCTTCCATCTCATCAGTCATTGCGTCCCACCCAAATCTACATTAGGTTTAGAAACAACTTCTGTATAAGTAATTAGATCCGCAACATGTCCAATATCATACCCTTATTCACCTAATAGACTGAAATTAGATGGGATAGTAGGTCATCTCACTCTAGTGGATCTACACAACTGCATTAGATCTTGTACCCCTAGGAACGTCTATGTGTATAGGTATGTGTTCCTATTCCTTTACAGGCGCAGTACAAAGACTTAGATCTATCAGATCTAATTGTATAAGTAGCGGGTACATAATAACTGTAGTATCCATTTTGTTATCATCTGAAGGGTCAAAGGACCCACCATCATTATAGACATAATATTTCAAAAACTTAGCTATTTCTAATTCCACTACTCCAGTCCCACCTTCTTTACAGTAAAATCTATAGCTTTTTGAGTGATCGAGATATCTTACTAAATAGTAATGAGTGGAACGAGCATTTAATTTCTCTTTATAAGGATTATACTACCTCAATAGGGCATCCCCATGCACGAATGTGTGCAAGGTTAGGTTTTCGCACTTCTAGATGATTAGTAGATTAGTCCTATTCTGGATTGAATTTTTCAAGTCCATTAGGGTGCAGTTATGCCTTTCAGAAATACACCACTTTGCCTAGATCTACCCAATATAGTGCACTAAGTCACTATTCTAACTGATTCCATACATCTAGAAAAGAGACCTTTTCAAATCCTAAAATATCATGTTTGTCATGATATTCTCCTCCATGGTTAGATTTGACTATCTTGATGAATTTTTCCAATTGGTTCTCAAACTTTAGTTTTTAAACAAGAACACATAATTGTAATGGGAATAATCATCAACAAATGTCAAAATACATTTGGAATTGCAAAATGCACATGTGATTGTTAGAAACTTAGAATTTGAAATTGATGTAAATGGAAATGGAATTATGATTATTTTGTGATTGTTAGGATTTGAAATTGTTAGTTATTGTTGGAATTGAAATGAAATTATGAATGTTTTGTTATTGTTGGAATTGGAAATTGTTGTAAATTGGAAGGAAATGGAAATAAAATTATGATTGTTTTGTGATTGTTGTAATTGAAACTTGTTGGGAATGGAAAAAAAAATATTGAATGTTTTGTGATTGTTGGAATTGGAAATTGTTAAAAATGGAAAAAAACAATGATGAATGTTTTTTTATTGTTAGAATTGTAAATTGTTGGAAATGGAAGAAAGTGAAAATGGTATTATGATTGTTTTGTAATTGTTGAAATTGCAAATTGTTGGAGTATGTTTTGTGTTACTTTTTATATATGTTGAATGTTTTGAATTGTTAGCTTTTGACTTATACAGAATGGGTTATATTATAAAAGATGGATATGCATATTGTCGTTGTGTACTGAAATTATGTGTTATTTATTTTTATGTACAGATAAATGGAAGGAAG
>JANZLF010000222.1:18290793-18301362 GCA_026546835.1 Erythroxylum foetidum
ATGTAAAATATTTAAAAATTATTGTTATTTCATATTAATTGTCATTATTATTTATTATTAAGATTTTTGAAAGCATGATTGATATAAACAGTAAACTAATAAAGTATACAGTACAATTGTACAATATACCAATATGGACTATTTTGCAATTTTTAAAAATTTTAGGAACTATTTTATAAATTTATAAAATTACCCGAAACGATACCCGGTATCGGTACAGTTCCGTTCTAGAACTCAATCCGATACTGAACCCGGTACGGTATTCATAACTTTGTTGCAAGTAAGAAGCATAGAGAATGAAATTAGGGATTATATTTTATAACCTATTAATTAATTTAATTAGGATAAATAATAGTTAATTTACTAATTAATTATTTAAATATTTTAATTAACCTGAATATGTATTAACAAAATTAATTCATTTTTTAAAAAACTTTCAAATGGTGTATCCTTTATTTCACATCTTTAGAGCATTTAATTGATGAAAATTTAATTTCTTCGTATTTTTGTTTATTTAGAATATGTTCTTAGCGTTTCAAGTTATATTCTAATATAAATTAATGTGTTTGTATGACAGTGTGTCAATGACAGATAAATATAGTGAATTCCCTTCTAACTTACCAAGACATCATCTTCATAGGGAAATATTGAAAGATGAGAGAAAAACGAGTTTTAACTTTTTCATATTTTTGTGCTGCTCCCATGTCTTTAAGAAGGGCTGCAAAGGAAAATTATTGAACCCAACATGGTTTTACGGAGAGTTACTTTCTCACCATCATTTAGCAAATCAAATACCAGGGAGCGAGCTTTTCTTTACGATGAATACGGAAGATAAAATAAAAAACCGGGAAATTTTAAATCATGGCATAACACATTTATACACAAGTTATGCATTCTTTTAATGATATACAGCTTCCAACTTTATTCACATGTTTAGCCACTGTAAGACAATCTATAGCATTGAAAGCAGTACCTCAAGTTCTTGCGATACACTGGCAAAAAAATAATTATAACAAATTCTCCAATTTTATATATTAATAAAATCCTGAAAAAATTCAGTACTATTGGACGGTTTTTGATATGCTCTTTCGTCTCCTAATAAGACCATCCATTAATATAATGTAGCTAGACTTCTGTAAAGCAATACCCTTCTTTGCGGATTCTTGAAATATTTCCATGGCATCCTTGTATTTCCCCTGAATGCAGAGCTCATTGATCTGTTGTGAATATGCAACAGAACCTGGATCAGAATCCTGAGGAGTCCCAGGGGCTTCAACATCCTGCCCCTTGTCAAACTGTAAGGACTGGTCATGTAACTTTCCTGTTTCCACAATTTTTGCCAAAAATTCCTCTGCATCCTTCAGTCTACCAGCATCAGTAAGGGCTCCAAGAATGGCATTATATGTATAAACATCGGGCCCAAGTTTTTTTTCTTCCATTTCTGCATAAAGGTCAAATGCTTCCTTAAATCTCCCTTGTCTACAAAGGCCTGATATCATTGTGTTGTATGTAGCTGAATCAGCTTTCCCCTTCAAAACCCATTTGTTAAAGAGTTTAAGACCCTTGTCGAGCATGCCTTCCTTACAAAGGCCACGAAGAAGTATATTACAGGTAAACACATCTGGCTTGAATAAATTCTCCACCATTTTATTGTGGAACTGGAAAGCTTTCTCAACTTGCCTCTCCCAACAGTATCCATGAATTATTGTATTGTATGTAATATCATTTGGGACCAAACCATTCTCCAAAAGCTCATTCAGTTTCTCGATAGCTTCATCAGTTTTCCCTAGTTGGCATAGCCCCTGAATAATGATATTATAATTGACGACAGTTGGAATTATCTTTTTTTTCTTCATCTCGCTCCAAAGATCCAAAGCATGACTTGATTTATCATCCTCAAAATATCCATTGATCAAAGTTCCATAACTGACATCATCAACAAAGTAGCCACGTCTACTGGCGCTATTGAGCAAATGATATGCTTCGTCAAGTTTCCTTTCCCTACAAAGAGTATGGAGGAGTACATTAAGTGTCACGTTATCCATCTTCAGACTTTTCCCCACCATTTCATTCATCATTTTGAATGCATCACTCAGCTTTCCTACTTTGCAATACCCATTTATCAACGTGTTATAAGTAACTTTATCTGGTGAAAACCCATTTTCTTCCATCTTTTCTATGGTTCTACTCGCTTCATGCATGTTTCCCTGTTTGACAAACCACTTGAGCATTGTATTGTAAGTGCACGCATTAAGCTTAACTCCCTTCTCATTCATTTCTTCAATCAATCTAAATGACTCTGAGCTACTTCCAAACTCAAAACACCCATTAATCAATGTATTGTAACTAACCACATCAGGCAGCAACTTCAAATTCTCCATCTCCTCTTTCAACCTAAATGCCTCCTCAAGCCTACCATCTTTAAAAAAACCATCAAGCAACATATTATAGGTCCAAACATCAGGCAAAACATCACTTTGCGTCATCAATTCAATCACTTTTGCAGCATCCTTTAACCACCCCAACTTACAATATCCAGAAATCAAAATATTATACGTTAACCTATTAGGTACCAACTTTTTTTCTTTCATATCCAACAGCAATTCCCTAGCCTCATTCAGCATACCCTTCTTGCAAAAAGCATCCAACATCGTATTATACGAAACATTATCCGGGTCACAACCCTTTTCTCCCATCTTCCTGAAAAGCTCTTTAGCCTCCTCAAAATTGGACTCTAAGCAACACCCACGAATCAAAATATTAAAGGTGTTGGTATTGACCTGAACACCAAGTTTATCGGCATCCCTATACACCGCTTTAGCCACTGTAAGGGAATGTTTAGAAGGGTACCTGACCAAAGCATTGAGAAGAGTATTGCAAGTGAGCAAATTGGGCTTGAAATGAAGCTTCTTCATTTTGTTAAACAGTTGGGCGGCATGGTGTGGCTTACCAGAGGCCACGTAAGCAGCTATGGACAAATCAAGAAGGGCATTTGAGATTCGAACCGAACGATCAGGGTGGAGGATGTGACGGTGGAGGGCGTTTTGTTTGTCGCCAGCGATAAAGGTGGTTAGCAGGGACTTGGCGTCTACGAACTTGTGGTGGGCTATGAGAGAAGGTAACAGAGAGAGGAGAGTGAGGGGAGAGTGGGCGACGGAGTGACAGAGATGCGTTTTTGCCCATTTGAAGAGAGAGAGGAGAACAGTGGGTTTGTGAAACAGAGTGTGGGATGAGAACAAGGAGACAAGTAGCTTGGGGTTTGCAGTGAAGTATGGGATGTACGAGTTCAGAGATTGGGATGTGAATTCGGAGGTAAGTAGAGAGGTTAGAGATTTTAGGACTTGTGATTCTGTTAGAGATTTAGGGTCTGGAACTGGAAGCGGAAGGGGTTGTTTCATGTTTGGAAGCTGATGATGACGACGATGAAACCGAATTTTATTAAAAGAAAATAGAGTTGGACTTGAACCAACTAGAGGTTACTCTACGAGGCCGTTTGATGGATGGATGGATCTAGCTAGCGACGTCGTTTCTATGTTTGGGTAATCAACCACATATATTATATCGACTAATGGAATAGGGAAGCGATTGTCTGATGAGACGAAATAGAATGTCAGAGACAAAAATACTGAAGCTGGAACCCATAGAAGCAACACCAGAGAGCTTCAAAGAATTCGGACAAGTGATAGAGCCATCACAAGATGGTGAGGAATTCGGTCCGCGAGATGCTCTCCTAAACCTTAGCCATGGAATTCCCAGGTAGATAGTTAAATTCTTGTATTCCTGCAGAGTTCATAGCATTACAGTAGATTGGTTTCTTTCTTCTTCTTTTTTTCTTGGGGTCCTGTAGATTCTACATCATGCGACTTGAAGATCGAGCACTGGAATTTTTCAACATTACTCATCACGCAAGCGTGACCCAGTGCCTTGGATCTATTGGAGGACACGTTTGGTACTTGGGAGTAGCCAAAGCATCTATTGTGCATGCAAATCCTGGAGGTGGAAGTGATGTTATCAAGTCTCGTTGCGGCCATTTCTACGTTCCCCCTGCTGTTGACGAGGTGCGCGTTTTCAGGATCTCCGGCCCAAAGTTCGTGAAACTTGAACGTGGAACATGGCACGCAGGGCCTTTGTTCACGGCAAAGGGGATGGACTTTTACAACCTTGAATTGAGCGACACCAATGTCAGTAGTTCATCCTTTAACCTAAATTCACATCCACTTGTTCTACATCACTTAAGAACTTGATTCGTCTTCTGTTTTCCGTTTCCAAACGCATTACTCAGGTGGTGGACCATACAACACACAACTTCAAGAAGCACAACGGAGTGATCTTTTCAATAGACCAATCATAGCGGCCCTAAGTTCAACTCGTTTCAGCCTCAGCAAACTGTATCTGTACTTGAAAATCTTTCAGATCTTACTGTTAACGTTTTAATCAAATCTACAATAAGAATTAGCATTCGACGGCATCCCTTTGCTTGTCCACTCATTTTATTGTCATGCACAAGAATTCTTGAAGTAGAGAGTTTGGTTTCCGTAAGTTGCTATACCAAATCTCAAAACTAGTCAAAGTTGGCAATCCACAAGGCTCAGGAAACATTGGAAATGAAGTATTTCATGTAAATTACGTTTATCCACAGTATTTCAACAAAGATAAGGATTTTGTTCGACTACAAAAACCAGAATAACATGGCGCAACAGTTAAAAAAATATGTAAACATAAAAGATGTTACTATTACTACAAGATTTTGAAAAATGTTTGTGAAGTTGGCCACTCCATGTAAAGCAAAACGGTCGTATTAATCCACCAGTGCCAAGATATTGATTTGTCTTCATGTTTCTGTCAGCCCATCATCTGCAAAACCATCACTCCAGCTAAGACATTTTTACCTTAGGAAGTTAAAAGACTTTCTGTTCAGCCTACAAACCTTTTCCCATTAGCTCACAAAACAATCCAATTACGAATATAACAAAGCTAAGAAATTGACACACTTCACTATCAGGTCCCATACTCCGACGTACCAGACAGCAAGAAATCTATTAGCATCGCAGTTATAAACTGTTCGAGAAGGAAACCAGAAATGGAGCTAAGTGCCTAACAGAGAGTCTTTCCTTTCTTCTAATGGCGTCTCTCATTTCCCGAATGTTCTAATAAGCTATTATTGTAAAGGGCGAGTGAAAGATGGACTACTCAAGTTCCTGTCTAGAAGATGCACAAACATCAAACTCAAGTCAAATCACCTTTAAAATATCTCCAAACATCCCTTGCAGGGGATTTCTACGTTGAACCCCATAGAACACTTCGGCGATGTCATCTAGCAGCTGAATAATAAAGAGATTAGAAATTTAAAGCAATATCAATCAGGATAGTCTTTTGACAATTAACATCTTTTTGTAAATAGAAACAGCAAATAAATGTTTTGACACAATAGATTATAAGCTATCTGCAAAATCAGTAAGAAATATGCATAATTCTTCACCTCATTAAATGCAGGTTCTCGGTCTATACTAGACTTATAACTCTGTCTCAGCATATTAAAAAGAGGTAAAGCATCTCGCTGCAACCTGGAAGAGAAATATATTAGACTTATTATAGATATCTTAAATTTTCAAGATGAGAACCTAACTTTTACAAATAAATCAGAAGGAAAAAATGATTAAAATTGGCTAGTTAATGTTACAGATTTCAAAAACAATCTATAGCAATAAGAAAGTTGCCTTCAATAAGATTCAAGGTTAAGCAAAGAATCCAAAAATGGAACTCAAAAAGGCAGATGCAGGATAAAGAACTGAAGGCTCTCTATTGTAAAAAAGAGAAGCTAAATATATATTTCAGAAGAACTTTGCTTTTTTTCCCATCTGAAGTGAGTTGATCTGCTGAGGGTCAAGATGGGGAGGGCTCCACCCAAAACACAAAATTTAGGGTCAGTTCTCACTGGGGAAAACATCCCCTTCCGAATCCAGTAGTGACCCTTAACATGCTTTTAGTATATTTATAACCCATCAATGCTTTATCATGGTAATACATCTCCATATAGCATGAGAGGATAATGTGCAACTTACGTTTGCAAAAGATAAGAAATGAATTTTGTCAAGTCTGAATGGAGAAAATCAGGCTTCTGAGATACCACCTGTTTCTTTATCTCTTCCATCAGATAATTAGCATCTCTCATATTTCCCATAGCCAAATACCTGAACAGGTGAGGAAAGACATTGTAATTAGAACTTCACATATAAACATGAATCTCTGGATTAGTATGCCCACAGAAGTGGCATATGTCCAATTCATTAAGCAGACTTACAGTAGAACTGCCCGTGCAATAGCCAGATCATCTTCACCAGGATAACACTGCATAGTCACACGTCAGTTGTTAACATATCATCCAAAGAAAAGTTATACCTACTGTTATCCAGGCTCAGTGAATACATTGCAATGGATGGGGTAGATCAATAAGAGTTTTGTTATTTTATACATGCCTTCACAATGGCATTGATTAGAAGAAGCAAAAATAGTTAAAATGGGAGATCATAAAAATATATTATTCAAACAGCTATACACAATGCTCAAGAAGACTAACCTTTCCAGTGAAATTGACCAAAGTAAAAGCAAACTTCTTTGGATTGTTTCCTTTAACAAAATGATATGATATTCTAGTCATATCCTGCAAAGAAACTGTCAATATTCTTGACCATGCTCACAAAAAAAAATAAAGATCAGACAAGCCGAAGTAGTGCTCAGTGGTCTCTAACACATTATATTCTTACTGAATAGATAATCACAATTATCCAAAGTGATCAAAGATGGAACTTTTGTAAAACAAATGAAAAACATTCCACAGCATTGACAAAAGCATTCAAAGAAAAAAGAAACAAAAATTGTAACAGAAGCAATTCCATCACCACAATCCAGTGACACTCGAAATTCACTGTCACACATGCATTTTATTATAAATCAGATAGCATACATCTGAAAAGTCAATGGTTTCTAACACATTATATTCTTACTGAATAGATAATCACAATTATCCAAAGAGATCAAAGATGGAACTTTTGTAAAGCAAATGAAAAGCATTCAAAGAAAAAGGAAACAAAAATTGTAACAGAAGCAATTCCATCTCCACAATCCAGTGAAACTCAAGTTCACTGTCAAAGTTTCCTGAAACAGAATGTTGGACACAGAATACCACAGTCCAAAGTATGTAACTAAGAAACCCAGAATGTTATCCAGTACCACTATTGACTTTTCAGAAGTAAGCTATCTGATTTAGAATAAAGTGCAAGTGTGTTTATGAAACAGGCTTAGCTATGTTTTCCAACACCGATAAAATATAATGAAAGAGAGTAGCAAGAGGCTTACTTTGGTACATCAGCATTCAGAATACGGATCCATATTATAAGCAATTTAAGCAATCAAAAAATAGTTCAGCAAAATCTCCAATAAATTCAAGAAGACAATAAATTGGTAGATTGCAAAGGACATGGCATCAACTGATGTAACTTCCCCTAGGGAATCAAAGAATGACAACAACAACATATTCACAGCTCAAAACAATTTGATTAACCCTTTTAATCAAAGAAATATAAGGACAACTAGATGGAACTGGATCAAGATAAAAGCATTAAATGAATCACCGGTCCACGGTAAGAAAGAAGTAACAATATAACAAACAAAAGACTTAATGTCAAACCTACCAACTCAGGAGATTCAGAATACATGTAGTCAGCTAGCATAGTATGAAGCTCTGGTGATCCATATCTATATGATCCAAACTCTGCAGACCACCTAACAATCAAACAAATAATTAAAACAAAAGATTTTCTTGGAACCCCACAAACAAGGTCGAAAGGCAGAAGTAAAATTAGCGCATCCAGAAACAGTCATACTAAACATAGATAGAACTTTCTTCCTCCCTAATCATTATTACCCAGGCAATGCTTTCTTATAATTGCTTCCGTGTACAACCTTTTTCTAATTTCTTTGCTCATATTTGCTCATATTTCACCATAAGTTGTTTAATCTCCAACTTCTTATATTACTTTTCTTCCCCCACTTCCTAGCTCCAAACAAAACCTTCAACGCAATATGAACACACTTCACAACTCTTGCACAAGAATCTAAACCAAATATCCACTCCAACTAATGAAAGTAAACCGTTTGCATCAAAAGAACCCAGGAAGCCAAACATATTGAAGCTTCACATTTGAATACAGGATTGGAAAATTAAAACCCTAAGTTAAGTTTTCAAGTTAAGAACATAATCACAAAACCACAAGGTTTAACACAGATCAACAATCACACTGATGCAACTTAAAAGTCTAAAAGAGAGAAAATTAGTCAACCATGAACCTTAAATTTGATGGAATAAGGATTGGGAATTGAGCCACATTAAATATAAGAACTGAAATTTAAATTATGTTCGGATTCCTTATTAGATAGGAAATAATACTAAGTTAAATATGTTATTTTATTTTAGATATGTTATCCTAATTGTTTAGGACTTAAATTGATAGAATTTTTATTAGAATAGATTTAAATTTATTAGGAACCCTTTCGTACTAGAATAAGAGTTCTAAGAACTTGATAAATATGTGTATATTCAGTATTTCAATAAGAAGCAATCTGAAATTTTTCTACAAACTTGAGTTTTTAGAAAGTGTGATTTTTTTCTTCTAAGAGTGATTCTTAGACCTTAGGAGTGATTCGTAAATTTCTACCCTCCATTCTTTGGGTTCCTCAATAAATTTCAACCATCTTAAACCTAAAATCCAGAATATTAAAACCTAAAATTCTAAGCCCGAATTTCCAACATCAAACCCTAAAAACCCAACTACACCAAACTAAAACTTCAGTATTCCTAGCCGAAACTCAGCCATGAAATTTGATATTCTAGCAAACTAATATCAACCATATATCCTAATCTTGTGATTTTTAGTTATTAGTTAATGTGAGAAAGAATTTTCCTATATTCTCATATATTGAATAGGAAGTATACAGCCATATATAGGACATTACAAGTAGGAATTTCAAACTTATTCTATCTTATCTATTTACAGTTTATCTATAACTTAGTATAATCTATTTATAGTTGTTTAGTATCTCAACACTCCCCCTCCAACAGAGGAATAGATGTCTTCCATTCCCAACTTGTATACAAGATCATGAAACTTGAACTGTTCAACTTCTTTGTTAAAACATCTACTACTTGACGTTTGATGGAACATAGGATATACACACTAACCCTTCTTCCAATTTTTCATTAATGAAATGTTTATCAATCTCAATATGCTTTGTCCTATTGTGTTGTATAAGATTATGTGCAATATTGATAGCTGACTTATTGTCACAATAGAGTTTCATAGGGCCGTCCCATTTGACTTTCAAATCATCTAGAATAATCTTCAGCCAGAGTAGTTCACACTATCCTTGAGCAATAGCCCTAAATTCTGATTCTGCAGATGACCTTGCCACCACATTCTGCTTCTTACTCCTCCACGTTACCAAATTTCCTCCAACAAATGTACAGTACCCTGTAGTTGATCTTCTATCCACTTGCATAGTCAACATCGTGTAAGCTTCTAGAGTAAGACTATTGTTTTTCTTGAACAAAATTCCTTTTCCTGGACTGCCTTTCAAGTAATGTAGCACCCTATAAGCAGCTTGAAGATGAGGCTCTCGTGGATCATGCATGAATTGGCTGATCATGCTTATCGAGTATGCTATGTTTGATCGAGGTGGAGCAAGATATATAAGTTTACCAACTAGTCTTTGATACATCCTTTTATCAACAACTAGTTCTTCTTTAGCTTCTCCCAACTTGTGATTTGGATCCATTGGTGTAGAGACTAGCTTACATCCAATCTTCCCTTTTTCTACCAACAAATCAATCACATACTTCGGTTGAGATATAAAAATCCCTTGTGTGGAATATGTGACCTCAATACTGAGGAAGTACCTTAGTTTCCGAAGTTCTTTTATCTCAAACTCTTTTACTAGTCTCTACTTCAATTCATGCTTCTCTTTCTCATCATTTGCAGTCACTATGATGTCATCCACATAGACTAGAGGTGCAATAACTCCCCCTGCAGTCGAATGCTTAATGAAAAGGGTGTGATCACCTTGGCTTTTGTTTATACCTAGACTCCCTCATGACTTTTGCAAATCTCTCAAACCAAGCTCTAAAAGATTGTTTTAACCCGTAAAGGGCCTTCCTCAACTTGCAAACTTTGTTACCCGTGTCTCGCTCAAATTTTGGTGGGATGTTCATATAGATTTCTTCATCTAAGTCTCCACGGAGAAATGCATTCTTAACATCATATTGTAGGAGCTGCCAACTAAAGTGGGCAACCAATGATAACAAAATTCTCACAATGTTCATATTTGCAACTGGGGCAAAAGTCTCTTGATAATCAATACCATAGTTTGCGTGTACCCTTTGGCCACCAGTCCAGCTTTATATCTCTCAAGAGATCCATCAGCCTTATTTTTGGGTTTGAAAATACACTTACAGTCAATAATGTTTTTCCCTTTCGGTTTATCAACAATCTCCCATGTTCTATTCTTTTCCAATGC
>JANZLF010000222.1:18301462-18318647 GCA_026546835.1 Erythroxylum foetidum
AAATCCTGGTGGGATGTTCATATAGATTTCTTCATCTAAGTCTCCATGGAGAAATGCATTCTTAACATCATATTGTACGAGCTGCCAATTGAAGTGGGCAACCAATGATAACAGAATTCTCATAGTGTTCATCGTTACAATTAGGGCAAAAGCCTCTTAATAATCAATACCGTAGGTCTAAGTGTACCCTTTGGCTACCAATCTAGCTTTATATCTCTCAAGAGATCCACTAGCCTTATATTTGGATGCGAGAATCCACTTACATTCATCTCCTATTCTTTTCCAATGCATTCATCTCCTCGCTCATAGCATCCCTCCATCACCTTTTTGACAATGAA
Organism: Erythroxylum foetidum; assembly: GCA_026546835.1. Classification (NCBI taxonomy): domain Eukaryota; kingdom Viridiplantae; phylum Streptophyta; class Magnoliopsida; order Malpighiales; family Erythroxylaceae; genus Erythroxylum; species Erythroxylum foetidum. The sequence goes on from JANZLF010000222.1 coordinate 18,301,801, forward strand.
GTTTTGGTAGGTTGTTGACAGGCACTTAAGAGAAACATAGTGAGATAGAGGATAAAGTGGTCATTTAGTGCATTCTCTAGTTCCTTTCCTAACAGCAATAGGTTTAAAAAATTGTGTGTAAAGGTGATTCAGACCTTACTATGATTACATTTCCAGAGTTTGACTTGGATTCTTGGACCTGTGTCAGCCCTGGAATGACCTTTCTCCTTGAATATACCTAACGCTGGTTGGGACTTGTGATGACATAGGTTCAGTGGTAGAATTGGGGAACTCAGATATAATTGGTTCAGAGTGCTCGATTGTTTCAACAATACGAGCTGGAATAGGAGGAAGGTCAAGGGTTTTAAGTGGTTTGAAGGACTCATAAGTGCTATCTTCCATCATTGAAATCTCCCGCTGAAGGGAGGACTTGGAGAAAAAAAGGTGTATTTTTTGTGAAGGTGACATTTGTGGAAATATAAAATTTCCTAGATGACAGATTTTAACACTTGTATCCCTTTTGAGTAGGTGAGTAATCGAGGAAGACACACTTGATGGCTCGGGGGTCTAGTTTGTCTCTACATTGGTTATGAACATCAACAAAGGCAGTGCATCCAAATACCCTAGGTGTGAGGCCATTTGAGGTTCTAAAATGTGGGTAGAAGCTATTAAGAATTTCTATGGGGCTTTTGTTGTCTAACACACATGATGGAAGTTTATTTATCATGTATGTGGCTATAAGAACTGCCTCTCCCTAATAGGATTTAGGGACATTCCCTTGAAAGAGTAAGGCTCGGTTGGTGTTGAGTAAGAGCCCATTTTTCCTTTCTACTACTCCGTTTTGTTGAGGTGTGTAAACACATGATGAATCATGGATAATATCTAGTGATTGAAAGAAAGGTGAAAAAGTCTAGTTGAAGTAGTCTCTGGCATTGTTTGTCCTAAAGTTTTTTATTTTAACCCCAAATTAGTTTTGAATCATAGAGTGAAAATTAGGTATAACAAGGCTAACATCAGATTTTTGTTTAAGAAGAAAGAGCCATATTACCCAAGTGCAATCATCAATTAAGGATACAAACCGACGAGCCCCAGAGACATTAGGTACAGTAGAGGGACCTCATATGTCACTATGAATCAAATAAAAAGGACGAGAGCTTCCTTTATTGCTAATAGGAAAAGATACTCGAGTATGTTTTACAAATTCACAAACATCACAATGAAATTCAGAAATATCTAATCCTTGAAACAAATGAGGAAACATGACCTTTAAAACTTTAAAAGATGGATGACCTAAGCGTAGATGATACAGCCAAATGGTATCTTTGTTTGAGGAACTGAAAAATTACAAAGATAGGTTGCTCCTAACTCTTTAAGGCAATTCAAGTAGAGGCCACCCGTTTCCCTAGCAAGTTCAATCCTCCCTAAGACCTGATCCTGAAAAACACAGTGAGAAGGAAAGAAAGTAGCATAACATTTAATATCATGGGTAAGCTTTTGAATAAAAAGTAGGCTAGCTGACAGTTTTGGAATATGGAGAACCCTTTTTAGAATAAGGGTAGGTGTGATGTGTATATCTCCAAAACCTGCAATAGTAACTAGAGAGTCATTGGCCACTACAATCTTTTTGTTACTTGGGCATAGGGTATAAGTGTGAAAGAGTTGAGATGTGGGTGTCATACGGTTTGTGGCACTCGAGTCTATTATCCAAGAATTGATATGAAGATTTTCTTAGGCATTCATGCAAATAGGGAGTAAAGGTTTACCTAAAAGAGCCAAAGAACAAGTCTTAGTAGGTTTTTCAATAGTACCCAACAAGCTTCTTAGCTTCTCAATTTCTTCATTGTTTAATTCCATTGTTCCTGAATTTTCCTCAACTTTGGGCTAATCTACCATATGTGCTTGGGACCTCTACTGTCCCCCACGATTTCCCCATTCTCAACTTGGTGGTTTACTGTGTATTTCCAAGATGTTTCCTTTGTGTGCCTCGGTTTCTTACAGTGGGTGCACAAGAGATTGTCCTTATTCTCCTTCCCTTGGTTTTCTCTACCAAAATGCTTAGATAGATCACTTTTTCCTTTGTCCTAATGATCAGTTTTTGCTAATAAGGCTGACCCGTCCATGGTTTGTGGTTCAAGCATAACACTCCTTCGACTTTCTTCTACTCGAATCAATGAGACTGTCTCTTCTAGAGACGGAGTGTCCTCTTTTCCAAGGATTTGGATCCTGACTTGATCAAATTCAGCATTCAATCCAGCCAAATAAATCATACACAGAATTTTTCAATGAAGTTCTTCAAGATGACAGCGTCCTCAAGGCATTTCATCTCAAAAACTTGATATTGATTGAGTTCTTGCCACAAATTCTGCAGCAAGTTTGCATATTCTGACAGATTTATCTCCTTGCTTAGTAGCTACAGTTTTGATCTTGATCTTGTACATTTGAGCAGCATCACGAGCCTTCGAGTATGTGCAACAAATGTAGTCCCAAATCTCCTTTGCAGTGACAAAAAACATGCATGTGTCACTGATCATGGGATCCATAGAATCCCATAGCCAAGAGATTGTCATGAAATCCACCTCATCCCAGGCTTCAAACATTAGGTTATCCTTAGTCGGTCCTGTTCTAAGAAGATGACTAAGTCTCCCTTTGCCCTTGAGGTATTTACGAACAAAATGAGACCATTTGAGATAGTTCTTCCCATTAAGCCTATAGGAAGCCCGAATATTTTGTAAATCTCCAATTTTCTGAATGGTGCCGAATTCTTCTGGAGGGTTAGGTCTAGCGGAGACAGAGGTTTGAGAGGTTGACTTGATTAAGAAGAAGATACTGCCGTGAAGAAGAAGATACTGCAGCAATTAAGGCTATCCTAATGAGAATCACACAAGAGAGGTAAGGACGAATGCAGCGATGAAGGCTGGAACACACAAGAGAAGAACCAAAAAATAGGGTTTTAGTAGTGCAGTAATGAAGGCTGCTCAAAGGACAAATCCCATAAAAAGAAGCCCTACAGCTCTGATACCACGTGGAAAAGAATTTTCCAATATTGAATAGGAAGAATACAGCCATATATAGGACATTACAAAAGTAGGAATTTATATCTGGAAAGTTATCTAAAGCTATCTAATATAATCCCTTAAATTAAGGGATTTCAAACTTATTTTATCTTATCTACTTACAGCCTATCTATATCTTAGTATAATCTATTTAAGGTTGTTTAGTATCTCAAAAATTAATCCTTCTTCCATTTGTCCTACATCTTTTTGGTATCAAAGTTTTGGTTCACAATGGCAACATGTAATGGAAGGGCATATAGAAAAATATTCAATGACCTAAAGTAAGATGAAATACTTTTTAATATTGCAAAAAAAAAAGGGCATTGATGATCCTTGTTCACATCCAAAAACCAACTTATATGTAATAAGTCCCATAAGAAAAAAATGTTTAAAAAATTTTGGAAAGGCTAGCCAACTTTGACATACACTCCCTAAAAGTCAAAACTCCCATGAGAAAAAGTTATGAGAACCAACAACCTATACTCAATGGTGAACATGGAGCACATGGTAATAAGCAAGATGAAGGGAGCAAGACGAAGGGATTGATATTGATAAACAACACTTAGAGTAAGGGAAAATCTCTGCTAAAAAATCAAGTATTAATTTTGATTCCTTAAATTTAATAGGCACTACCTCAAAGAAAGTGTTATTCTAAGTGGTGACACTGTTGGCAGCTCTTCGTCAATTGATCAATTAGATATTCGAAAGTACATGTAGAAGGGGCTCAAGTACTTGATGACATGGAGAGTTTGACAATGGGAGATGAACAAAGTGTTAAAGAGGAAGAAACAGCACCTAAAACACCCCTTACCTAACCCAAAAAAGTGGGAGAATTGATAGTTGATTTTTCAGACCTTTCACCAAATGAATTATCAAGAGAATTACCTCCTTTACGAGATATTCAGCATGCTATTGAGTTGGTACCTAGATCTAATCTATCAAATCTTCCAACCTTTCGCTTGCATCCTATTGAGAATGAAAAGTTGAAGAAACAAGTTGAGGAACTGCTGAAAAAAAAAGATTTATTCAAGAAAGTCTTAGTCCGTGTGCAGTTCCAACACTATTGACTCCTAAAATGGGTGGAAGTTGGCAAATGTGTATGGACAGTCGGGCGATAAATAAAATCACAATAAGGTATAGATTTCTAATACTTTGCCTTGATGACATGTTAGATATATTGAATGAAGCTACTATCTTTACCGAGATAGACTTACAAAGCGGGTACAATCAAATTAGAATTAGACTTAGAGATGAATGAAAAACAACTTTTAAGACTAAAGAGGGACTTTATCAATGGTTGGTGATGCCATTTGAACACTAATGCACCTATTTTTATGAAAGTGATAAATCAAGTGTTTCGACCATTTATGGGCAAAATTTTGGTGGTATATTTTGATGATATATTAATCTACAGCAAGTCTAAAGAAGACCACCAATTACATCTACAAATCTTGAGAGTTTTGAGTCAAGAAACTTTATATCAACTTTAAAAAGTGTTCTTTTATACATTCAAGTGTTGCAATTTTAGGTTTTATTATAACCTACTGTGAAGTGGAGATGGATCCAAAGAAGATTAAGCCATCTTTGATTAGCCAGTTCCAAAGGATGTGCATGAGACACGAAGTTTTCATGGTCTAACAGCATTCTATAGGCGATTTATTTGTAATTTCAGCACCATAATAGCACCCATTACTAATTGTATGAAGAAAAGACATTTTATATGGTCATAGGCAGAAACTAAATCATTTGAAGAAATCAAGAAAAACATGACTGAATATCTACAAGTTAGGGGTAAATTTGCATACTACTAGACCTCCTCAAACCCCACATTCAGCAGGGTTTTTAATAGGTTGTTTCCGTTTTGCAGCTTTCAAAATTTTCAAAGTTATTTAAAATTGCTTGTGATGCATCGCATGTGAGAATTGAAGACATACTCAGCCAAAAGGGACACGCCATTGCTTCCTTCTGTGAGAAGTTAAGGGAAGAGAAACAACAATATCGACCTATGACAAAGAATTTTATGCAATAGTATGTGCTCTTTACAATTGGCGCCACTATCTCTCATACAAAGAATTTATGCTATTCAGATTATGAATCTCTTAAGCACTTCTAGTCCCAGAAGAACTTGAACAAAAGGAACGTCTTGTGGAGTAAATTTCTTGAGAAATTTAACTTTATTATTAAACATTGAACAAGGGTTGAGAATACGGTAGCTGATACATTGAATAGAAAGAGTCATTTGCTTAACACTTTGGCAATAAAAGTTGTGAGGTTCAACAAAATAAAAATAAAATATATTTCAGATCGAGATTTTGGAATAACCTCTTCAGAAATTGCAGCTGGACAAAGACCACACTTTTCTTTCGTGATCCACAATGACTATCTTTTCAAAGGAAATTGACTTTGTCTACCTAATACTTCTATAAGGGGGTTAGGAGGCTCGACTCGTGGAACACCCACAGATCTCCAGCCCATGGTATTTTTGGGGTGCGCCGATGGAGAGAGCTTACGCTCCACCGCACGTACTGCTGCTATCAGTCGATAACGAGAGGGAGGATCCAACGCCACCACCTCCAATCTTATATCCTCTCGCAGTCCCCCAAGGAATAGACCCATATACTGATCTTCAGGAAGAGGAGGAACTTGGGCCATCAACAGTTCGAGCATCTCCACATACTCATCCACCGAACCCTGTTGCATCAACGTCTTCAACTGGGAAAAAGGATTCCCGTTGAAATGGTCACCATACCGATTGAACAATGCTCTCTTGAAGGTCTCCCAATTCAGTTCGGGCGTCGACGCTAGGAGGACCTTAGACCAGTGCCATGTCATTCCCTCCATGCAAATCTGTGCCAGCTGAACTCGACGCCCCGAAAGAGTTCCCTGAATGGCGAAGTACAGTTCAGCACGTGAGACCCATCCTATCGGGTCGTCATCTTGGAATGGAGGGAGCTCTACCCGCTTTGCTCAGAGCTATTGTTCTTCCGACATCATGGAAGTGACACCGCTACCTTCTACTGCAGTGTGTATCGACTTCCCGCGGTCTACCGAACTCGACCCCGCCTCTGGTGTTTGATGCGCTGCTTGTCGTTGGAATCCCTCTCACATTTCAGCGTGCATCGCCGCTAATGCCCTGGAGATGTCGTCCACTCCCTTATGTAAGTTGCCCAGCTGAACCGTATGGTCCAACAACTTCATTTCTACTATGGTAATACAAGCATCCATTGCTTCCCACTTCTGTGAAGCCATTCTTGTTTGCATACACTGGGACTCTCAATGAAAGCACCAATGATAAGCAAATGGATACTGATTTAGAACTTCTTATTGATTCTTAGCTGTAGCCCTCGTAGGAATTACTACAAGCACTAAGCTATCAGCCAACAATGGCCCTCCCAGCTCTCAGCCGAGTCAGCACAACATAGCCAAAAGATGTCCCTCTGTACTACCCCCTCCCTTACATGGTACTCTCTCTCTCCTCTAACGAATTCCCCTCTAACCGTTAGCTGACTCACCCCTCTTGATTCTCCTAGAATATGTCAACATGGGTTTGAGGCCCATGTTCAGTCCCTTCTCCCTCTTTCTCCTAGAATAAGTCACTATGGGTTTAGGACCCATAATGCTATCAGGATCTGTGGTGCTATCAGACATGAATATGGATTTTGTCTTGGGAATTCCTAAAACTATAAGAGGTTATGATTCTATTTTTGTGGTGGTGGATAGGTTTATCAAAATGAGTCATTTCATTTCATGATCAAAGACTTATGATGTTGTCCTTATTGCTAAACCCTACTTCAAAGGTGTTGTACATCTTCATAGATTACCTTTTACCATCGTCTCTAATCGTGACGCAAAATTTATGAGTTACTTTTTAAGAACTCTATGGAAAACAATAACCCTAGGCTTTAATTTTGAAGTTCTTTACATCCCTAGAACGATAGACAAATGAAGGTGGCTTGGGGGACTTGTTGAGATGTTTGATTAGAGAAAATGTGAAAAATTGGGACCTAATTCTTCCTATGACAAAATTTGCATACAAGAGTTCAATAGATAAGTCAACTGGTAAGAGTTCTTTTAAGATAGTCTCATGAGTTCAACCAAGGAAGCCTATTGATTTGGTTTATTACAAACAATACAAGTTGGTGTTGAAGCTAAAGGTTTTGCACAACATATGAGAGACATCTTTGATGAGGTACAAAAAAAGATAACAATCAACAACTTGTATTATAAAGAACATGTTGATTAACATCGTCGATTGGTGAAATTCAATGAATGGGATATGGTGATGGTTAGGACTCGTCTGGAGCATTTTCTAAGGAAAACATAAGAAACTTTATTCACAGAGTGTTGGACCTTGTAAAATCATCAAAAAAATAAGTGCTAATGCTAATGTTTTGTAATTACCAAGTGACATAGATATTAGTCCTACCTTCGATGTTACGGACCTAACTATTTATCATGGATATGATATGCAATCTCCTACTACAATCATGAGAATTCCAACAATTTCTCATCTTAAAGAGGAGACAGAGGATGTTCTTGATGAACAAATTGTAGATAGTTTCTTAACAAGTGGAAAGGAAGACCAATTTCTAACAGTACTTGAATTTTAGAATTTGAATTTCGAAAGTTGAATCTGAACTTATATGATCAGTATTTATCACATTCTACATTGAAGACAACTTCAGACAAGTCAGGGTGAATTGATACAAAAGAGCTTCAAGTCTATAAAAGAAATAAAAGAGAAAAAATTAGTCAACCACAAAACTTAATTTGGTGGGATGAGGACTGGGAACTAAGTTGACATCAAAGATAAGAGCTAAAATTTAGATTATGTTAAAATTCCTTATAAATAGGAAGTAGTAGTAATTTAAATATGTTATTCTATTTTAGATATGTTATCCTAATTATTTAGTACGTAAATTTATAGAAGTTTTATTAGAATATGATTTAAAGTTGTTAGGAACCGTTTCCTACTACAATAAGGGTTCTAAGAACTTCTTTATAAATATGTATATATTTAATCCTTCAATAAGAAGTAATTTGAAATATTTCTACAAACTTAATTTTTTTACTAGAAAATATGATGTTTTCTTCTAAGAGTGATTCTTAGATTCTAGGAGTGATCTCCAGATTTTTACCCTCCATTCTTTGTGTTCCTCAATAAATTCCAGCATCTTAAAACCTATATTTCAGCAATATTACCCTGAAATTCTAAACCTAAATTTCCAGCAATCAAATCCTAGAAACCCAACCATACCAAACTGAAATTTTAATATTCCTAGCTGAAATCTAGCCTAAAATTTGATATTCCAACAACCTAATATCAACCATATGTCTTAATTTTGAGATTTTTAGCTACCAGTTAATAATTTTTTCTGTTTGTCCTACATCACACACACAAGAAACAAAGAAATATAAAGTACTAAAAGAAATATTTTGAACAAACTCCATGAGCATTTCCATAATAGGAAAGTAAAAAAAACCCAAAGATATGGGGATAAATTGCCTCCAAATATCATCACATACATACAGGTATGATAATTTAAGCGAATGTTGCATATGTGTGCAACACACAAAACCAAATATTTCAAACTCACTTGATAGCAGCTTTTAGAAATGATGAACAGCACTCAACACGTGTTTTTGCTGCCCCAAGGGCTTCAGCAAGTTGTTGTACATCATCATCAACCCCCAAGTGTTGTGGCACTGGGATCCGGGGAAACTTCTTATAGATCATCTTGATGTTATCTGGGAATGTCAAAACATGCAAGGAAATGCCAGTGAAAATCAAATTCCAAATTCTATCCAAGTAAACTGAATATGCAAAATGAAGGTCAGTTTAATTTGGCATGCTTGAGCAAACAAAAATCTTTAAAAGCGACTTCAGCCAAAAAAATATAAAAATTTGGTCAGGCAATAGCCTTTTAAACAGTTAATAAACTGACCAAGAACATCATCATCATATGGAACTTTGGCTTTAACAAGGGTCTCCACAAACAATACAGCAAGCTCTGAGCCGCAAGTAACCTGAAATAGTTCCATTTTGATTAACTTAATACACACAAGGAATAAAATAATAGCTAAGAATTATGACTAATACTACCTAATGTAGAGTATGGATTTGATTCATATTATAAAGGAAATACTACTTTATTTAAATCCTGCTCATCCAGTAAATATCAACAGATAGAGAAAAAAGTATTCAATTGTTTAGTAAAAGATAAATATAGGCAATAAGGTTGCTTTGATCACCCTCATTACCCAAATCTAATCACATATGATGCGTCCCTAACAGAGATATTCTTCTACATTACTTACACTCGGCAAGTCAAAATATACGCCACTAATCAGACATCAACTACTAATCCCGTTCCTAATCCTATTCCTTAACATGCCAAGTTCCAAACTCTAGGTTGCATCAACCTTAACCATTTGCATATGAAACAGCCATCCATACAAATCAGGACCACTTATCAGTTCAGATGACAAAATTAACACATGTCAGCATCATCTTAACAGGCTAAGTTTCGTGATCACAGTTACTCTGCTAAATGATTCACATGAACAGTGGAAAACAAGATCCATGAACTGTATAGGAGATGACCTGGCCATTATTCAATTGAAGGCATGCACCCGAATGAAGAATATCCAAAGCTTCAGAATATCTCTGTGCAGATGAGTACCTATAATGTAGTATGTCTAATCAACAAATGTGCAATAAATTAACAATTTATGGAAAGGGGAATTTTGGAGAAAATAGAAGGCGAAAGTTTAACAATAATTCTAATTTGAAAATATCATACAACCCAAAATAATGAAATGCAATTGCATCATATAGTAAAGTTCAATTTATGATTTTTGGTAGGAAATGCAACTCGGAACTGCAGATATGTACCATTGATGATTAGATGGAATATTTTAACCAAATGAGATATCACTTGAGGTACATGCTTGTTTGGATACATGTTATGCTTTTAATTTGATGTTCATGTCATGGATGTTATGATTTAATGATATGAAAATTATGATAGTATTTCTTTGTTTTCTTATTTAGTTACTTATTTTTCATATTACACCAACAGCAATTTTGCTAGGACTAGCATGAATAAGAGATTTCGTAGCACAAAGGGCAGGTTTTACATTTTGTTTTATTTTTATTCAAGAGGTTTTCTTTGAACCTAGTTTCTTCCTAATTATTCCAGCCACAATCACCCTGGAAATTAGATGCACTAAGCCTTCCTCAACATCAATGCCAGAAAACCTGTTTATCATATTCAGCATTATCATGAGCAAAAGGGACTGAAATTTTAGTAAACCTTATCAACTGAACAAAGAAAACCACATATTTGCATTGTCACCAGCAATTTTTCGTACCTCGCACTAATAGACTTGTACATCTGCTGGGCTCCATAGTAATTACCTTCATTTATCACCTTTTCCAACTTCTCAATATTCTGACATTGGCAGAAAGGGAAGGACCAGTTACATAGGCTCCATACAAATCAGCAACAAAAGTGAGAAGGAAAAAAAATTTGAGGCTTTAGCTTTTGATAGTCACAATATCATAATCATGACTCACTGGTACTCTATAAAGTGCGGAATTGAAGAAGCAAATTGTCAGCTCCATTACGTTCTACCTTGAGACCTATAGTGATATATCATATATCTCATACTAAAATTCACATTCATCAATGTCTTAATTTGTGATCCACTGGCGACTTCCTTCTCAAATCCTTCATAGGACGTAAAAGCAACGTGAAAATAAATCATTGCTTAACCTCAAATTTATCTTGAAAGAACAAATATCAGGACATGGAGCTGATGACCGGCAAACCTATTAAAACAACAATGAATAACACGTCCATCTTGAATCTAACATCCATCTTGAATCTAACTTTTACATAGCTCTATAATTTGATTAGGTTTCAGAGATAAACAAGTCAAATATAGGAAAGAAAAACAGGAATGGCAATCCTTTCTCGAGAACCAAAAACTGAGAAGAAAGGGGCACTTTAATTGGCTTAAGTACCTCTTGAGCGGGAGGCAAAGTAGCTTTTTTGGGTCTTTCTCGCGACATGAATTCTCTCTCGTCCTTTTCTCCGATGCAACAACTAACAGAAAGATCTGAATTCAGTTCATGTCCGAAAGACCAAATAGAAGGCACAACCGGGAAACGCGAAACAGAACAGCCATAATAATGTTTTCAATTGGGAAACAAATATGAATTGGGCCTATAGAAAAGGCCCAAGTAATATTTGATCTGGCCCATCTAAAACCAATGCTCATGAAGCTTCCTCCCTCATCGGCTCTACTTTTGTCTTTGTGTCTCCATTTTTCTTTCACTAGGGTGGAAAAATATTAAGGAAAGGTAATTATCTTTCTGATTTTCTATTAATTGTAGCAGTTCGATTTGCCAAACATGGGTGCTTTCTGCTTTGTTTGCGTTTCTTTTCTTTTTTCTTTTTCATACTAACTTGTGTGCTTAACTGCTATTAAGCTCGAACCTCAAACTTTCCCGTAGGTCGCATGTAAAGGTACTGCTAATCTACGAGGATGATAGAAATTAGAGAATCAAGGAAAACCCAAAAGTAAAAAATTTCGTCTTTCTTACTGTGTTTCTCTTAGAGATTGTATTATGCGTTTCAATGCTTTTGTGGATTTGTTCTTACGTTTCGAACTGAACAGAACTAGGCATGTGTGATTCAAGATCCGAAGTTTGTTGGTTGCTGAACTGGGTTTGTAACCATTGTGTTTTCTGTTGAGAGCCTTTTGGTTATCCTTTGGCATCTTTTCGATATTGAAGATCTCTGATTTTCAAATATTGACTTGTGTTTTCTATCTGTTGATAATAAAATTCGACACTTAGTCCAGGAAGGAGAAGGCAAGAAGCTACCCGTAAGAAGCTGGAAATGAGTTTCAGAACTTGGAAAGCTGCAAAGGCTTACCGTGACCTTCTGAAAGCTGTGAAGAAACACATTGGCAATGAAGACTATAAAAATCATTTTCGTGAATATGTAACACAGGAGTTTCGAAAAAACAGTAACCTTTCAGACCAGTCCAATGTTCAACAGAAAATCAAGCTTGCCTCTGATTACACTTTCCTACTTAACAGTGTCCACCATCATAAGGTATAACCTCGCTCTCTTTGACTGGTCTAACGTCCTTCACTTTTTCCACGATTTTAAGCTTTCAACCATTGCGGGTGGAGATCCTGTTGTTGTAAACTCTTTACTGTTGGCTATTGCTGATGTACAAAATTTGGTCTTGCTAAAAGACTGGAGATAATATGTGAAGACCCTCGAAACCATCTACTGAACGCCAGAATCAAACTCTTAGTTTTGGTAACGATGTGATACAGTTCATTGTCCAGGGCTTATATGTTTCTTGGTGTTCAGCTTTTATTGAAGCAACTCACACTTGCACCCAATACTTTGTAGCTGAAACCTTTCAGTTATCTAGAAATGCCAAAGTTGACATTACAGAAACATTATGTTTTTCAGGATCTACTGATGTCTTACAACATTGCAGTGGATAGATCAGATGAAATGAAAAGAGTAATGAAACAATCAGCTGCTAGTGTGGGCCTTAGGCTTCCTGAGGTGTATCAGTCATGATATCAATCTGTGTCTCTTTTACTCCTTCAATTGAAGCAGCCATTTTGCCCTAATTAAACCCAAAAAAAGCACTGGGATTTGGTTGGAGAAATATAGGTAGATTTCTTGGTTTTTTGGACAATAGTTAGCTCCTTATGTTGTCGAGAGCCAGATGCTGCACACTAACATGTGCAAAATGCTTTTGGATTACTCAGAACTCTGTGTGCTCCTTTCCTCAAGGATATGTGTTTTTTTTATATTTGCTGGTCATATAGGAAATAATAGCTATTGAACCTCGAGAAGCATGTAAGAAGGATTCAGACCCTATGAATTTCTGAGTTGGTTCTCCATATAATTAGTGCTTTAGTTTGTAATTAGTAGCCAATTCAATTGATTCATCAGGTGCTGCAATGAAGCCTTAATAATGTGCAAAACACGACTAATAGTGATGAGTACTTCATTGGCATATATGTTCTGTGTAACCCTAAATTATTTTTGGTACTTCCTGTTGTAGGAAATCTTATTGATTTGTTTATGAGCTTTAAGGGATGCATATATTTTGTGGGACTGACCCTTTTTGACAGATTAGGTTATTAGAATTGCGAGAAATGCTGATTTTTATTTAAATTGAATAAGTCATATTTCATTTGCTTGTTTCCTACTTGTTTGGTGAGGAGTGTTCTTACTCCCTAGTCTTTTATTTCAAGTAGCTTCAAAGTAGGAACTAAGTTCCTATTATCTACTTAAAGAGTAAGCTTGATATCAGCATTTGAGATTATCAAATAAAAGCTATGTTTCTCTCTTATTTGCTCCTATTAGTTAGCTTCTTATTCTCATTTTTACAACATTAGTATTAGAGCCATAACTATGAACTGATAGGTCCAAATTTCATTCTTATTTTGGATGAAAAACTACAATCGATGGATTATTAAAATGAGACTACTTTTGACTACCACGAGTTATTAAGTGTATTGAAGAATGGGGTTGCCATTGTGTTATTGAAAATGCAAATGATGCACAGAAGAATACCACTGTGAGAACAAGAAGGATAAGAAGGTATTGTATTCCATTCATCTAGGAGTGAATGATGAAATCTTTAAGAAAATTGTAGGAGCAACCAAGCTACAGCAAGCATTTTATACTTTAATGGCGACGTACAAAGGTGCAGAGAAAGTTAAGGAAGCAAGACTCCAAACCTTGAGGCATCAATATGAAATTCTGCAAGTAGACCACCTGAAACTGTGTCCAATTTTGTAAGTCAGACTTCATATGGGGAGGAGCACTAAGAGCAAGTTCAAGTGGAGAAAATCTTACGGTCTTTGAACCACAAATTTGAGCATGTTGTGGTGGTAATTAAAGAAGTTCAATAATTTGTTCGATGAAGTATCTAGTATTTTGCACGCTCATGAGTAACGCATGAATGAGAAGTATCTTGAGAAGCCAATAGAACAAGATTTCAAAGCTTATTCTCCACTAAAGGTGAGTTCAGTTGTTAAGGTAAGTCACAGACATGGAAATTCATGTGGTAAAAGCCAAGGTTGTGGCGTTCACTTCTTTGCAGCAGTGGAACCCCTGACAATCATAACCATGGAGTTGGAGGCAATGTAACGACCAAAGCAAATCATATTTGGGCCAATAAAAACAACATTTGAATTTTAGAGTTCGTGGTCGTGGTAGTGGTCGTGATTGTGGTCATTGTAAAAGAAGATATGACAAATCCAATGTTGAATGTTACTTGCGTATAGGCATGGCAATTACTCCAATAAGTACAGATATAAAGGGAATGATCAGAGGGCTTATTATGCATAAGATGATGATTAAAGCGATACTCTCTGGATGGTTATGGTTGCGACAACTGGTGAAATACCAAAATAACAAACAATGTTTCTTAACACAGGATGCACCAACCTTGTACAAGGGAAGTTCTTTGTTGACCTAGATGATGATCTTGTTCTAAGGTTAGGGAAAAATCGATTTTTGATCAGGTTGAAAAATGAATGCTACAGTCAATATTGCAAATGTTTTCTATGTACTAGACTAAACGAGCAATTTGCTTAGGGCTGTTTAGTTTCATTTTTTCTTTAGTTTTTCGTTGTTATTTTTGAAAAAAGGTTAGTTAAAATTTGTTTGGTTGAGTGATGTTGCCATTTTTCATTTTCAGAAATAAGAAAATCATAGTAACTTTACAAAAACCAAAAAATCACATGTTCGTATGTTATTTAAATAGGTTTTTTTTCATAAAAACTTCACATCTTTTTTTCCACATTCTTTAACACGGCGTCTCCTGCGTTTTCAACGTCTTTAGTGTACTCTAATTTCTCTATGTGAGTATGCTCCGCATAATCGATAAGCAACCACCTGAAGATTAACTCCAACAAAGATTGTAAGGCAACGTAGTACACAAAGCGAGATTGGAAGTGAAGCCTTAATCCACTCGAAAGCTCCACGATGAGATAAGAGGGACTTTGCAACTCAACCGATATGGTCAAGCCATGATTTCTAGGCACGACTAGGCTATAACCGAATCAGCTATAACTCTTTTCCTGTTTCAAATGTTTTTCCATCTTCACCCCTTTATGTGGTACTATAACATAATTGAAATTAATCCAATCTTCTCCATCCTTCAGCTATACATTACTATTTTCTTATAATAAGTTCCTTTGTTCCTCTATTCTCTCACTTCTTTTCTATGTTTTGTTCCTTAATTCTTCTATTTTCTCACTTCTTTTCCATGTTTTGTTCCTCAGTTATACAGGTCCCAGTATTTTTCTACTGTGTTTAGTTTTGCCTTTGTATCTCGAGTTTATTTAGCTAATATTTTGTCAATGTAATGGCCACTGCTCTAAAATTAACTTGTAGCTTCCTCATCCCAACCAAATTAGAGACTCACTTTGTAGTTCCACTCTTGTCTTGCAAACCCACCTACCTCAACCGGGAGATTCGTGCCAATGGTTGCTCTCACTATTGCCCCAAGTTTGGGACTTTCTTAAACCTTCTCGCAGCTCAAGAAACAAGGCAAAGTATGCCCTTTTCTATATTACCTCTTTTAATTGTCATTTATTTCCTTTTTGTTGCTTTAGAGATTAGTTTACTTTGTTGGTAGTCAGTTGATTTGATACATTGGATTTGTACTGATTGTTTCAAGTTGGCAGCTTCATTGCTATAGTTGAGTTTTTTTCTATGTACAAGTTGCATATGTAGACTTTTAGATAGGATTGAATTGGTTTCTACAATACGTGTTGAAAAAAGTAGGAAATTCGCTCCCACAGGGCTTTGAAGAATCTTGAAAATGCTCCCATTTGATTCTTCATATCTTTTGGTTCACTTGTCCGCTTATTGGAGATTGCAAGTGCCTAGAAGTATCGTTAGTGTGTCTATATGATGTTTAATTTTGTTTCAATATTAGTGCTTTAGTCATTCAGTAAACACCACTTGGAATACAAGAAGTGTTCAATCAAGTACCATGGTTGTATGACAAAACTTGGGCAATCACATGATCATCTCTGTTTAAAGCATATCCTAATAATTTCTGAAGGTGATGCAATTTCCTTAAAAACTTCTTCTCTCTGTTTAAAGCATATCTCGTTCCTAGTGTTCTGTGCTTTCCTAATAATTTCTGAAGGTGATGCAATTTCCTTAAAAACTTTCTTTTAAAACTGAATTCATTTATTTGATTTTGCAATATTTCTATAACCTTATGATTATGTTGTTTTCTAAACAGAATTTTGTTTTCAGTTTTTTTATTAAAATTTTCAACTAAAAAGTTTTTGTTTTCAGTTTTTATATTAAAAATTCCAACCAAACATATTTTTTGTTTTTTTAATAAAAATATAAACCAAAAACATGAAACAAAAATTAAAAACTACAATAAAAAAGAAAAAGTGGACCAAACAACTCCTTAGCTTTTGTCAATTATTGGTAAATTTTATAAAATGCACTCATTCTTAAAAAAATTTAACCAAAAATTTATATTTCAAGTTGAGATTTCCAACAATGTTTTTACATGCTTCAATGTTATGGTCAATAATGAGTCTATGTTGACATTAAATGGTTTAGCCAATAATTGACTCTTGGTTTTTGTATATGTGATATTTTTATTTAAATTTTCAAAGAGGTTATTGACTTAAAGGAATAAGGTGAAAGGCATTTTGAGGTAACTCCAATCAATTTGAAACACGCATTATTGAAAAACAAAGTAGATTGTGGATTGTAGATGGAAGTA
>JANZLF010000222.1:18323839-18336373 GCA_026546835.1 Erythroxylum foetidum
TCTTACATATCTAATCATGATTCATACTCCAATAGCAAAATCATCTATAACATAAATTTCATATAAAACACTCATTTGATCTCATTTATTATTTCTAAATTTCACTTCAAGGTCCGGGGTCCAACACAATGAATCAAAATCTGAAGTGAATGAAAACACAATTCGTGAGAATGCTGAATCTGAAACTGTTCTTGAAGGAACCCCTCTCTTCGTACATGACGCCTATGCTCATGATCTCGCGAATAATCATAAGGTAAGTTCAACATTACCTTCTTATAATTACCATTTAAATACTCTTGCAACTTACAACTTACATTTCAGACATAATCGAGGAAAACCTCTAACTTGATACTCTCCAAAATTTGAAGGGAAAAATTCAAAGTATCAAATTGCAAACCATGTCAGTACTCAAAGACTATATGACCCTCTTAAAGTTTTTGTACAGAAGTTATCATTTTCTAATGTCCCGAGCGAAGTATCCAAAGCCTTAACAGATCCAAAGTTGACTAAAGCAATAAAAGAAGAAATGGATACGTTGCAGAAAAATAATACATAGGAGCTTGTTCTGTTGCCAAAGGAAAAGAAGTTAGTTAGGATTAAATGGGTGTTTTCCATTAAATATAAAGCAAATGGGTCCATCAAAAGGTAGAAGGTGTTAGCCCCGGAAAATTTTTTTCCTTAATTAAACATGATTTAAAGTAATTTTGAGGTATTGATAAATTAATTATTTTCTTTTGTGGATTTAATTAGCATGTTAATATGAGCAAGACTATATGACATAGGTTAATTGAATTAAAGCAGTAGGGTGGTAAGAATGCATAAGGGGCATTGTTGGAAGATCACTTAAGTTGTAAAGATGTAAGGCTTTAAGTGAAGGGCAAGTTGGACATTTTAGCTTCATTAAGAGTATAAAAGGAAGAAAGAAGACTTGTCTTTCATTTGGAATAGAGAGAAAATGAAATTGAAGAAAGGAGGGAGAGAGTTTCGTGAGTTTGGAGAAAAAGGGAGAGTTATGCTAGGTTTTGATTTTTCTTAACCTTCAAGAGGGATTTTAAGAGTGAGAAAGAAGGGAAAAAGGAAGAGGAAGGCTAAATCTTCAATTAAAGCCAAGAAAATCATTATTTGGTGAATATTTAAGGTAAATGTATGTTTAATCTTTTGAATTTTAGAAGGGGTTTTAATTCAAAGATCTTAGGAAATGCATGGGTTTAAGTATTCTAGGGTCAATTTTATGAATATGCTTCTTTGGGTTGTCCAATTTGAATTCCTTTTGATTTGGAGTTTTTGTCAATGTTGAAGAAAACCAACAGAGGCAAGAGGAGCAAGAGTAGAAGCTTTTTGGGCAAGTTTTGCAAGTAAGGAATCAAGGTGGGTTTCATTCTTATAATGTTAATAAGCCATAAATGTTCTTCAAATAAATGGAATTTAATGATTTTTCAACTACCTTAGGTACGTGCATTTATTGTCCTTTAAATGATTGAGAATGTGCCACATGTTGTTATGTGTGAATTTTGGGAATGAGTTCTAATTGCTTTAAAATTGTTGTATTTGTTGTTTTTGAATGAGTTGAGAAATGGCATTTATGCTTGGTATAGGAATGTGGTTGTTGAATTATGAAATGGTGATGGGAATGCATATGAAATACGTCATGTTCATGAAAGACAAGTTTTTCAAAATGTTGCCATTTGGGCAATCTACTTTCAAGTTATGAATATGTGTTATATGGGTTTGTAGTAGTCCCTCAAGAATGTCATGTGCACGTTGACCAAGTTAAAGGCTTCTCTCAACTGCCCGCTAGTAGCACGGAGCTCCTTCATGGACTCCCTCAAGTTTACGACTACATAGGACCATTATATGGAAATGTGTAGTGTGTTATGTTTATGGATCTACCCAAACCATTTATGATGTGCTTATGTGTTTATGATTATGACAAGTTTGATGCATTCGTGATTTATGATGTTTTATGGATTGCTTGATAAGTTATGAATTTAGGAAATATGTGTCACATAGATTTTACAATGTGATTTTTTACAATCGAAATAAGTATTTCAATGGTTTTTGCTTGTTTCGCAGTTATAAGAATATTATCCACGAGTGTTAAGCTCACCCTCATTCCTTCCCATCCGTAGGCAATGAGCAAGATATCGAGTGATCGAGTCGAGCGTCAAGGCATCACTCCAACTTGCATATTTTTGTTCTTTTGAAGTTAGATTTTGTAAAATAAGGCTTTAGTTGTATTTTGACAAATTATTATTCTTGTAAAGCTTGTATTTTGGATTATATTGTAAGGTGGATCGAAATACCCACTAAAGCGTTGTAAAACTCTTATTTTGATGTGAATGAAATACATATACATTATGGTTGTTTGTGGCATTTTAAGTTTTTCATTGAAAAATTTCAAGTTTTCATAGGGGTAGGATTTGTGTTCTAGATTTAGGGGAAATTTTGCATTGATTTAGGTGGAATTAGCCAAAGTTGTCTTCATGAGAGTTGTAGCTTGTTCTTCTAGCTTTACAACAATATAAATTATGCAATGTTTGGATATTGAAGTTGAGAGATATGATTGTTCGAGTGGGTGATGTTGCATAGGGCGTATATCCCAAATAATTAGAGTATATGAAGTGATATCGCAGTAGGATTGTTCGATTTGGAAAGATTATGAGTAAAAGAGATGTTAGGATGGGTTTAGGATCCATTGAAGGGGTCTTGGAGAGTGAAAATTTTCATTTCACCCGAAAATTACACGGTCTACCCATGTGAAATTCACACAGGCCATGTGTTTCTAGCTTAGAAGCCCAATCTCACTCGAAAGTTACATGGTCTACTCGTGTGGGATCACACGGTCCATGTTTTGACCCTCTAAATGACAAAATATCATTTTTAGTTCTTCACAAAAGTTGTATATCTAGAAGTCCTCTTCGCAACCATCTAAAAAAAACCTTAATCTGACATCTCTAGTGAAAGTTATGCCAATTGTCCCGAGATAGGTACAATGTGATTAAGGACATGAGCATGGTTGATTCTTTTGGCCATAACTTCATAACCCTATCTCCAAATGAAGTGATTCTTAAACCATTGGATTCCCAAAACATTGTTCTACCTTTAAATAAAAATTGATAACCATTGGTGATAAATTCAAAAAGATTGATAGAAAGAAAATGAGGGACCGGTTGGAAGAGCATGACAGGGTTATGAACATACTTTGGATTTTCAAGCATATCTTCATCTATAAAACTCCGATTGAGTTGGTTCTTACTCCAAGATAAACTACAGACTAAGAGCTAAAATTTTGAAGAAGTCAATTGTGATTATTGTGATTCCGTTGTCTGGGCTCGCCTTTGTGGCTTGAGATGTTATGAAAATGACGATGAAAGGATGATGGATTATGAGGGTACATTGACATAACCCGACAAGGAAACCTGCTCATGCTTTAGGACTCAAGGATAGTTGGGCTCCAGAATCGGAGCCCAACATAAGGCGATGCTTGTGGTAAAAGGGTATATACAAACATACGGGATGGACTATTAAGAGGCATTTTCTTCGGTGGTAAAGCTTAATACAATAAAGGTCTTATTATCCTTAGCAGCAATTTTAGATTAGTTGTTGCTCCAATTTCATGTGAAGAATGCTTTCCTCTATAGTGATTTAGAAGAGGATGTGCTTATGGATATTCCACTAGGATACATTATACAGTCAAATAAGAAAGTTGTGTGTAAGTCACGACGAAGTCTTTATAGATTAAAGAAATCACCTCGAGCTTGATTTGGAAGGTTTAGTCTAGCCATGAAAAAATATGGCTTCAAACAGAGTAACTCTAATCATACTCTTTTCTTGAAGCACCAATAAGGAAAGGTTACATCACTAATAATCTACATCAATGATATGATTATCACGGGGAATGACATAGAAGAGATTTTTAGACTCCAAGATAAATTGGCTACTGAATTTAAGATGAAGAGCTTAAGGGAACTCAAATATTTTCTTAGAATTGAGGTGGCCAGATTAAAGCAAGGTATATTCCTTTGTCAAAAAAAGTAAGTTCTTGATTTTTTAGCTGAATTTGGGCTGATTAATTGCAAGCCAACCAATATACCTATTGTCTAGAATCACAAATTAGGAGAATATTCAGGTCATGCTCCAACCAATAAAAAACGATACCAAAGAATAGTAGGCAAGTTGATCTACTTGTCACATACTCGTCTGATAAAACACATGCGATTAGTATAGTGCGCCAATTTATGCATTTTCCTAGTGAAGAACACATGAATGCAGCCATACGGAGACTTCGATACTTGAACTCTGCCCCAGGGAAAGCAAGAATGGTCATCTAGATATTGTTGGTAATACGGATGCAGACTGGGTAGGAAATGTCATTGATAAAAAAAATCCACTTCAGGATACTTTATATTTGTGGGAGGGAACTTGGTCACATGGAAGAGTAAGAAACAAAAGGTTGTAGCACTATCAAGTGCTAAAGCAGAGTTCAAAGGTATAGCTAAAGGACTTTATGAACTTCTATGGCTTAGAAGGCTGCTAACTGAAATTGACTTTGCTCCTAAATTCTGAAATGAAGTTATTGTGTGATAATAAGGCAACTATATACATTTCTCATAATCTGATATAGCATGATCATATGAAGCATATTGAGGTGGATCGATGTTTCATTAAGCAGAATCTTGAAGAAAAAATAATTCAATTTTCTTTTGTCAAATTTGAAGACCAATTAGCAGATATTTTTACCAAGGTTGTTGCAAGCAAAAGTTTCCATAACTCACTAGAAAAGTTGGGCATTCGAGATATATTCACTCCAACTTGAGGAAGAGGGTTGGCATGAGTTATACATTGAGTGATTATAGGAGCAAATCATATAGATTTCTCACATTTGGGAAGTTATGTATTTATTCCTTTATTTGGGGATATTGTTGATTTTAACCATATATGGAGTCTCTTTATATTGTATAAAAACACACAAAAGTTTTAATAAAGAGGTGAACTTTCCAATTCCTCTTTGTATCAAAATCAATGATTTTGGTGATATATTAATATTGTGTTTCTATATCGATGATTTAATATTTACAAGCAATAATCCTATAGTGATTTAAGACTTCAAAAGGTCTATGAATCATAGAGATTGTTGAAAGAGATGATGGAATTTTTATTTCTCAAAAGAAATATGTTTTTGATTATTTTAAGAGATTCCATATGTAAAATTGCAATTTTATTAGAACTCTAGTATTGGTTTGTTCTATTCTTCATCCAGTGAAGCTTGTGTGAGTTATTTTGACTCTGATTGGAATAAAGATTTAACTGGAAAACAATATTATGTATTGTTTCTGTTATGGGTCTAATGCTTGTTCGTAATCATCAAAGGAAAACTCCATAATATCATTGTAAATTTGTAAAGTAGAGCACATATCTCCATCTTTAAGTACTTGCCAAATCATTTAGTTATGCAATGTGGTAAATTATATTCATAATCCAATTTAAAGCTCTATAAAGATTTTTATCGATATTGCATCAACAATCAATTTGGCGAAGAAATCCAATTGTTCACAGAATGAGCAAATACGTTGATATACATTTTCATCTTTTAAAGATCTAGTTAACAAAAGGAGATTGAGTTGAAGTATTGTAAGTTTAAAGATCAAGTGGCCGATATCATCACTAAACCATTAAATTTGGATGCTTTTAGAAAAAATATTTTTAACCTAAAACATTTTTTACAAAATGCATGTTAGAGTCTAACACTTTTTAGTGTACATGAATAGCCTCAGTATCTCAAAGCTATGTAATTATAACTTTGAACTGATGATATTTTTAATAGGGTTATTGATTCCAAAACTATGGAATTGTATTTTTTATTTTTATTACTTTGGGAGACTACATTTGTTCAATATGGCATTATATGTATCATTCACTAATCTAAATAACCGTAATTAATCCTAAAAATCTCAATTTAAAAATCCTAACAATGTTACTTCTCCTTGGTGACCATCTCCTTTCCAAACTTCTACTAATCATGTGACTTCAGGTTGAGCTATTGGTCCCTTAATTGAAGCTGGCCAAAGAGGTGTTGCACACACAAAGAATTGAGTTTGGATGTCGAACCTAGAATATGGTATTTAGTACTTTCACCATAAGGGGATAGGTATGGTGTTTATAGTGTACGACGAGCACTCGAAGAAAACCCAGATAATTATGATCATCCATTTTGGTTGTTCAATAACACAGACAAAGTTAACAATTTGACAATGAATATTATGAACAATGTTAAAAAGAACCCATAATTGACACCAATGGAATTATGTTGAAGATACGATTGCAACTTATAATATACAACATGTACAAGATCATGTTCGATAGGAGATTTGAGAGTGAGGAAAATCATCTAGTCCTAAAGCTTAAGGCTTTGAATGGTGAGCGAAGTAGATTTACTTGAAGCCTTGAGTACAACTATAAAGAGTTTATTGAATGTTGGGCGAAGTAGATTAACTTGAAGCCTTAAGTACAACTATAGAGAGTTTATCGTATTAATTAAGGTTTATTAGAATTTACTAGGGTTTATTTAAAATTAAATTTAATTATAAATTTAATTTAATTTAAATTAATAGAGTCTCAGTATCATATGAAACACAAGTAATATTATAAGAACCATATAAAAATAAAAAATATTATGTAAACGATAATATAGTTGTTAATTGATGAAACTTTAATTCAGTCAAGGGTTATATCAATTTATAATTAAAATTAAATAGTTTTACAATATTACAATTTTTATACATTTTAAAAATGTTGTAATATGATTTACATTTCAATTAGTAAAGGATACTTTTATCAAAATGAATGATATATTTTTGGAATAAGGAGGGAATGTTTGTGTTAGTCCGATCTTTATTTAATTGAATAAGTCTTATTTCAGTTTGTTTGTTTCCCTAATCGGATGAGAAGTTGTTCATGTTCCTTAATCTTTTATTTCAAGTAGCTCAAAAATATGAATTACATTGCTATTATCTACTTTAAATAGTGAAATTGTTATCAATATTTGAGACAAGCAAATAAAAAACGATTTGCTTCTTTTTTATCAAGATAAGGGGTGAAATATCTAACCGTCTACTTAGGTTTCAACGATTCTTGGAACTTTTTTGTACGAAGTGATAAAAGGAAGCAGGGTTGTTCTTTTTTGTGAATAAACACGGCAACTTGTGGATTAGATCCAAAAACAAGTCTCATTTGATAGCCAATTCAAAAATGAAAGCTTCACACCTGTCACGCTTACATATACGTGGCAGCTTAAATCTCTCTAACTCTAACAGTTATTTGGTTTTGTTTGTTTTGCATTGTGCAATACTCTACACTCTTATAAACTCTACACTCTTATAACAGTTATTACTCCTAAATTAGGAAAGACAACTCGGTCCAAACTTAGCAGTTTCAGTCTAATTTCTTATCAAAATGGGCTTAGAAACTTTCTTGGAGGTGATACTTACTATTCTCCTACCACCTGTTGGGCTCTTTCTTCGATATCGCTATGGAGTAAAATTCTTTCCCTTTAAAAACAAGCTCTTTTCTTTTTTGCTTTTGCTTTCTTGTTTTCTTTCAATGATCTTCCTATTAAAGATTCCTTTTGTGGCTTTAATGAAAATGTCGATGGAGTTCTGGATAGACTTGTTGTTGACGATATTGGGATACATTCCAGGAATAATATATGCTCTATATGTACTAGTTGGATAACAATGATGATTTTAGTGTTTAAGGACATATATTTCTTGATTTTCAAATCCTTGTAAGCTTCAGTTTTGCTTATAATGTAGAGTAGAGTGCGTCTAGTTCCATGACTAATTCAAGATTTTAATTTGTTGAATGCCTATAGTTTCTTTTACCAAGTATAATTAGGCGACATATTGTATGATTCAGAATTGATAATACCAGCTAGAGCTGGCAAGTAATTCACCGCTCACATAGATTTGTAAGAGTGCTCAAGTTACTCAAATGTGACTTACCTTGTAATCTAGGAGTTCTCTAAATATATGATAAATTTACAACTTAACGATATATATAAGAACGATAAGTAACAGTAGCAAGAATTGTAGACCAAAACTTTCATGAAATCCAAAGGTGCTCATGGGATTTGTTACATGATTGCTAACATTTTGTTTCTAATGTCTAACTCTTTGTGGTCACTTTGAATCTTAAATCCATCCTTCATATGTAAGCAAGAGAATTTATCGTTGAGATATTCAGTTTTTGCTACTACTTCGTATTAGGATTGTTGGGAGACAAAAATAACAATAAAATGCTTTTAATAACAATTTTTTTTTCAAGTTTAACTAGCAAATTAGAATAAGAAACTCAATGGAAAAATTATTAGCAAATCAACTGAATTCAAATAAGGATTTATAAAGTTTAATATCTCAATTGTCAAACCAAATATGTGAATTAACAAATTTTCAAACCAATTCCAAAATTAATGAAATAAGAGTAAGAATTATAAACTACTTGCACTCTTCGCGTTTCTCCTCACTTTTAGGTGTTTTGGCTACTTATTCATGCAAAACTTATCTATCTTCTCTTTTATATCGCGAAATTGGGTTTTTTGCATTGTTTCATGGCTTTGCATTGTGTATTGTCACATATATGGTTGTACAAGTGACTATGTATTTTTAGCACTACTCACTCGTAAATGTATATGGTTGTAAAGAGCTACACAATCGTATAAGTCACGAATATTGGCGTGTACATGACCGTGTATGTCTTCGCCTTTCATGTCCTTTTTCACACGGTTCTAGAGACTTACACGATTGATACACACAATCATGTAAGTAGAGAACACATGTGTGCAACACTCTACACGAACATGTTTGTCTAGAAAAGACTTGACTCACCCATCATCCATCTTATCTTCATATCTTCATCATCCCTATAAACCATAAAAGTGTCAACAAAGACCGAAATTCTTGAAAATAAGGTTGGACACATCCAACAATCTGCCCTCTAATCCAACTATGAGGAAGATTAAGCTTCAATGGCTATTAAGATACATCACGAAATCTTTATTACAAAGATTATATTTATTTTTGGAAACTACTTTAGTTAATATATTATAACCATTCATGTTTGTATGAACCTTCTTAAAGTTAATAGCACTTTGACTATCATAAAATATTATATAGTCATCTTGCTTAACATCCAACTCTTGATTGGACGTTTTTAGCTAGAGCATCTCCTTACAAGCTTTTATTGTAGCTATATACTCTGCTTTAGTCGTAGATAAAGCTACCCATTTTTGTAACTTGGATTGACATGACATGGCTCCCTCTACAAACTTGAATGGAAAACCTAAATTGGATTTTCTTTCATCAAGATCTTTAGCTATATTTGCATGCATAGAACCTTCTAGAATTGGCTTCCAATTGCCAAAACATAGATTCCACTTTGAAGTACCTCTCAAATATCTCAAAATTCATTTCACTGTCTCCTAGTGAACCTTTCATATATTAGATAAGAATTTAGTCACAACTCAATAACCTATGTAATATTTGGCTTTATACACATTATTGCATATATCAAAGACCCCACTACAGATGAGTATGGAGCATAAGACATATTATCTTTCTTTATCTTGAACACCCGTTTATGATTCAATGCCTTTTTGCCTTTTAGAAGCTTCACAAGCTTTTATGCATTATTCCTCTTCAATGAATTCATCTCTTCTTTCATAACTATGAGCTAAAGATCTTTATCTTCACAAGATGCAAATTTTTGCACTTTCTCAGACTCCCCCTCAGTAGTAACCAATAGATATTCTAAACTTAGATATCTTGTAAAAGGCTTTTTCTCCCTCGTAGACCTTTAAAGTTGTATTTCATTAGCTATTGGATCTGGTTGCTTTCCTACTCATTATCCTCATCAACTTTATCTTCACCATAGCCAATAAAGATGCAAGGTATTTCCTTTCAGTCAAACTTCTGTCTCTGATCCTTGGGTATATATCTAAATACCTTATAGTCAAATACTCTCATATAGTGATATGTAGGATCTTTACTTGTTCATACTCTCTTGGGAATCTCAAAATGCAATGGAATTGAGGGAGCTTAATTCGTTAAAAACACTACAGTTTAGACTACTTTATCCCTAAATTTCTTCGGTAGTTTGAACACTCTGAGCATACAATGAACTTTTTTTACAATTATTTTGTTTATCTTCTCAACAACATCATTTTGTTGTGGAGTACTGAGTTCAATCTTCTCATCTTTAATTCCGTGCGATGTGCAGTATTCTTCAAAAACCTAAGAAGTATACTCTCCCCAATTATTAGTTTGTAGGCACTTCAGCTTGCTCTCATTTTCCCTTTCTATCGTGACATAAAACTTTTGGAAAGATTCAAATACTTGAATTTTAGCTTTCAACATATATACCCAAGTCTTCCTTAAAGCATCATCAATGAATGTAATAAGTTATTTTTTACCTCCTAGTAACTCCTCCTTAATAAGGCCGCAGACTTATTAATACACCAACTCTAATCTCTTAATCTTCTTTGTAGATCTTCTCTTGAAAGAGACTTTATGCTACTTTCTACCCAAACACTGATCACAAGGATTAAGTGGTAGTGTATTCTTAATTGGGATAAGGGATTTAGTAGCCAACAAGTTTAATGTCTCTCACTCACATGCCTCAATCATCAGTGCCATAGATTTTGTAGAAGTTTCCTCTTCAATTGTGCATACTTCTCTACCACCGGAGACCTTTAAGTGTGTTTTGTACAATATGCAACATAACTCTCCTAGAGCAATAGTTATTGCTCCCTTGGACAGTTTCCACTTCCTATCCTAAAAAGTGTGTTAGAATCATTTTTTATCTATCACATTAGTTGATAACAAATTTAACCTTAAATCAATAATGTGTCATGCATCTTTTAAGGATAGTAAGCATCTAATGATTATTTGAACTTAGATATCACCCATGCTGACAATCTTGGTCAATCTTTGAGATTACCCAAGACATGGAAGCATTCATTTGTCACACAAGCTAGGGATACCTTATCATCCTTGTTTGAAGCTATTACGACTGTACTCTTATCATCTCCATCATCCTGATGATCTTGTTTTTTTTAATCCCCTTTTCACTTGTAGCAAAAACCTTTTAATCTGTAATGGCTTTTTGCAATGTTGGCATGTCATCACATCTTTTTCACCTCTAGGCTTTGATCAATTCTTAAACTTGTCACAACTTTTAGACCCTTGTTCTTACTCCGTCCCTTAATTTTTGCCAAGAAAGCCTGAATGTTGTCAATATTATCTCTTTTCTTTTAATTTCTTTATTGAATATACTCTTTTTATTAGATATAAAGAGAGCACATCTTCAAGAGCTAAATTGCTAATCGTACCTTTAGCATCTCCCAGTTATCTAGTAATGAACTTAATAGGACGAAGGCTTGAAATTCATCATCTAAAGTGATCTTCATTATTGTAAGCTTGTTGATTATATCTTGGAAATCACTCAGATGCTCCAACACAAATTTCCTAATTGTTAGTTTCAAGTTTACAAATCGTTTAATCAGAGAGGCTTTAATATGGGTGGTAATATTCCTTTTATAAAGAGCTTCTAGCTTTTTTCACAACTTAAAAGATCCGTATCTTACGACATATGGTTAAATAATCGATATCAATGCATTGTCGAATCGTTCCCATAGTTTTCTTGTTCACCTTCTCTTATTCTCTTTTTGATATCTTCTCAAGTTTTGAAGGAACATCTTCCTTCGTACTTTTGTCCACATCAATAAGATCAAAGAGATCCTTGCAATATAAAAGGTCCTTCATCATAGGATTCTTTAGAACCTTCTGGGAAATTGTGGAGTCTTATGAACGCTTATGAAACCTTATTGAAGCTTGTGGAACATTGTAGATCCTTATGAAAATTTTAGAACATTATGGAAGATTGTAGAATATTGTAGATAGTAGTATCCCTATTGAAGCTTGTGGAACATTGTAGATCATTATGAAACTTTTAGAACATTATGGAAGATTATAGAATATTGTAGATAGTGGTATCATGTATGTGATGTATGTATAATAGTATAGAATATTCTAGAGGACTATTATAGGCTATTGAATCAATTGGATCATAATCATCTAGTTAGGAGATGGAAGACTATAAATAGTCTTAGAGTTCTCATTTGTAACATCCATCCATCATTCAAAATGTTATCTAGCAAGATCCAATATATAAGAGAAAAAGTATTTTTTAGAGCTATCCTTTAGTCTTTAGTTATGCTAGTTTTGTACCTAACATTTTTTAGCAAAAATAGCTTGGTTGAGTGGAATAACAATCAAGTGTCTCACAGTTCAATAGTGAAAATTCCAAGTCCTTGACAATCTGCTTAAAGAGTTACTTAGTGTTATAAACTACAAGTTGATCATATTATTTAAGGAAACTAATACGGATATTATATGTTAGACCTCAAATTTTTAGTGGAAATATCAAAATGGAATATGAGTTTATGTATGGCTTTGAATTATGAATTGGTATATAGATGGT
>JANZLF010000222.1:18589993-18620717 GCA_026546835.1 Erythroxylum foetidum
TATTTTATGTTTTGGTATATCTTTGTATTTTTTAAAATATTATTAATATTATGTATAATTATTACATAATTATGACGTCACACCGGTTCGACCGGTGGTTGAATCGGTCAAATCGGTGACCAATAAAGCTTCCGGTTCGATGATCGGCCCGAGTTTTAAAATATAGGTCTGAAGGTTTTGTACGTCTACGTAATGAGTTTTCACTTATTTGTAAAACGACAACGTTGAGATGGTCCTCAAGCACGGCGTTTCTTTGTTTTTGTTTGGGTTAATAACTCTCTGGATGCAAGTGTACTTCGATTTCTATGCTATGAAACCTTAGCTTATGTAATTTTATTCTTTTAAATTTTCAATGCAAAAAATGAAGGGCTAGACAAGTAGACAGAAAAAACGAAATGGGTAAAAGCTTGATCGTGATGCACCAGTTAAATTAAATGGGGAAGATTCCAAAACGGATAAGCAAGAATCGGTCAAAAGAGGTGGGAATGGAATGTAAAAAGGGGGTGCGCTTGTGACATCGAAACGTGTAACCAATACCACGAGCAAAGCATAAGATTCAAAGCTTACTTTAACGCAGGAACTATAAAAAAGTGAGAAACCACAGCCTCATAAGTTGCACTCTCTTTGCCTTGCAACTTTTTTTCCCCCCCACTAGAATTGACTAAGGTGAACATTTTACCAACACCCATCATCCCTTAAGAGATAAAACACAGTATTTTCCTGTTCATTGGCAAAAGGACAAGAAATTCAATTGTTCTTCTCTTGGTGTTGGCAAGCTTTACGCTTTGTTTTCTTTTCACAATGACATTTATACCGCGTTCATGTTCGGCTATGCTTAACTTAAAATTCGAAATTTTTAGACTTTAAGTGAATTTGATTCTAACATGAACTTAAATATATTAAATAAAAATCACATTATTTTAAATAAAAAATTAAATACACTATTTTAAGTATAATTGTTCCTATTCAATTTTAATAATAATTTATATAAAACGATTCGATTAAAATTTTTAAATGTTATGAATATAATATAATTTAAATGATAAAGATAATTTGGAAAATAAATTAAATAAGGAAAATGTGCTTTTTATTTTTCTTTATATGACAATTGCTCTAAATAATAATGTGAAAACATAATATTTTTGTACTAATCAATAGTTATCCCCAAAAAAAAAGAGAGGGAAATATGATGCCAAACTTTTAAAATTAGTTATGATTTTATTTAGACATTGTTTTCATAAGGTAAAGCTTTTAACCAAAAAAACAAAAAAGAAAAGAAAAGTAGGCCCTCTCTTGCGGTGGCGCAGAATCAGCAAAGATACTTTCTTGCTGGCATGGAACACTCTACTTGGCATTGTCGTAAATGTCAACTCTTACTAAGAATAGGTGCGTCATTTCGTCATGCGTTTCAAGGCAGAGTAACGTGCCACGTGTGCATAATCAGCGCAAGGGCATGGGCGTCTTTAACTCTTCGTACATCAGGCCACGTTTCCATCAACGTATCTGGAGGGGCTAAAGCCAAAGTAGATCCGTCCCCCACGTGGTACATCACGTGCCACGTTGTCACCGAACGAAAAGAACAGGATTTCCCAAGATCTGACGAAGCCTACTTAGATCCCGGCTTTTGATCTCCTGCAAAACCTGTTCCACGTGGCAGGGCTTGTAACCTTGACTTGATCCACGTGAGCACTGCAAAGGCGCTGTAATCTTTTTTTTTTTGGGGTGTTTTTGGACTCATACTCGTCTCCCTCATTTATCCGTTGAAGCTCAGTGTTTCTCCATCCCTTCTCGGTTCGCCGTTTCTGCACCAGTCAAGTCTTCTCTTTTAGCTTTGGCCAATCTAAACTAGACCCTAAATTTGTTGAAAACTGCCTTGAGATCACTTCTTTTATCACTCTTAAGTTTGTCTGCTCCAACTTGATTTTTATATCTGGGATGTTGCAGACTGAGTGAGAGGTAATTTCTTTAATGTTTTAAGTCTTTCAGTTTTGTATGCTCTCAGATTCGAAAGAAGTTGCCTTTCATGTGGAATATAGTTTTTAATATTAAACTCTGGTTGTAAAGCTGATTAACTTGGAGCTTACAATTCTTGAACATACTTTATACTTTTCTCCTTCCAGTTTATTTCCAAGCAGCTTATATTTGGTCGTGTTGATTTTCCGTTTGATAAGTTTGTGTTTTTCGTAGAAACATTCACTACGTTCTTTTACTTGTTAAAAGGAAACGTGGAGACACACACGTTGGTTGATCTCTTATTAATTCTTTGCTCAGGGTAAAAGACTAAAGAATGCTCTTTTTCTTCACCAGATCTTTTATTCATAAACCACCTTATTTCCGGACTAAATTTCACTTTGGTGTAGTACTTTTCTCTAAATTTCAATATAGTTTCCTGTGGAAATCCAAGAGAAAAAATTTTACTTCCAAGATTGGTTTCGTGTTTAGATTGACACATATCTGTTCCTTCCTGCTTGTTAATTTGTCAATAAAAGATAGAATTTACGGTATGATCGATATAGATAAGAGCTTTTATGTCTTCAAGCCAAGTACACGCAAATTATCTGTTTTTAATGGCCGTTCTTGACGCACACATAATAAAACAAATCAGTGGTTCTCGCCTTTAATTTCCTTACTTTATCTACTACTCTTCTTCTGTAAGCATTGTGCTCTATATATGTTACTCAAGTTATAGAAATACTGCAAATGGTTTCTCAGGTTTTTGTGGCCTGGGTTTGTTGAACCATTATTGTGTGGTACTTAAATATCTTCTTCTGTATAATTTCTTGAGGTATTATGTTCGAAGAGGTTGTTTCCTAGAAGGGAACAGGATGTGCAAGATCTCTCGTGGAACAAGGAAGGTTTTCTTACGTATCGAATTGATCATTGTTGGTCTTTTCAAATCTGGTTGATGTGGATAGTTCACACTAACAATACTGGTCCTGTGACAAATTGTTCGGCGGAACTCAATCGTGATATGCAAGACGATGAAGAGGAAATACGGGATGGGGTCACAGGTGAAGGTCAGGGGCTCTCGGAGGAAGATGAGTCACGAATTAATGAGGAGACGGAAGATGTTAATGGTGTTCAAGTTCACCCTGTCATGCAGAGGTCGCAGCAAGTAGTTGGAGCCGGGCCCTTGGTTCAGTGGGATAGGTTTGTACCTCATCTATCTCTAAAAGTTTTGCTGGCAGAAAGTGATGATTCAACTCGCCATGTTGTCACCGCACTACTTAGAAAATGTGGCTATGAAGGTATATATGCTTCTTTATGCAATAAAGTTCTTGCCTGTGACCTTATTTAATTCGAGATTATAGGCACATCTTCTCACTTGAACAAAAGGATAATCAGGTGCTGCATGCTATGTAAAGTTACACTCTTTATTTCAAGTCAACAATGGATGCACCTAGTCAATAAAACATCTTAATTACGTTTTGGAAAAAAATATATATTATGTATAGATTTATGTATTTTGTTTAAGAGTAATTAAGATATAACCTTAGAATTTGCTTGAATTGTTAATATTTGAAAATAGATAAAACTTAGACAGGAGATTTATGGAGACATGCATATATTAGGTTATATTATTATTATGTAACTCTAAATCAATTATAATTAAGAAGATATTATTTTATATATTGTGTCATGGCGTTGTTCTTAGGAATTCATTCTTCCAACAACCTTTCTCATTGTGGGTACAATTTTTTGGTATTAGTATTAAAGGAATTCCTCAATCTAATTTTTCATTTGACTCTAGAGATATGTCAGGTCCCTCTACTATTATTAATATTTTTAGAAATCGTTGGTTCGGATCCTTAATTCATTGTTTTTTCTTAGCATTATTGTTCCTAATTTTCTTTCCAGAACCAGCTTAGGGTTAAAATTAAAAGGTTTGGGTTGGAGATTACTTCAATTAAAAATTTTTCCAAAAATAAGCTAGGAACTCACAATTGAGAGGAAAAATATAGGGAACTGAAGCTCAGTTCTTAAATTCTACTAAGTTGTAACTACTACACGTATGATAAAACAATAAAAGTCTAATAGAAACTTCTTAATACCTATTTTCCGACTTCAGAATCTGAAATGAGCTTACTGCTCAGGTTTTTGGTTGCGTTGTCATTGTACATGTTCACACACAGGAAAGTTAGATACCAATATGTCATCAAAAAAATTTTTCTGAGGGTCTATTTGGTTTTTGTTTTCATTTTGAAATTTAGTTTAAAAAAACGTTTTTTTAGTTTATTCCAGTTTTTTGTAACTTATGAAAACTATACAAATTAGATTTTATTTTCTTTATTTGTTTTTCATCATAATATGATTTATCATGAGTTAAATGTATATAATTTAATTATTTGATATTAATTAATTTTTACAATTGCTTCAAATTTAATTTTTGGAAAATAAAATATTTCTAAATTTGCTAATTATTCAGTAATTATAATTTAAATTTAAATTATCTCAAATTCATAATTTTTAAATAAAATTAATTTTAATAATTAAATTTTATATTTATAAATATTTTCTTGTTAAATTATGTTTGTTAATAAGATATAACATTTACAAATTATCATTAAATATTGTATAAGATATTAAAATAAAATAATTTATTTAATTAATTCATAAAATTAATTTATCTTTAAATTTTATTTTATTTAATTATTAATAATATAAATATACCTATATTAAAATTAACAACTAAATAGGTTTTTATTTTTATTTAAGAATATAGAAATACAAAATGAGAAACATAAGAAAAAACATAATAGGAAAATAAAAATGAAAACCTATTTAGTTGTTAATTTCATTGAACAAAATTTATATTTTGATGAATCCTATCTTTAAGGAGACATCAATGATGGAAGAAAGTACTTTTCAGTATTTTCCGCAACTTGATTTTTTTGTACCTATCCCAAACCCATTTTTAACATCTAGTTATGTGTCTATCTTAGAAAATACAGAATCACTCCAAAAACATGTTCTCTCCTATGTTTGTGTTATCAAGACTTTTAAAGATGTTTAAAAGTGTATTTCAAAAGAGCAATTGTTCTAGATTGAAACAAGTCCAAGAATCTAAAGCAAACTCTTATAATGAGTTTATGATAAGATTTTATTCTTCTTTACATGAATAATTATTTGAAACACCCATAAATGACATAGATCTTCTTATTGTCGTTAAGAAACGTGCTAGAAAGTGCACCAAGCGACCACTATATTTATTGTCCCACTATGTATCACTTAAATACCTATCACCTACCTATAAAAAGTTCATTGCGAGTCTAAATACCATTTTTATTGTCTATATTTTTTTGAGGTATTGTCAAAAAGGGAATGTAGAAATTTTACGAGAGAAGAAATGGATGAGTTAGAGAAGAATAAGACATGGGAGATTATTGATAAACTAGAGGGGAAGAGCATAGTTGACTGTAAATGGATCTTCACATTAAAATATGAAGTTAATGGATCATTAGAGAGATATAAAGCACGATTAGTTGCTAACTTAAACTTATGAGGTTGATTATTAGGAGACATTTGCTTGAATGATAAAAAAGGAATATTTGTTATTCTTGGCAGTTCACTTTGATTGGTAACTTTTGCAATGTAATGAGAAGAATGCCTTCCTTTGTAGAGATTTAGATGAAGAAATCTATATGAACATCCCACCAGATTTTAAAGAAAATATAGACAATAAGTTTGTAGCTTGAAAAAGGTTTGTATGGATTGAAACAATCTCTCAAAGCATGATTTGGTAAATCTGCTAAAGATATAAAGGGTTGAGACATAAATAAAGTCAAAGTGATTATACTCTTTTAATCAACCACACAGTTGCAAGGGGATTCATAATACTTTTAGTCTATGTTGATGATATTATTGTAACTGAAAATGATGAAAAGGAAAAAGGGAAATTAAAACAACGATTAATCAAGGAATTCAAGATAAAGGAGTTTAGAAGTATTGAGGTGGAATATTATGCACAAAGGGACTTTTACATCTCAAACAAAAAATGTGTGATTGATCTCATGAAAAAGACATAAAAGATTGAATACAAATCGGTCTCTACCTTAATGGACCTAAATCATAAGCTTGGAGAAGCTAAAGAAGAACCAGCTTTTGATAGAAAGCTGTACTAGAGGCTAGTAGGTAGGCTCATATATCTTGTTCATACTAACTTGACCTAAAATATTAAGTTAGCACATTTAGTCATTTTATGCACGGTGTAAGAAAGTCACATCTACAAGCTACATATAGAATGTTGTATTACTTAAAAGGCAATAAAGGGAAAAACTTGTTTAAGATGAATGATCACCTCACCCTAGAAGCCTTATATCGATGGAGAGTATGCAAACAATGTAGACTATCAATATTGCTCATAACCCTATTCAACATGGTAAGACAATGTAGATTGATATAGACATTTCATCAAGGAGAAATTGGAGGAAGAATTCGTATGCATGTCATATGTTCCATTGGTAAGCCAACTAACTAATGTTTTAATGAAGGGATTGAATTGTTCAAGTTTTCATGATATTATTTCTAAGTTAGGAATGAAAAAAATCTATTTTTATATACAAGCTTGAGGAAAGTAAATCTTTTGAAATCTAAAAGTTTTTAAGATTTTAGGAGATTGTTTCTTTTTTTCGTATATTAAGATGTATATATTTGAGTAATTCAAAATAAATTATAAGAAAGATTATTTTCCTCTTATATTTCATATCACTTCATACTTTAGAACAAAATGACTTTTATGGCAGAGTTCTTTATCTTTGATGCTATACCTTTTTTAGATTTTTACTTAAATTGGTTGTACTAACTTCTTATTGGTATGCGAAAACAGAACTTAGTTGACTTAATTTTAACTAGGCATTAGCCTGATTGTTTTGATGTAGATATTAGTCTGCTAATTTCTAGATAGTTGGGCAATACAAGATGTTTACTTAAAATAAACTTGGTTATTTTTTAATAAAGATCCCTGATGATCTGTGGCTATTGGATGGACATATCAACATCAACAATCTCTCAAAACACTTATTTTATGACAATTTAGTCCTCTTTGCATGGTCATCGCTGTACTCTTATGTCGATTTTGAGCAATTTATGGAGCAGAAAACATACTGATCAATTTAGTAGGGGATTCCATGTTACTTTCTTGCTCTTTTTTTTTTGAGAAAGTTGCGCATATATTTATATCTCCTCCTCCTAGCAGTTACTGCAATCGCAGACGGTCGTCAAGCTTGGAAACTCTTAGAAGATCGGACCAATCATATTGATCTTGTTTTAACTGAGGTAGTCCTGCCTTGTTTATCGGGAATTGGCCTTTTATGCAAGATTATGAGCCACAAAACTTGCAAGAATATCCCTGTGATTAGTAAGTCTATTCCATTACTTCATTTTCTCATATTTGATACACTTCCGTTTTACCACTCTCTTCTTAACAAATTGATACTTGTAACTGCTACACCCGGTGAGTTTTATGTGCAGTGATGTCAACTCATGATTCCATGAGTATGGTCTATAAGTGTCTGTCAAAGGGTGCCGTTGATTATTTATTGAAGCCTATTCGAAAGAATGAGCTTAAAAACCTTTGGCAACATGTTTGGAGGAAATGTCACAGCGTGAGTTGATATAAGTATTCCCCTTTTGCATTATCTATATCATGAACCAATATTGCACTGTAACTACAGGTCTATACTCCATATATGCATAAACACCAATCGTCAGCTATTCCAGCTGAAAAATTAAGGTATCGATTTTTACCTATAGTGCTCTCATTTGATTTTATTCTATAACTATGTTATATGTTTTATCTCTCTCTCTCTCTCTTTTGTTTTTAATCATAATCTACTATTTCATCCGTATCTTTTTTTCTTTTGCAGTCATTATTCATCCTTTCACCAGTCTACTGGTAGTGGGAGTGAAAGTGGAGTACGGACACAAAAATCAACAAAGTCAAAAGGTTTGGGGGAGTCAGATAATAACACTGGAAGCAACGATGGAGAAGAAATTGGGACAATCGGGAATGTGGGGGATGGAAGCGATCATGGCAGTGGCACTCAGGTATTGTGCACTTTTATTAGACAAGCTAATAGTTCATTGGTCATTCAATTTGAGACTTTCTTGCGATGTAGCTTCGCTATATCTATAAACCCCTCTTATTCTCTGCTTATTTAGTGGCAAATATGCAATTCTTAAAGAAGTGTGCTTAATCATTAATACTTTGTTATATTAGGTACTTATCTCGCATCATACATGCAAATATTTAAACAACTATTCCCTCTTATCTTGTTTGATTTAAAATTTCTACAAACGATTTTGCGTAAAAAAATCTTGTGTGCTGCATTATTTCCAAAAAAATCTATTTATAGAGAACAAGTCCAATAAGAACTAAGTTTCTGTCTAATATGTTTGCTAAAGATTGCATTATTAACATTTTCCTCTGCATTCCTTAAATGATCATATCATGTTAGGTACTTATCTCACACTATATTTTCAAATTTTTAAACATCTATTTCGTCCCATCATGCTTAATTTAAAACTCATAAAGGCAGTTCTGAGTAGAAATCTTATCCGTTCATTAGAGAACATAAGATTCACTTTTAAGTCAAAATCAAATACAAGGAATGTTAGCAGTGAATTTTGACAGAGCTTAGCATATGGGAGTCAGATAGGTGATTGTTGTGAAAGTTGGGTTAATCTCCACCAATAATAACAAATTTACCTTGAGCACTATTGCCTAGGTGAGTAAAGTGTGAAAAATCACACCAGATAAATTCCTAGGAAAGACTGAAGTAGTCAAAAATAGTCTCACTTAAAACTCAATCTCTTAGACAGAAATTTCCTAAACATCTGATTTAATAGCACAATAATTTACTACAATTATACCTAACAATAGCTATTAACTAGATAAATAAAGAAAACCAAAATTTAATAAAGTTCAGCCTATTATGTTGACTTCATCGGACGCTACTAAATTGATATTTCACTATTTTTTAGGAAATAATACAAGTGAAATACTACAAAAGAGAGAAGGAAAGATAGATTTTTTGGATGTTTTAACTAAGGAGGGAGGTGCTTTTTATGGTCTTAGAAACCTTTATCGTTCCCACACATTTTCGATGTGAGATTATGAAATGAGCCAAAATATTTGACCAACCAACAAATCTCCACCTTGGCGAATTCACTTCTTTAAATCTCTCACAAGACTC
Source organism: Erythroxylum foetidum (assembly GCA_026546835.1). NCBI lineage: Eukaryota > Viridiplantae > Streptophyta > Magnoliopsida > Malpighiales > Erythroxylaceae > Erythroxylum > Erythroxylum foetidum. Next base: position 18,599,188 of record JANZLF010000222.1, read on the forward strand.
ATCTATAGTAGTGTCTTCAAATGCGCTTCAAAGCGCCCATCTTCAAATTTTAGTAATTTTGATTAAGTCCAAACAATGTTGGAACTTGATTGCAGTCACCACCTTTGTCAACATATCAATAGATTCTCAGTGGTCTTAATTTTTTGGATTTTTACTCCAACTTCTTCTAGAACCTCTCGTACAAAGTGATAATGAGCATCAATGTACTTCGTCCTTTCATGATAAACATGGTGCTTTGTTGAATGAATATCACTTTAACTATCACAATGTACTTTGACATGCTTCTATCCAGTTCCTAATTCATCAAGCAATCCTTAAAGCCAAATTGACTCCTTCACAAGCTCTGTAGCTGTCATACTTTTACATTTGTAGTTGATAAAGAAAATGTTGACTATAAAGGAAAACCTCCAATTGACTGGTGTTTTTGCAAGAGTAAACACATAGCCAGTAGTTGATCGATGTTTATCTAAATCACTGGCATAGTCAGAATCACAATAACCAACAACATATTGATCGTCTTGCTTATCTCGTCGAAATACCAAACCAACATCTATGGTGTTTAAAATGTACCGTAGAATCCATTTCACAGCTTGCTAATGCTCCTTGCCTGGATCATGCATATATATGCTTATAACCCAAAATGTTTGTAAAATGTCAGACCTTATTATACACACCATAGCATACAACCGTTTTGCATACGATATTTTAGCCATGTACTCTCGTTCTACATCTTTCCTTAGAAATAGGGATGCACTGAGCTTTATATGAGGAGCGAGCAAAGTACTAACGTGTTTTGACTTTTCATTCTTACCAAAATGTTATAGTATCTTTTTCAAATATTGCTTTTGAGTCAAACACAATCTCCCTAACTTTCTGTCTCTACTTATCTCTATGCCAAGAATTTTCTTAGCTTCACCCAAATCCTTCATTTCAAACTTCTGATTTAACTGAATCTTCAATCTCTCAATTTCTCTTTGATTCTTTGAAGCTATTAACATATCATCAACATATAGGAGAAGATAGATGTAGGATCCAATCTTGTAGCTTGAGAAAATCCACATAATGATCATATTTGCTTCTTGTGTACTTTTGCCCCATCATAAACTTATCAAGTCGCTTGTACCATTGCCTCAGAGATTGTTTCAATCCGTACTATGATTTTTCAAGTTTGCACACCATATTCTCTTTTCCAACAACTTTAAAACCTCCAGGTTGAGTCATATAGATTTCCTCCTCTAAGTCTCCATGTAAAAATGTAGTTTTTACATCTAATTGAGCTAGTTCCATATCAAACTGTGCTATCAAAGTCAACAAAATTTGAATAGAGGAATGTTTTACAACTGGAAAAAAAAATTCATTATAATCAATTCCCTCCGTCTAAGCGCAGCTTTTGACCGCTAGCCTTGCTTTGTAGCAAACATTATCTTTATTAGGAAATCAATATTTCTTTGCATATACCCATTTGCATCCAATTGTCTTCTTTTTATTTGAGAGACTAACTAGCTTCCATGTCTGATTCTTACGAAAGGAATGTATTTCTTCATTCATGGCTATTCTCCACTTATCTTCTTCTGAACTTTGGACTGCTTCCTTATAAGTTGTAGGAATGTCATCAATTTCAATTGGAGATGCATAAGCCACCATATTAACATAACGAGTAGGTATTTGAATGTTTCTTTTTGACTTTCTCAATGTAATTGGTAATCGTTATTGTGGAGGTTTTTAGGTTAGAACCTCTTCTTCTTCTGGTTCCTCTTCTACTATAGGATTTTCTACATCTATTTCATCATTTGGTGGGTTAACAATTCTTCTTTCAAAGTCCACCTGTTTTGGAGTATCATTTGTTTGCTTAACATTTTTAATTGTCACCTTTCTTAATATGGTAGATTCTTCAAAGGTAACATCCTTGCTAAAAATTATTTTCTTTGACTCTAAGCACCAAAGACGATATCCTTTCACACCAAAGGTGATCCACATGAAAATTGCTTTCTTTGCACATGGATCCGACTTTGACTATTTAACATGATATTATGTAGTGGGACCAAACACATGTAAGGAATCATAATCTGTAACAGATTTTTCAAACCATTTGCCAAAGGTGTTTTACCACAAATAGCAGTTAATGGAAGGTGATTGATGAGATGACAAGCATATGCAATAGCCTCAAATCAAAATTCTCTGCCCAACCTAGCATTAGACAACATACACCGAACTTTCTCCAGCAATGTTCAGTTCATACGTTCTTCCACCCTATTTTGTTGTGGTGTATCCCTAATTGTGAAGTGTCTGACAATACTTTTATTTTCGCAAACTTTTAAAAATAGATCACTCATGTACTCCCCACCATTATCTGTATGTGAATGCTTAATCTTTCTGTCTATTTGAGTTTCCACTATCTTCTTTCATTTGAGGATAACTCGCAGCATTTCATCCTTAGTCTTCATAGTATACACCCATGTATTTCAGAAAAAATTATCAACAAAGATCACATAATAGTGTTTTCTTCTCAAAGAAGTTATTTTGGAAGGTCCCCATACTTCAGAGTGAACATAATCTAAAACACTCTTTGTATCATGGATTGCAGTGCTGAATTTCACTCTTATTTCCTTCCCTTTGACATAATGTTCACAGAAGTCTAATTTGTAGGCCCGAACTCCGTTTAACAATTCTTGACTTACTAATATCTTCAAGAAATTTTCACCTGCATCTCCCAAGCATATATGCCACAACCTAGCTGCTTCTAGCTCTTGATCATCATTAGAAGCTACTATTGTTGTTCCAATAACTGCATTACCTTGGTAATAATACAGGTTATTATTTATTTGAATTCTTTTCATTACCACAAGTGCAGTAGAGATGACTTTTATTACTCCATTTGCTAGTGTAGCCCTTTGATTCTAGGAATCCCCTAGAAATGAGATTCTTCGTCAAACTTGGCACGTATCTGACATCTGACATCTGAGATCTGTCAGAGTCCTAGTTGTCCATCATGATTCTTTAAGCAAATAGACCAATCTCATTTTTTGTGCAAGGATTGTCATTTGCTATGTAAACAACTTCACCTTCTAACTCTCTAAAATCGAAGAACCAATCTCGATTGAGACATCTGTGACGACTACAACCTGAATCGAGTAGCCATGGACTAGAATGGTTTATTGAGGATGTAACAACTAATAAAAGATCTAAGTCTGTATCTTCATACTTAGCAATATTCAAATTTGCAACAGCCTTTCCCTTATCGGGTTTGTTTTTATTCTTCAGCTTTGGACAATCCATTTTTCGGTACCCTTTTTTCCGACAAAAGGTACATTCATCTTTGCTCAATTTGAGCCTTGATTTCGATCTCCCTTTCTATCCTTTAATCTAGCACGGCGAACGACCTCTGACCACCAAAACTTCTGCTGTTCCACTTGTACGCTCTTCTTTTGTCTTCCTTCTCAATTCATGACTGTACAAAGCAATTATAACTTCACTAAAAGTCACATCAACCTTCCCATGAACTAGAGTAATTTCAAAAAACTCAAATTCCTCAAGAAGGGATCCCAACAACATCAAAACTAGATCTTCATCTCCAAATGTCACATCCAAATTCATTAAATCGGTAACTAACTAATTAAAACTGGTAATGTTATCATTTATAGTGGTACCCAAAATATAAGAGAAATAAAACAGTCTCTTCTTCATATGAAGCTTTTTTTGGCTACTTTTCTTTAGGAATTTCTTTTCTAATGCATTCCACAACTTAAATGCAGAAGTTTCTTTCGAGAAAGCATACTTTTGTTTTCTGGAAAGAAACGATCGAATTGTACCACATGCCAAACAATTTATAGTCTTCCAATTTTTCTCCTCAACATCATCTATTTTTTTCTTTAATGGCGATATCAAGACCTTGTTGAAAAAGAGAGTCTTGAACTTCACTTTACCACATGCTGAAATGACCCGTACTATCAAAAATCACCACCGTAAATCTTGCATTTGTCACAGAAGTCCTTGCTAGAAGGGGTGAGGTAGAAGTTGTCGATGTGGTTTTTGCAGTCGTATCTTTGATTTCTGTTATTTCTGCTATAATTTTTATTCAATAGCTGTCAATGAGGAATCCCAATAGCCCAAGAAAAAAATCTTTTCTGATGTGGAAGATCAAACTACGTTACAATCACAAAGCATACTAAGAAAAAACCTTAGTTCTGATACCAATTGTTGTGAAACTCGAGTAATCTCCACCAATAATAACTTCATCTTGAGTACTATTTCCTAGGTGAATAGAGTGTGAATCTCTTAGACAGAATTTTCCTAGACATATAATTTAATAGCACAATAATTCACTACAACTATACCTGACAATAGCTATTAAATAGACAAATAAAGAACACCAGAATTTAACGAGGTTCAACCAATTACGACTACTTCTTTGAACACTACTAAATTGATATTTCACTATTTTCAGAAAATAATACAAGTGAAATATTACAAAAGAGAGAAGAAAATATAATTTTTGGGATGTTTTTAACTAAAGAGGGGAGGCTGTTTTTATGGTTTTAGAAACCTCCACCATTCCCACACATTTTTTATGTGGGATTATGGAATGAGCCAAAATATTTGACCAACCACTAGTGTCAACATGCTCAAGATATGAATATTCTTTATATGCATGAGATCAAAATTAGCAAACAACATATTTATTAGAGATTTATTGAAGATAATCTCTATCAATTAGGAAAAAAGGGTGAATGAGGTTGCAATCTTGATTCAGTATGTTTGATATACATACGTGAAAATTAAACTTATTTTACATAAATACTCAATGTAAAACTCTCAATACTCCTCAAACTGGAGTATAGATATAGACAATGTCCAATTTGATATAAACTTCTTGGACCTCTTAAGATTTAATAAACAAATAAGCTAATTAATCTATGTAATTAGTTCTTTAAATACAGTGTTTTGTTGAATGAGAACCTACTTTTATATATTTCATCCTCTTGTAATAGATTGCAGTATAAGCACTATATAGGTTATTATGATAGTGAACTGAAAAGAAGACAATGGCAGTAGAGAGTGGAGCAAGAGGCTGAAGATGATGACTAGGAATAAGAGGGAGAAGTTTACACATGAAAGGAAGGAGAGACTATCGCTTGGTTTAGTGTGAGAATATATAGCTTACATGTGGAATAAGTCGATTGGGTAATGATTAATTGTATTTTACATAAAACTTAACTTGATTGCAGATAACTGTTTTCACATGTTTGTTTGTGTTTTTATACACATTTAGCATAAGAAACTAATTACCGTAGATACTGGAAGGGACATATTTTTGACTGGGAAGGCTGAATGCCACCAAATTGACAGCTCTTACTTACGGGGTCATTGTCATGCATTTGTAGATCTCTTGCACAAAGATAGCTGTGGAAGTTGACAGTCCCAAACCATGGGAGCAATTAACTGATCCACGTGATACCACCTGTGCTCAAGTTATTCATTCCACGCTTGAAGAATTAGGCAACAACTGGGTGCCCACGGGCACAACTAAGGAATGCAAAAGGCAGGGTAATGAATCTGGAAATTCATGTCTGTTTGCATCAACGATACGACTTTCATTCCGTGGTGTCGTTCTTTTCTTCTGTTTCTTTTATCTGTGATTCAATATTATGTTCCGGTCCAGGTTTAAACAGTGTTATTATAGGTAGGGACTTGGATACACGGGTACCTACATTTCCAAATCTGCAACTTGAAGACCCATGTGAAAAGGTACTGACAACCAAAGATGGCAATACTGGTACGAAGTTCTTTGAAAAACATTCAAAGAAAGACGGTGAGGGAACAGATAAAGGACTGTTGGAACTTAATGGTGATAATGGAGAATTCAGAAACCAAGTGGCTGACGTAATGAGCGTGACAAATATCAGTCCTGATCCTAACATAGGAAGTGCAGTCTTTGGCATTGAAAATGATCTCTCCAAAGTGTCCAGTGCGAAAGATAAAGGCCTCTATCAAACTAAACAAATTCCTTCTCTCGAGCTCAGTCTGAAAAGGCTTAGAGATATTGGAGATACAGGGACTACTGCTCATGATCGGAATGTTCTCAGACATTCTGATTTCTCTGCATTCTCAAGGTACAAGGATTTGCTTAACATGGCATATTTCACTTTCACAACCTCCCGTGCATCTAACGTATCATTCATTAACCTCCAAGAAGATAAAATTGACGGTTGAAGAATGTTCATTCCCTTTCAGGTACAATTCAACTTCCAATCCTAATCAGGCTCCAACAGGAAATGTTGGTAGTTGCTCTCCACTCGATAACAGTTCAGAGGCAGCAAAAACAGAATCATTGACAAATTTACATTCTAACTCGAATGGCACGCAGCCCAATCAGCGCTCAAATGGCAGTAGCAATAATAATGATATGGGCTCCACTACCAATAATGCTTTCAGGAAACTGATTGTACACTGTGACAAACCAGCCCCTAAGTCTGCAATTAAGAATATGCATTCATCTTCTGCATTTCAGCCTGTGCAAAATGGTCATACCCCTGCTGCTCACCCTCTGGGGCACGGTAAAGCCAATGCTGGAATCGATAACATGGTTTTGTCTCATTCCAGAGGAGTGAACCAGCAGGTTCGAGTGCAGCACCACCATCATCACTATCATAATCACCACCACCACGTGCATAATATGCCCCAGCAGCAGCAGCAGCAGCAGCAGCTGCTGCCAGCCAACCATGATAATTTGTCTTTGAATAACATGGCTGCAGCAGCACCTCAATGTGGGTCTTCTACTGCTTTAAGCACAAACGTCAAAGGCACAACTGGCTTCCAAAATATAAATGCTGATGGTTCAGGAAGTGACCATGGAAGCAATGGACAAAATGGGAGCAGTGTTGCCTTAAATCCCAGAGGAGGAAAGATGGATGGTGAGAATGAGCTGGCTTGGAAAGGTGGAACAAACGGTGGAATTGGTTTGGGGAGCAGGAATGGTTTTGATAGGAACCGCTTTGCACAAAGAGAGGCTGCATTAAACAAATTCCGGCAGAAGAGAAAAGAGAGATGCTTTGAGAAGAAGGTAAGAGTAATTGCATTTTAGCAATCAACAAAATGACAAAAGATGATTATCTGCTAATAATTTCCCCAAAGATAAGACAGGAAATTTTAGGTGTTCCGTTTCCAACTTTCTTCTTCTTAGCTAATATGTTCATAAGTGGGCTGATCCTTTTCCAGGTTCGATATCAAAGTAGAAAGAAACTGGCAGAACAGAGACCACGGATTCGAGGGCAGTTTGTGCGACAAATGGGAAGAGAAAACAAAGACAAGGATGCATGTAGCTGACATTAACCTTATTTTCAGATTGTGGTCGAAGAATTCTTTTTAGCAACGAGGCTGGGCTGGCTGTGTCATTAGAGGCAGCTTACAGATTCCACAGGGACAGGCTTTTGGTGCTTGGCTGTGCAGAAATCAGAGAACTGTTATTATTAAGACTTAAATTTATTATTGGAGCAATGACTCAAGACATCCTTAGACTGGTCTGTATAATTATGATTGTATAATGGTGGGGATGCCTGACTACTTTATTACAAGTAAACAGAAGGCGACCCTTGAAGTTGAAGGGGTAACCAACCTTCTCTAATAAAACAAACTCTTTGAATTGGCGTGCGGTTGGCTTTGTAGAATCGTACGCATTCAATGGTACACAAAGTTAAAGATCCGACTTTAAGCAATGGTAAATTAAAGTCTATCAATTATTCTTTAGTATATCATTAGTTACTTTAATTTCTATTTGATATGAACAGGTAAAAACCGATACACAATAATATATTTGACTCAATATTATAATATTAGTTTTAAAATATTTTAATGTTTAATTTGAAAAAAAAATTGGCTCGGCATTAAATTTGTGACCTAGCGAACCAAATTAAAAGTAACACTCAGAATCACTTTTGTTGTAAGGAAAGGAATAAAGAAAAAATGGAACCAATAAAAAATATAAACATGTTTGTATCTAAAAATATGTTCAAATCCTTGATATAAACATGATTTACTTTTACCTTTAATTGTTATTAATTTTTATACTTAAATTTCTTTTCAGCACACTAAATTATTGATTTTTTAAGATCTGATACTGTTATTATTATACTGCTTCATGTATATAAAAGAAATGTTAATAGAAAAGAGTAAGTAAAACGAGTTAGAAAAGTTGATCATAAAGAAGGTGATTTGGGGCATTAATTTCATACAGGTTAGAACACTATAAACTTCAAACTTAATTTTAAAATTATTCTTAGTGAAATGTTAAAAGATTTTATAGTATAATTTATTAAGTCGAGATGATCTTATTCTTATTATTAAAATATTTAAATATTCCAAACACTAAGTTGTCTATTTTAAACGATCACTGGAGAATCAAAGTACGTGCGACGCCTAAACCAGTGGGGTCAATAACTACCCGCAAAAATCAAATAGCGTGGTTAAAGTTCTCAACTGCAAAATTAACAGGATCCATAATTATTAAGGCATCAGCCAATTCGTACAGCAATTTCTATCCCTAAAGCTCGTTTTAGGCAATCAACCGCTCTTCCTTCCCAATGGTGTTTATATCACCTTCGCTGGAAGTCTTCTTTTCCATACAGATGATGACCAACCATCCAAAATTAGATTTTTTGCCTCCTCAAGTTCTACTTCCAGGATAGAAATATTCGACTACATTTTCCTTGACCTTAAAACGGAAATTGGGCGTTTCAGTCTTTAGGTTTCCCTTTCCATCAGACACTCCCCGGTTCAAAACTGTTAACTGCCACAGAAATAGTCATGAGAAAAACGAAGTTACAAGAAAGAAGCAGCTGCAATAGCATGAATCTAGCCCACCATAACACTTGCAATCGGATTGTAGAAAACCAAGAACTACAGTAATAAACAACAAACCAATAAATAGTCACAAGATTTTGGAATGAGTTTTTATCTGAAATTCAATCCTATTAAAGGTTTGTGGGATTAATTAAATACAATCCAAAAGTTACCTGCCCATGCACATCAGCCGCCAAACCAGTTACTAGTGGCTCTATCTTGACCAAAACATCTGCAAGGTACTCCATTTGCAGTAGGAACGCACAATTCTCCACGCTTGAATAGATATCAGCATGATTAAGTGTCACTAGGGAACAACCCTATAATAGGAAGACATGTGAATCAAAGAAACAACTTGCTAAAAAATCACGAGGAAATCGACAAAAACAGCACATATGAAATGTCTTACAAATTCTGATGTTAAAGTCTGACAATAATGCAGGAAATCCAAAACAAGACCTGAAGAGCCATGAACTGCCACCTCTATAAGAGATATATCGTCAATCATGATAGTACTATAGTTTTTGTTGTTCTGTGGGAATGCACGTACAATTTGCAGTATCTTCCTAAACACTGCAACGAGCCAATCTTCGCTACTTTTATCTTCATTTTTATCTAGCCCAAAAACAGAAATCAAAAGAGCTTTTCAGCCACAAAACCAGTCCCATAAGCACAAGAAGAAAAGAGCTAAGAAACAAGTAAACAAATTCATCAATATTTTAAGGACGTCACTAATCAGTCACATGGTAAAGCATACATCGCTACAGAAAACTAAATGTACGTGAACCACCCACTATTGTCAAGCTAACTTTCAGACATTTGCGTAGAAGAATCTAACGTCCAAAACGAACAAAAATTATACACATCATAAATAACAGAAATTAATCCCCCGAAGCAATTAAGAAGTTGTGAAATTTCTGAATTTTCTCACCTGGATACTGTAGTCTAAGCATATCAAAGAAGAGAAATCTGCCGTCATCTCTTTGGGCAGCCAAATTGCAACCCTGTTATGAGAAAAAAGAAACAAAAACCAGAAGCATTATAAGATAGGCAATGAAAGTGCAAGCACAAATATTAAAAGACAACTTTTACAGACGCATGCATTTCGACGTCAAGAAGCTCTGTATCATTGTAACTGCAACTATGAAATGATCCTAAACCAACACCACAAGAAAAAGGAGGGAAAGGCACAATCCAAACCCACATAGCTCATATCATCGATGCAAACTAGAGTCATTTATTTACAATCCCAAACCACTCAAGGCCTCAATGAATAAATAAACAGATAGAGAAGTTGAACAGGGAACAGAAAGATATAGAGAGTACGAGTTTGCGAAGAATACGATCATAGTGAGAGAAAGGACGAGAAAAGGCGAGGAAGATAACGGCGTTGGAGGAATTGGGCACAAGTAATCGCTTTATGAGTTGGTGAAATACGAACGCTCCACTTGTCTCCACGCAGTCTTGTATTGCAATCACTTTCCCTCTCAAACCACATCCCTCATCTTCTAAACCTAACGCTTCATCCAGAAGATTTGAATTTCTATAGTCCATTTTTTCCCCCAATCTGAATTAGGGTTAGGATTTATGATCGCTGGGAGAAACCTACTTATTTGGAGGAGAAGTATGTTTTGGGCCACAATCCTGATTCTGCCCACTCAATTTTGGGAATGTGCTGTCTGTCTCCGAGCCGTCGGATCATTTGACGTGTTTTGGTCTGATGATCATGCATACGTGAGTCGGAAAAGACATCGAATTCCACGTGTTTCAAATCATATATTATCATTTTTGGATTACGACGTCGATTTGTAATTCCAAAATAAATAAATATTGAAAATTTATAAGAATAACATGTCCTGGGACAAAATGGATTACGTAAATAAATACATAAAATTACAGGAGTTCTTTAGTAAAACTCAAAAGACGCAGCGGTATGAGTGCAAAATAGATAAATATATAACAATCGTCTGAATTGAGCACACGCGCATACACACACGCTTCTCTTCTTTTCTCTTCTTCCTTAACACTGTGAAGGAAGAGAGAGAGAGAGAGAGAGCAGATCATGGGCTGGTTTCTCTGTTCTGGAAATTCAAAAAAGAACGAAAAGAAGAAGAATAGGTCTGATGATCAGATCCCATCATCTTCAGGTGTGAATGCCAATTCTAAACTTTGATTCCATTTTTGCTCGCGCTCGCTTCATAATTTTAAACAATTCTATCATTTAAGGTTCTACAATTCTCCACATTCATCAACTTTATTTTCGAGCTATGAAATAAATATATTGAGCTGGATTGAACCCGTTTGTTACTATACAAATCAATGGAAACTTTTCAGTTTAAATGCAAGCTCTTCTTTGTGCGGAAGGTAATTTAAATTCGGCCCCAATAATTTCTATCATGTTTGAAGCTCTGGGCTTTTTTTTTTAATTCTAAAGCTTCACCATCTGTCTTCAATATACTAAGGCCTCACCCTGTATATCCAGTGCTAATTTATTAAAACATATCTTCTAGGTCTATGTATCTATGGGTAAATGAATAAAAAACACGGTTTGCACTTTAGGACGAGTGTCAGCGTGATTTGAGTAGTGGAATCAGACGATTATCACTGGACTTATAGAGACGTAGCTCATGAAGTTACCTCTCTTTTTCCTTTGTGGTTTTTGAGTTTGTACAGGGAATTGTGATTACTCAAGACCTTCGATTCTTCATCTGTGTTTTATTTCAGTGATAATTGCAGATTTTAAATAACTAATTATACTAGGGTCAGGCTCAGGCTTTTCCATTTTGATCTTTAAATAATTGGTTGAAGCTAGATATGTATGTATCCTTTTTAATCTTTTCTATCAATTTTTCTTGAAATATTTTTTCATATTATTTTATTGTCCAATAATTCAAAGTTCTTTCAAATTTTGGGCAACTTTAAAATTTTGATTCCCTACAATTCAGAACTGTCTATATTTTTGCTGATGTTATGATAAGCAGCTTTAAATGCCTTTTCTGTCCAATTGTTTATGCAGATGAAGTGAAGGCAACCTTGACCTTGGATGTTAAGAAGGATAGTACTAAAGAGGGAGGCACTGATCATATTGCAGCACATACATTTACATTTCGTGAGATGGCTGTTGCAACAAAGAACTTCAGGGCAGACTGTCTTTTGGGTGAAGGAGGTTTTGGCCGAGTATATAAAGGAAGGCTGGAGAGTACCAATCAGGTTTTTAACTAGTAGGATTTCTCTTTTCATAATGAAAAGTTTCAAAGGGTTAATGCAATGTACCAAATCTATTTGTGTAGTTCTGGGTCAAACAATGCCTGTATATCCTTTATTGCCTTGTGATATTCCTTTATGAAATTTAGCTTCATCTGATGGAAAGTTATCCAGACAAAACTGTTTATGGACCTCTCCAGAAAATAAACAGAAGAACTGGAATAACTTGATGGCTGAAAGGATCAGAATGAACATTTGAGAAATTGACCTAATTACAAGAGAGCCCATTTAGCCAAAGACTAGTTTGCTGATTCAAATTTTATATTGAACTTGTATTCATTTTTGCACATCATATATTGCTTCATTGCAAAAATAACGCTCCAAATGGCTACTTTTTTGTGCCAGTATGGCTATCCCCACCATTTCGTGAGACTGCTCCTGTTAAGACTTCTGCAACTGTAGACTATACTATCCTCACCCTCACCCTCACCCTCACCCTCACCCTCATCCTGTGCTGCATGTGTGATTTTCTCATGGCCATCGACACATTAGCACCATTAAGGGCCATAACATATATGAAGGACAACATAATTCATGGAATGCCTCTCCAGATTTGCATCTCCATTTCTATTTCATCATTCTTGTGTTTTGAACTGTATGTAAGGCATTTTAGCTATAGCATACCCTACATGAAAATATTTTGGCCAGGGTGTCAAATCATACTTGGTCTGCATATCATCAGCAAGTCATGCTTGTTTTAGGATCATATTGAAGCTATATATCTGCTTCTTGTTGTTACATATGAAATGGAGAATTAGGTAGTCAAATGCAGCAGAATTTAAGGTGCTGTGTCTCCTGATGGCATGTATAAATGTTTTCCTCTTCTGTCTCTTTTATTTTTTTTAGTCAAACTACAGTAAAGTTGCTTTCTTCATCATAGGATCTCTTGATTGGTTATAAATATTATAGGCTTCTTTGAGGATTTTCTGGGCATGATTGACTTCTTGTAAGGCGTTATTTGTTTGATATGATGTAGGTTGTTGCAATTAAGCAACTTGATCGCAATGGGCTGCAAGGGAACAGAGAATTCCTTGTTGAAGTATTGATGTTAAGCCTACTTCACCATCCGAATCTTGTTAACTTGATTGGGTACTGTGCTGATGGAGATCAAAGACTTTTGGTTTATGAATACATGTCGTTAGGATCTCTGGAAGATCATCTACATGGTATGTTCACAACTTGATGATTTAGTTGCTATGCTGCAGAAGTTTCAGACCCCTTGTGTGTTTAACATGCTGGAATAAGTTGTGTTTAACATGAAGGAATGAAGATGGAAATTAGTTAATCAGTTGCGGAACTTAAATTTGTGAGATTTATTAAAATAACACATTAGGAAGACTTTGAGCCATATCATTTTTACAGTACTAACAAAAATGTTTAGCTCTCATATTAGGTATAGTTTGGGAAGCTTACAGATATTCTACATTTAAGTGATGCCTTTTGACTTATATTTTATTGCTGACTGAAAGTGATTTTTTTGCAAGTTTAACTAGAATTTTAACATGCACCAGTAATTTTCTTCTATTGCATTTGTATTTTAGATCTACCACCTAATAGGAAACGACTTGACTGGAATACAAGAATGAAAATAGCTGCTGGTGCTGCTAAGGGATTGGAGTATTTGCATGATAATACTAGCCCACCTGTGATATATCGCGATTTAAAATGCTCAAACATTTTGCTTGATGAAAATTATCATCCCAAGCTATCTGATTTTGGGTTGGCAAAATTGGGTCCTGTTGGAGACAAGACCCATGTTTCCACTAGAGTTATGGGAACCTATGGATATTGTGCACCTGAATATGCAATGACGGGTCAACTTACACTAAAATCGGATGTATACAGTTTTGGTATTGTGCTTCTTGAAATTATTACTGGGAGAAAAGCTATTGACAATTCCAGAGGCGGTGGTGAGCATAATCTTGTTGCATGGGTAAGTTCTGATTTGACATAGTTGTAGCTGATCATGGGGCAACTGCCAACTTTTTGCCCATAGGGATAGTTTATGATTTATAATGGTTGCTGAAGAGGTGTTACTGCATTGTATATTTGCAATTTTATGCCACTATTTACGTTATGCAGTCCAACTGTTGCAATTGCTGTTTAAGTGTTTGAAACATAGCCACTTTAGCAATGTAGGTAGTTTTCCTTGAATCTTGTCTGATGCTGTTAGCATGACACAGGCTCGTCCTTTGTTCAAAGATAGACGGAAATTTGCCCAAATGGCTGATCCACTACTCCAGGAGCAATATCCTGTGAGGGGCTTGTATCAAGCTATTGCTGTTGCTGCAATGTGTGTTCAGGAACAGCCTAACATGCGACCCCTCATAGCTGATGTAGTTACAGCTCTTACTTATCTAGCTTTCCAAAAGTATGATCCTGAAACACAGCCAGTCCGCACAGGCTCCTCAACTCCTAGAAGGGAACAGTGAAGTTGGTAGGAGAATTTGTAGAAGGAACAGTTTATAGGACTCATTCGATACTCAGGAGCCAATGATAGCATTGCAAGCTTCGTTGCTACAGGATGTCATCCTGTGAACAGTTTTATATCCATAATGAGCTCATTAGGATGTTCAGCAGCGTTCAATTTTCAGGTGCGCATAGAATGTTTTATGTGTGGAGTGGCAGTTGCACCCACGAGTTCTCTTTCCACAAGCTTTTCCCTTTTGGTTTCTCCATTTTATGATTATTTTTTTTTATTATAGGCGATAGCCCTCTCCCCAACCCGTGCATGTGCACAAATTTTTATGTATAATTGAGCTTGGGCTCTGTATCTAAATCTCCTCCAATACAATTGGTCCACCCTTAAGGAGCATCAATTATAGCGAATTGTTATGCCTGTACATCGGCAAGTGGAAATTTTGTCAAATGATTGTATGACTGCACTGCAGGCTCCGAGATGCAGTAGTTAAAAGTTACAAGTTTACAGAATTTCACTAGTTCTACAGCTATATACGGTGATACGTGGGTCAAGAATAATGTTCTCTTATTATTATTATTTTCATCATCTGTAAACTGGATAAGAGGTATTGTTGCAAACATTTTATAAGGCATACAGAAGTATCATATTCGACCAAAGATTATACAATTGTTTCCTTTAAGGGTCTCCTGCTTCTTTTCTGTTTTGAACATTCGTTTCCCCTATAAAGACTATTATTACAACAGCTTAATGAATAAACAATAAATGGAAATAGCTCTATCTATCAACGGGACTGAAGAAAGAAGAAAAAGGAACTAATCTTCACTCTGGAACTTCCAATGGTACGCCAGAATTATCTACCAGGCTCTGCTCAATGGCTGGATTCTGTTCCCCAGTGGAAGACTTGCCATTTTCTGCCTCACCAACCTTAGCAGGTTTTCCCTGTTTTATCCACTCCATATCCCAGGTTGTGCAGTTCTGAAAAGCAGTAAATTCATTTATAAGCAACTACGTCACCCCAGTGGGTAAATAAGCACGGAAGTGCAGACAGAGTTGGAGTCAAAAGGACAGGAAACGAATGCTATTGTACTTGCTTTCTTTCGCATCCCTTTTCTGGAAACAATTTTATCTAATGCGCATGGCAAACACAATTTTGAATGAGAATAGAAAATACAAAAGCACATTTTTAATGGAAAAAGGGGTTGAGAGAAATGAAAATAAAGTGGTTATGAGGATACCAAATAGAGTGAACATTGAATTTAGTTAACATCCAAAGACAATGAAATGCAATTCAAAAACTATAATACAAATAACCTATCAATAGCAAAACTAGAGTTGCATACATCCGTATTGCAGGGCTGCCTCCAACATTGACTCTGCCAAAATTGCTCGTTTCTCCATTTCAGCAAGAGATGCCATAGAGTATCCATACTTCTCGTGTGAAACTTAGGTTAATTTCTATCAAGAGTAACAAATTCATCTTGAGCACTATTGTCTAGGTAAATAAAGTGTGAATGGTTGTACTGAAAAACACACAAGATCAATTCTCAGGAAAAACTAAAGGAGTCACAAACAGTCTCACTTAAAACTCAACCTTCTAGACATAATTTTTCTAAACATGTAATTTAATAGCATAATAGTTCATTATAATTATACTCGACAATAATTATTAAATAGACAAATAAAGAACACAAGAATTTAATGAGGTTCAGTTAATTATTTGTATTTCCTCTAACACTATTAAATTGATATTTTACTATTTTCAGGAAATAATACAAGTGAAATATTACAAAAGGAGGATGAAAAATTTTACCTTAAGGAAAGATAGGCAATTTTTGGGATGTCGAAAAACTAAAAGGAGGAGGGTTGTTTTTTAAGTAAAACAACCTCCCACAAATATATAATTTCTTCATGTGGGATTTGTAATTGTGGGATGAGCCAAAATTGTTGACAATTTAATAAATCTCCACCTTGGCGAATTCCACACCTTCAAATCTCTCACAAAATTCATCATTAGTAGTGTCTTCAAATGCGCTTCAAAGTGCCCTTCTTCAATATTGATCAAGTCCAAACAATGTTGGAACTTGATCGTCGTCACCATCTTTGTCAACATATTAACAAGATTTTTAATGATTTGAATCTTCTGGATCGTTATTCCACCTTCTTCTAGAACATATCGTACAAAGTGATAACGGACATCGATATGCTTTATCCTTGAATGGTAAACCTGGTTCTTTGCTAAAACGATAACACTATGACTATCACAGTCCACTTTGATGTGCTTCTATCAAACCCCTAATTTACCAAGCAATACTTGAAGCCAAATTGCCTCATTCACAACCTCTGTAGTTACCATATACTCTGTCTCTGTAGTCGACAAAGCAACTGTTGACTGTAAGGTAGACCTCCAACTAATTGGCTTTTGTGAGAATAAACACATAGCCAGTAGTTGATCGATACCTGTCTAAATCACCGGCATAGTTAGAATCACAATATCCGACTACACATTGACTGTCTTGCTTATCCTGCTGAAATACCTAACCAACATCTACAATGTTCAAAATGTACCGTAGAACCCATTTCACAGCTTGTTAATGTTCCTTTCTAGGATCATGCATATACTTGCTCACAACCCAATTTGTCTGTGCAATGTAGAGCCTTGTACACATCATAATATTACCAATATTTGTATGGTCCTTTTAACATGTATTCTTATTCTGCATCATTCTTTAGAGACAAAGATGCACCAAGCTTGAAATGAGGAGCGAGTGGAATATTGACAAGCTTTGACTTTTCATTCAAGCCAAAACGTTTTAATACCTTTCTCAGATACTGTTTCTGAGTCAAACAAAGTGTCCCTAATTCCTTATTTTTGCTTATCTCCATGTCGAGAATCTTCTTGGCTTCACTTAGATCCTTCATTTCAAACACTTGATTAAAATGAATTTTCATTCTCTCAATTTCTCTTAGATTCTTTGAAACTATCAGCCTATCATCAACATATAGGAGAAGATAGATGTAGGATCCATCTTGTAGCTTGCAAAAATACACACAGTGATCGTATTTGCTTCTTGTGTATTTTTGCCCTAGCATAAACTTGTCAAATTGCTTGTACTGCTGCATCAGAGATTGCTTCAATCTGTATAATGATTTTTTAAGTTTAAACACCATATTCTCTTTTCCGACAACTTTAAAACCTTCGAGCTAAGTCATATAGATTTCCTCCACTAAGTCTCCATGTAAAAACGCAGTTTTTACATCCAAATGAACTGGTTCCATATTAAACTGTGCTATGAAATCCAATAAAATTCGAATAGAGGAATGTTTTACAAATGGAGAAAAAACTTCATTATAATCAATTCCCTTCATCCAAGCATAGCCTTTGGCTACTAGCCTTGCTTTGTAGTGAACATTATTCTTGTCAAAAAATCCATCTTTCTTTACATATACTCATTTGCATCCAATTTCCTTCTTTCCCTTTGGGAGACTAGCTAGCTTCCACATCTGATTCTTATGACAGGAATGTATTTATTCATTCATGGCTATCCTCAACTTATCTTCTTCTGAACTTCGGACTACTTCTTTATAAGTGGTAGGAATGTCATCAATTTCAATTGGAGATGTATAAGCCATCATATTAACATAACGAGTAGATACTTGAATGTTCCTTTTTGGCCTTCTTCATGTAATTAGTAATTGTTGTTGTGGAGGTTCTTGGGTTGGAACCTCTTCTTCATCTGGCTCCTCTTCTACCACAAGTGTTTTTGCATCTGCTTCATCATTTGTTAGGTAACAATTCTTCCTTCAAACTCCACCTGTTTTAGAGCATCATCTGTCTACTCAATATTTTCAGTTGTCACCTTTCTTAACATGGTAGATTCATCAAAGGTAACATCCTTATTGAAGATTTTTTTTTTGAATCTAGGCACTAAAGACGGTATCCTTTCACACCAGAGGTGACCCCTATAAAAATTGCTTTCTTTGCACACGTATCCAACTTTGACTCCTTAATATGATAGTGTATAATGGAATTAAAAACATGTAAGGAATCATAATTTGTAGTAGGTTTTTCAAACCATTTTTTCAAAAGTGTTTTACCACCAATAGTAGTTAATAGAAGGAAAATGATGAGATGACATTCATTTGTAACAGCATCAACTGAAAATTCTCAACCCAACCCGACATTGGACAACATACACTAAAATTTCTCCAGTAATGTCCAGTTGATACGTTCTGTCACTCCATTTTGTTATGATGCTTCACAGACCTTTAAAAATGGATCACTTTTATACTCCCCACCATTATCTGTACAGAGATGCTTGATACTTTTGCGTGTATGAGTTTCCACCATCTTCTTCCATTTGAAGAAAACTCCCAAAACTTCATCCTTATTCTTCATAGTTGTTTTGGAAGGTCTTTATAGATCAAAGTGAACATAATCCAAAATCCCCTTTATATCATAGATTGCAGTGCTGAATTTTACTCTTATCTATTTCCCTTTGACACAATGTTCACAGAAGTCTAATTTTCAGGCTCGAACTCCTTTCACCAATCCTTAATTTACTAATATCTTTAAGAATTTTTCACCTACATGTCTCAAGCGTGCTTGCCATAACCTGGTTGCTTATAGCTCTTGATCATCATTAGAACCTACTGTTATTGTTCCAATAATTGCATTACCTTGGTAATAATACAAGTTATTGTTTCTTTGAATTCCTTTTATTACCATAAGTGCACCAGAGAGGAAGTAACAACCAATGAAAGATCTGAGTTTGCATCTTCACATTCAGCAACATTCAAATTTGCAATAGCCTTTTCCCTATCAGGTTTGTTTTTATTCTTCAGCTTTAGACAATCCTTTTTCCAATGTGCCTTTTTTTTCGGAAAAAAGATACATTCATCTTTATTTAATTTGAGCCTTGACTTTGATCTTCCTTTCTTTCCTTTAGTCTGGCTTTACGAACGATCTCGGACTACCAAAGCTTCTGTTAGTCCACTTGTACATTCTTCCTTTGTCTTCCTTCTCAATTCATGACTGTACAAAGTAACTGTAACTTCATTAAGAGACACAATAACCTTCCCATGAAGTAGAGTGGTTTCAAGAAATTCAAAATCCTCAAGAAGGGATCCCAGCAACACTAAAGCCAAATCTTCATCTTCAAATGTCACATCCAAATTCATTAAATCAGTAACTAACTCATTAAAACTAGTGATGTGATCAGTTATAGTGGTACCCATAATATAAGAGAAACAAAATAGTCTTTTCTTCATATGGAGCTTATTCTATTTGCTTTTCTTCAGGAAATTTTCTCCAATGTATTCCACAATTTAGATGCAGAAGTTTCTTTCTAGAAAGCATACTTTTGCTATTTGGAAAGACATGATTGAATTATACTACATGCCAAATGATTTATAATCTTCCAATCTTTCTCCTCAACATCATCTAGTTTCTTTTCTTTAATGGCAATGCCAGGACCTTGCTGAAAAGGAACGTCTTGAACCTCACTTTGTCACATGCTGAAATGACCCGTTCCATAAAAAATCTCCATCGTAAATCTTGCATTTGTCACAACAGTCCCTGTTAGAATAGATGAGGTAGAAGCTATTGGTGTGGTCGTATCTTTAATTTCTACCATCTTGACTACAATTTCTATTCAATAGCTGTCAATGCGGAATGCTAATAGTCCAAGGAAAAATCTCTTCTAATATGGAAAATCATACCATACTGTAACCACAAAGCATACTAAGAAAAAACCTTGGCTCTGATACCAATTGTTGTGAAACTCAGGTTAATTTCTACTAATAATAACAAATTCACTTTGAGCATTATTGCCTAGGTGAATAGAGTGTGAATGATTGTACTGAAAATTACACCAGGAAAATTCCCAAGAAAGACTGGAGGGGGTCACAAATTGTCCCACTTAAAACCCACCCTCCTAGACAGAATTTTCCTAGATATGTAATTTAATAGCACAATAATTAACTACAACTATATCCAACAATAGTTATTAAATAGACAAATAAAGAACACCAGAATTTAACGAGGTTAGGCGAATTATTCCTACTTCCTCAAACACTACTAAATTGATATTTCACTATTTTTAGGAAATATACAAGTGAAATATTACGAAAGGAGGGAGAATTTTTTTTCCTTAAGTAAAGATAGGCAATTTTTTGGAATGTTGAAAAACTAAAAAAAGGAGGTTGTTTTATAAGTAAACAACCTCCCACAAATCTATAATTTCTCAATATAAGTTTTGCAATGGTGGGATGAGCCAATTGTTGACAATTTAATATGTAACACGTATCTTAAGCCTTAGTGTATGTCCCAGATAGAACGTGAAAGGGAAATAAACAAAGAAATGTAAAAAATACCTGATTTTGGTTCCATAATTTCAAATGAGCTTTTCGAGTCTGAATCGAGCACAAATTTGCCAGCACCTTCACGGGATCTGCTCACCAGAATGTGTTAAAGTCTATCTATAGCTTTCTGTATATGTGAATCTCTAAATGGGTCAGAGTATCCTTATGTTCACGATTTACTACAACTGCTACATGAGATTTTAACCTTATTTATATAGCATCCTTTTTGGGCCTCTTTATCACAGGTTCAATATAGGTCCAGTCCACACTGATCGGGGTTAATTTTCCGCCTAGACTTTAGCCCATTAATCTAGATTATTTATTTGGCACTTTATTATCTTTATCTGGATCAAATTATGTAACTTATAAGTAATTGAAAAAACAAAAATTACAATTAATTGACGTCTAATAAATGGGCAAATTTCTAACATTCTCCTCCTTGGACAATAATTAATTGTGTTATTGTAACATCCCGTTACTGTTAGCAAGGGCATTAGGGTAATATTGGGACTGACTGATAGGCTTTACTGTATTTACTGACTGAGCGTGCTACTGGCCTCTAATTATAGAGAAAACTGGTCTACTGCATATGCATATTTATTTATTCATTGGTACATGCATTCATGATTTTTCGGTATTAAATTGTAAA
>JANZLF010000222.1:18620817-18637941 GCA_026546835.1 Erythroxylum foetidum
GAACTAGGTCTAAATTTAGAAGAGAGGCAAATGTAGCTTTTGTTTCTGAATTAGAACCTAAGAAAATTGATGAAGCTTAGTTTTTAGCCATACAAGAGGAGTTAAATTAATTTACAAGGAACAAAGTTTAGTCTTTAGTGCCTAGGCCACCCAATAAGTCTATCATAGGATTTAGATGGTTATTAAAAAATAAACTAGATGAATCAGGAAAAGAAAATTGTACCAAAGCTAGATTAGTAGCTCAAGGATATAATCAATAAGAAGGAATAGACTATAATGAAACCTATGCTCCTGTTGCTAGACTAGAAGCTATTAAGATTTTGCTTGCATATGCTATTTGTCATGATATAAAATTGTTTCAAATAGATGTGAAAAGTGCCTTTTTAAATGGTTTTATAGATGAAGAAGCTTATTAAAGCAATCTCCTAGTTTTGAAGATATTGATAAACCAGATTATGTCTATAGACTTTATAAAACTTTGTATGGATTAAAACATGCACCTCGTGCTTGGTATGATCTCTAAGTTCATTTTTAATTAGAAATGAATTTATTAGAGGATAAATAGATAAGACTCTGTTTAGAAAATGTATCAAAAATGTTTTCATTGTAGTAAAGATATATGTAGATGATATTATTTTTGGTTCAACTTCTAAGAAGTTATGTTTCAGTTTTGAAAATATTACAAAAAGTGAATTTGAAATAAGTATGATGGGTGAATTGAAATTATTTCTTGGTTTACAAATTAAGCAAACCAAAGAAAAGATTTTTATTCATCAACAAAAATATATCAAAGAACTGTTAGTCAAATATAAAATGGAGAAGGTTAAACCTATGTCAACTCCTATGATCCTTCAATTCTTTTATCTAAGGATGAAGCAGGTAAGAAGGTTGATCAAACCCTTTTCAGAGGAATTATTGGTTCTTTACTTTAGCTAATTGCAAGCAGACCTGATATACTGTTTACTGTTTGTTTATGTGCAAGATTTCAAGCAGATCTTAGAGAATCTCATTAAATTCACTTCTGCTTAGGGCACAACTTAAAAAGAACTTGGTTTTTGAGTTTAACTAAAATTGAGCTTTATGATTGGCTGACCATTTGTCAGGAGAGATGCTATTTCCTTCGTCGTCTATTGGTGTAGATGGTCCATTCTCAATGATATCCTAAAGATCAATATGTGTGGATTCTATAAAGAGCCGCATCATGTCCTTCTAATAATGATAATCTTCACTATTGAATGCAGGAGGTCTTATGACCGAGGCACCTTCAACTATAAAAAATATGATTCAGCCATGGATCTTTGTCCTCACTTTGTGGCAGTGTTTCTTAGAAACCAAGCTCTAATACTAACTGAAGTAAATCACTTGTTAATATAGAAATCACGTATAATATGTAAATTACACAAGAAGGGGGGTTAAATTTTGTAAAATTTTCAACGATATTAATCTTTAGGAATTTTTTGATTTTCTTTACAAAATCAAATGATCACAAACACAATTTACTAAATTCAATGAGTAATGCAATCACAAGAATTATTTTCTACTCTTCTAACAACAAGAAAATTAAAAGTTAAGGGTTAGAGAATAGACATCGTGATTTTATACTGGTTCACCCTTAACCTTGGGCTACGTCCAGTTCTCAGAGTTTTTCTGAGATTTCACTATACTCTTCAACTTTACAAGTATTATTTCTACACTTGCAGAGCCTTTTCAGATCTCTCTCATAAAATATTCTTTATCTGCTTTCTTAGCCTCTCCAGGCTTTAGCCTTTTTTTCTCTTTCTAGGAAAGATAATTTTGAGCTTCACGTTACAGATGTATTTGCTCTCTTTTTTCGCACTTTGAGTACAGTGTTTCTCTAAGTATTGTACAATCAGATTTTCTTTCTTGTAAAAATGTTATTTAGTTTATGACTAAAACTAGTATTTATAACCTAAGTTTTCAATTGTCTTCTTGAGAAACTGCTTCTTGAATCTTCTAGAAACCGTTATTAGTTGAGTCATGTAACTAATTCCAACTAACTAACTTACTGATAGAATAGTTTCCTTTTCCATCATCTGGTACTATACTTCTTCTGGTGTCGCTTCTTCTTGTATCACGTTTCTTCTGTTGTCACGCTTCTTCTGGTGTTAACCACGCATCTTCTGGTGTTGACTTTGTGTCACTTACATTTTTCTGCGCACTTAACAAACTTATCAAAACAATTCACATACTTCTAAGATTATTATTATTTGATTGTCATCAAAATTAATAGAAATGAATTCTTCTTGGCTTAACAGATTATTCTGAAATAACCATATAAAATTTTTGTATTCATAATGGGCTTGTTGAAATATGATGTATACTATGATCAGGTGATATATGGGATTTGATTCTGAATGATGTAAGATTCTGTTTGAACTGTGTTATAACCTTGTGATGTCTATGTTCTATTTTGAGTGAGCATATCGATGAGATTTCACTCACTGAGTTCGCAAAACTCATCAAAATTGTAAATGTTGATTTTTAGGTACTAAGGAGACCTAGCTTCTAAGGCAATCTAGTAGCAGTCTAGTATTGTTAATTTTGGAAACAAGAAATGGCTCAAATGTCTGGTTAGCTGATGTCTGAGGAGTTTAGACAGAATGTGTTTGCTTAGTTTCTCATTTCTTGTAGAACATTTTGTATAGAACAGTAAACTCTTGGTTGTTTTTGTAATGACAATGTAAGCTTATATTTGTGAATGAAATGAGAAAATTTAGTCTTTTGAATACTTGTGTATTGTATGATGTCATAATAAGTGAATATGATTACTCTAACATGACATTCTTATAGGGTATGTTCTTGAATGTCCTCTGAATGTTCGGGCATATACTCTATAATAGTGAGATGTTATATATATTTTCCATATCCATCAAAATAGAAAGAAATTGATCAATATGTGATTTTAGAGTTTACGGTCAGTCATATTAATTGGGTGCAAATGATGTCTTGCCACCAACTTCGTGCTAAGGGTTTCGTCATGTATAATGACTCAAGCTTGCACCACAAATATTTCATGGTCTTTTCAGTAATAACCTCACGTAGAATCTCATTTGACAAACATAAATGAATGGATGCCAGGGCTTTCTCATCTGCCTCTTGCTTCTACTCTTCAGTCATCATCATAGGCATCTTGTCCTTTCCTAATAGGGCTTTTTGTAACCCATTCAGTGTCAGGATTGCACACTTCTTGATTTACCACAAAGCAAAAATGTCATTACGAACATGTTTCTCAATGTCAAATTTTGTTGTAGCCATAACTAATCCCAAATAAATTTAATTGGCTTTGGTACCATTTGTTAGGATCAATCGAAAATTTATTTGGGATAAAATTGATTTGATGCAACAACAAAATTTTGATAAAATAGATAAGACATAAATATACGTGATTCAACTTTAGCCTATGTCCATGAGAAAAGGGAAATAAAATCCACTAATAAATTAGAGAGATACAAAATGGGAATAAAATAATACTTAACCCTTGAACCTAATTACACCCAACTTGCTCACCACTCATAAAATGAATTATGGAATTATAGCACTTAAGAGCTCCCAAAATTTTCTTGAAATTGAAGAGGTAGTTCTTGACCACCCACCTATACTTTTCTAGGAAATTGGGGAATATCCCTCTTGTTATGAGCAAAGTTTTGAGACCCGGATCGGACATCTAACCGAAGGCCTTACTAATTACTGGTATGAAGTCATAATTATGTAATAATTATATTTAATTATATATCATATTAGTAATATAAAAAAATAGAAAAATATATCAAATAATATTAAAAATATTTAAAAAATAAAAATAAAAAATTTATTGAACCAATGATCGAACCGTCCAGTTCGATCGGTCAATTGACCGGTTTTTACCGGTTCTCACTGATTCAATTAGGGACCAACTTTTAAGAGTCAACTAGACCAGATAGTCGACCGGTCACCGGTCGGTCCGGTCTGATTTTCAAAACAATGATTATGAGTATATATTTTGTCATGTAAATTGCATATTTAGTAGACATTTTTTACAAAAGAAAACGATAAAATTATTAATTTTGAATTCAAGTTAAACCATTGTAAAATATTAAAAGGTTTGAAAAACCTAAAATTTAACAAATATATTAGAGTATTGCAAATTTTCAAATTCTATTGAAACGTTAGAAAACAAGTTGCATGCAATTCATAGTTACCAGATCTAATTTCTGTAATATTGTCCACCTTAAGAATTATTCTACCGGTATAAATGATATTTTTGTTTGGTTGCTCACTAGGTATTTTAGGAGGGACTCAACTATGGGAAGACACCTTTAAGTCATCCACCCCCAGACTAATCCCTGCTCGAGCAAGATAGATCCTTTGCGGGAGGTAAAACTCTTGTCCCAAGTTTTAATTTGCATACATGAGAAATGATATATTATTAAACCTAAAATACCACTCAAAGCAAAGAGGAACAGGGAATCCTTTCTTTTATAAATTGTTTCTGCAATCCGAGTACATGTGACTTTTAATAATGTATGCATGCATATCTTCCACAACTTGTTGACTAACTAGTACAGCCTCCTCTGACCGAAAGTAGGGGACCATGGAAAGAGCTTCGGCTCATCAAATTCGAGTCAAGAAACAAAACTATAACTGTTATGTCGTCGTGAAAATGTCTCCTCACACCACGATCAATCTTTTTCAAGTCCGAATACCTCATTTCTCTTTTTTTTGCTGCTTCCTCAAGTGCAGCTTTAAGAAGTCTCCTTGCTATTCCCTGCAGAAACCAACTTTGAAATTATCATGATGACCAGACTAGCTAGCAAATAAACGGATTGCAGATGTGCCAACAAGGTAATGTATTCTGACTTTATTAGTATTGCTATTGTAAATACTATACAGATTTCAATTGCTTAAGAGCTAAAATTTTATTTAAAAAAATCCGACGATTCAATTTGACTATCAAACACCAATAACAAGAAGTCACATATATTCAAAAGGGATTTTCAAATACAAAAGAACAAAAACCCTACATTACGTGGGCTATTGTGGACAATGTCTACTGCATCCTGATTGCTTAGATGCTCCCATAGCCCATCCGATGCAAATATTAGGAACTCATCGTCGGGGTGGAGTTTATGTACAGAAATTGTGGGCTCGGCTTGAAGAATTGGTTTATCAAACGATTCATGCAGTCTAAACTTAGGCAACAGGGGCTCCCTGTTGAATTCTGCCCTCTTCAGATAGGCGTCACCAATGGATCTTGAGACCTGCAGAAGCAACAAACTTCTGTCAGCATCTTCGGGTTTTCCAAGCAATAGACAGATTTTACAGTACACGCACCAAATAGTCCAGTAATAGTTTCGAGGTGCAATATCATCATAGGCTTTTAATTCCAATTCACCAATTAGACACGTGAACCGTGCTTTTGCAACTAATTCCAATATACTTTATCAAGAAGAAATCACCAAGTACTCCATAAATCAGTAAAATCTTAAGGTCATGACCTAAAAGAGATTATCGGGACTTATAATACTCCCCATGGCAAATTGCAATTGATTTTTAACTAAAGAGAACCCAATAGGACTTAAAACAGTCAACAAACAATTTGGAAAAGGATATCCACAAAGACATGCATGATGAAATCTGAAAAGTCACCTGAATCAGACCCTTAACACGCCACACCTTGTGCTTTAAAACCACAATCTGTGGATCATTGGGATGCAATGAATGCAGCTCCTCTCTCACAGATTCCATGCATGCGTTGTGCTCATATGATAACTGCACAGCCTTGACCTCCTTAACAGTCCTCTGCAATCTCCCTAGCACCACTCGAGAATCTCCAGCATTTGCAATATATAGAAATCCACCACATACTATGCCAACCAAGCAACATGCACCAACAGAAGCAATTTGTGGCTTGTTCAGCCACTGCCTTTTGACGAGAGAAAGAAACTCCTCTTCTGTTGCCAAAAACGCTTTAGTCACAACATCTGCAGACATTCCATGATTCTCTGACGTGAATTCTGCACCATTAATAGCTGTCAAGTCAGTAAACACATGCATCAGCCATATGACCCTTGAAACCTAAATTAGCACAGAGAAAATGAAAAAAATTAGACTTGATACAATCATTGAGAGAAGAAATATAAATATGTTAGGCAACGTAAACAAGTAAGAGATCACATTATAGATGAATCCATTGATGTTGTTCGATAAGTCAATAAAACTCAACAATTAAGGAAAGATAAACATACTCTTGATATTATTAAAGAGGTGCTCAGTAACAAACCGGGCAGCTTCAGGACCCCCATGCCCATCGTAGACTCCTACAAATGTTCCTTGAGGACCTGATTCAAGTGAGCTCATCGGCCCTGATTCAAGTTGGCTATAATCTTCAAGTACATTGTTGGCCTGAATTACAGCCATTGAGAATTCCCCATTAACATGATATCCTGAATCTTTGTACCATAACAAACCATCAGCCCTACCACCATTATCTCCACCTCTACTAGAATTTTCACCATTAACAGTAGGCCTCCAACAGGGAGGAACAATTTTCATCCAAGCTGTTGATACCATTGTTCACATGTCCTCTCCCAGATGACCTTGCAACCAAATTATTCCTCAAATGAAAACCTGTTTCAATATCCAATCTCGGTTCTTCTGTTAACTGGTTCTAAAAGTTTCAGAAATCAAACATTCATCAATGAATCTATATGGTCATAGATTTTGTCATAAAACCGAGAACCCAGAAAGCCATGAATAAAAACATCGAAGTAGGAGATCATCAACAAAATCACAAATTTCATTTTAAAAATGGAAATGATAAAAGAAAGATCAATCCAAAAAAAGTAAACGCACCTCTCCAATGTGGAGATTAGAAAAAAAAAAGATGAAAAAAGCCCAGAAAACAAATTGGCCGTGAGAATCAATAGAGAAAAAGGGATTTGGAATGTCCTCACAGAAGAATAGAAGAGAAGGAAAAAAAAAAAAAGGAGGTAGATCTGGAGACGGAAGATGTGACTGATTATGAATTTGTGTTTCGAGGAAAACAAAAGAAGAAACAGAAGAAAGATTTTAGTTATAAGCAAAGTATGGAGTTAATGAACGGCATGAGCATGAGCATGTTTTTAAGTTCTTTGTTTTAGGTGCTGAGTTGGCTTTCCTTTTTGAGTTATGTTTGGTTTTCCATTTTGGAAATTTCGGGGATCCTTTTTCTCTTTTGACTTTGACCCCCAACAAACCCACTATTTTGGGCCTTCCCTTCGCTCCCCTTTATAATTTTAGTAAAGTGAAACCATCACTTTATAATCCGCAGGCACATCTTCTATTTCAGTTAACATATTCCTGCACTATTTTATATTATCTTATTTACATAATTTTTTTGGTCTTACATAAATAAATGAATGAGATATTATAGAGCAAGAACAAGTTAATCGGAATTAAAAATCTGTTCTCTCACGTAATGTTTGGTTAGCATTTTCAGACGCGAGGATGGAGAACAAAGACATAAAAGTTCTGTCCTCCGTGACATTTGCTTGCTGTCCTCGTCTATTTTTGTTCCGCTTTCAAATGACAAAGATAGAAATTTTTGTTCCATCCAAGAGTGTGGTACAGAAATTTTTGTCCTAAGGACAAGAACATAACACAAAAATGAAATGTCCAAAATACCCTCCCTTCATTCAAAACGCTGCGTTGTCTGAAGCCTCACGATCCCTCTCTGCGCAGCTTTCCTTCCTTCTTCCCTCTGCTTCGTAATCTCCGCAGGTAATGGTTTGCCATGTTCATGAATCTCCCCTTGTTTGCCTCTAGAGTCGCTATCCATATTTGATTTTTTACAAATCTTCGAAATGCTCTCTTCAATTTTTTGCGTCTCTTTCATTTTTCTGTTCCCATATCTCTCTCTTTCGTTTGATGATTTATGAATCTCCCAAAATCTTCTTTTTATTCAACCCTGATGGAGTCTTTCATGTTTCGTGCTCTTTCAGCTTCTACCTACTATTCAAATATGAGATTCAACTGTCAAAAATACGAAAGTTGGCAAATGGTCTTCTGGTTTTTGAAGGGCGCTTACGACATTGAGTTTTAATGTTCAATCTCTTTACTCCTAATAGTTGTTTTTGCTCATTAATTACTTTCTTTAACTTTGATCAACTAATAGTAAGTTGTCTATGAATTATCCCAAACTGGAGTTGGGGTTATCTTTGTTTTCTATTTACATTTATGCGGATTATCATAGACTTGCAATTTTCTTCTCTTCAGGGTTTAATTCCTCGAGCTAAACTTTTGCTCTCAATTGGAGGCACAATTTTCTTGGGATTTTTGCCACTGATATTCGTTACCATAATTGGTGAGTTTTCTTATCATTCTTAAATGCATGGTGTTGCATCCTTGCTCTGTATTGGTTGCTCTGCATTCTTTAACTCCATTATTAAAGCTGTAAACTTTCCCCAGAATGGTGTGCATGTGTATAGATATATACTTGGAACAGAAGATACATAAGCAAACTATGGGCAATGCGTTTAGTATTTGAGAATGGAATTCCAGATAGGATTAGACAATGAAGGTTGATGGATTTCATTAATTTATTGAAATTTAGCTTAGTGAGCCAACCACTCTCTTATTCTAAAATGGTGACCATAACCCTAGGCATCTTATTCTATATACTTCTTCTTTAGACAAATGATGGTGACCATAACCCTAGGCATCTTATTCTATATACTTCTTCTTTAGACATCATTTGTTATGTTTATTTCTTTGTGGTATAAAAGCTGAAATAACCCATCTTACTAAGTGGGTTTTTTAGGGATAAGTTTCCTTGCTTGAGTTCTAATCACATAAGCTCTAATTCATGTGATTTGGATTTTAGTAGTTTTCATCATAAGATTTGCATTATTTGGTATCAAAACTTTAACTCTTGAAATAATGTGCTACTTATACTTTATCTGTTTATTTCCTTTCTTATTTATGATTGTCATTTATCATCTATCGTAAATTTCTTTTGAATTCATCATTCACTTTGTGCATTCTTCTTTAATCAAAGTTGTTTATTTATGTTTTTGAGTTAATTCACATCATATATACATAAAATTAAAGAAGTAAGAAGTAAAAAATATGAATCAATACTTAAATTATAACCCTTTTTTCTAGTTTAAAAGGGGATTCTTAGTTTTATTTCATCCTTTTTACCTCTTTGTTGGTTTGGTTAACCTATCATTTAGGTCAATTCATCCTTGTTACCCTCTTGTTAATTTTTCTTTCTTTGTTCTTTCTTGTTAATCCTAATTCTCTTCAACCAAAGTGATACACCTCATTGTTTCTTGCTTAGGACCAATTTAAGGTTCTAAACATAAGACTATATAGTTTAAAGTCTCTATCAGAACCTACATTCTCTAAGAAACACACATTTTAGGAGGAAGAAAAGGATGACTTTGATTATGATAAGATTAGTTCTAGGAAGGGAAAAAGGGTTGATCAAAACAAGATAACAATTTGGGAATTATTAAAATGAAAATTACTACCTTTCTAGGGAAGAATAATCCTGAACTATATTTGGAATGGAGGAGACATATTTTGGATTATCATAATTACTTTAAGGAAAAAACGGTTAAGTAGCAACATTTGAGTTTACATATCATACTTGTATTTGGTAGAATCAATTTGTGATTAGTATGCATAGGAATAGTGAGAGACTTATTCAATCATATGAAGAGATAAAGACAATAATGTGTATAAGGTTCATAACTAGCCATTGTCATATGGACTTGTATGTAGAAATTAGAAGGCTAAGCCATACAAAATTCCAAAAGATACATGCTCTTTTTTCTGATAGCATTCTCTCCTTTTCTCTGAAGCCTCGACCATTTCTTGTATGAAAATCACATGATATTTATGTACTTTCC
The DNA here is from genome assembly GCA_026546835.1 of Erythroxylum foetidum. NCBI lineage: Eukaryota > Viridiplantae > Streptophyta > Magnoliopsida > Malpighiales > Erythroxylaceae > Erythroxylum > Erythroxylum foetidum. The sequence goes on from JANZLF010000222.1 coordinate 18,630,711, forward strand.
AACTCTCTAGAATCTGCAACTCCCCCTTCCTTTTACTCAATTCATTTTTTCCTCATTGTGCAGTGTATATGCCATTAGAATTAGTACATGCATATACACCGCACAAAGAGGATCACCTAAAAGAGAAAACAATAAGAATGCAAAAAAGTTAAACAAGAAAACAAACAAGGTTGAATCTTGAATATTCACAATTCTCATGATGTGGCTGTATCACTTAGCTAATTTAGTTGTTCTTTTTTTCTTTATTTTTACCTTTTGCTTCTTCTAATATATATAACGCCTGACAATTATGATTTGGCTACACTATATCTTACTTGAAGGTTTGTCTGCCATTACACCTTTATGATTTTCTCTGCAATGTAAATGAAAAAACTAAATTGAACATGCACATTGGTGCAAGGGTCCTCGTGGGCATCATTCCTTTCCTGTTTCTTTCACCAAATTCCTACCACCACAATACAATACAACACCCCTTAGATTTTTATCCTCACTTCACATGCCTTTTGTTTTGCTACCCTTCCTCTTCACACTGTATTACAATAATCATCTGCTTCTCTACCTAACTAGATCAAAAGCTTAATTTTAAAACAAACTTGCTAACCTGATAGAACAATAGCAAAGACAAGTACTTCCAGCACCACTACAAATTCTTATAGGGACCTTAACACATGGGGGTTACCTTGGGGACTATATATATGTGGGGTTGGTTTCTATTTCCTTTTTCTCTTCTTCTTCTTTTGATAACTTATTGAAAAAGTGGAGCCAACTAAAAGTTGAGAATCTTTTTGCAAAATGTTGGTTGGAAGCACACACTTGGGCCTAAGTCAAACTTGTTTATGTCTATAATGTATGAATGCTTGTGTTGATAACCGACTCTTGGCCTTAAAATAATCTTCAATTTTCCTCTTTATTATTTTTCTCTCTTTTATGGGAGGATGCTTATCTTGGATTTGGTTGATATATGATGCAGTGTTAAGAAAATTGAAGCTTCTATGGTTAGGTTTATCTTTTAATGCCAAAAAAGCTCTCAAAGGCATATTAGCAAGACAGCTAACTTGTTCCACTTTTCTCTGTTTTATATTGCACTGTAGATTATGTATACCTCAACAAAATTTCCATCTTATCATCCTTTACTCATACTGTCATGTTAACAAATTTGGTTATATCTTCCACTCCATATGCCAGTTGCATCAAGTTTGACCCTTCTCTTAAATGACAAACAAGAAGGATATAGTTGTTTCAAGCTGAACCTACGGTTACAACTAAAAGAAATGTTTAGTTTTAAGTTTGAATCAACTTAAAACTAAACAAGATTTTGCAATGAGGGAACTACTATATCCTTCTTTCTTACATATAACTAGTCATAGAAAATTGTTGATATCATCCTTCTTCAATTAGATCCAACTACCCATACTTCTTCAATTAATGGAGTTCTTTCTTTACTAAGACATAAAGAAATGATGTTTCCACTTCTATAAGAAGAACACCTTTATCTCTAGTAGACTAATTATTCGGCCTTGCATGGTATTATATGTGCACTATATGATACATAAAAACTTTTTAATATTTCTATATCTACTGTGAAGCTACACTAATTGGTTTATACTTAATCCTTGCACTTGGTTTTTTTTTTTAGAAACATCTATGCAGTAAAATAGTGACCACAGAATTAAGCTCATTGAAAAGGAGTGGTAAACTTCTTAAAATGCCAGTGGGTATATTGCTGGACTTCAGATTTTTCTATACCAGTATGCATAATGCTCATCTTTGCGCTTGTTTGTTTATTGTTTATGATCATTTTATTTTTTTCCCTTTGCTGATAGCTTTGATTTACAAATATGGGTAACAAGAATCATGTTGCTATAGTTAACGCTCTCGCGTTGTTTAAGCTTTGGAATGTGGAATTGGATTTAATGAGAATGTTCCTTTTGTTATGCTTGTATGTATACACCAAAAATCGGCCTAGGAGTGCAAATGCCAGAGGTAGTAGGGTGTTGACAGTACCAACTAGGTAAGCCAATATAGATAGGATTTTGAATGAGGGTGATAAGAATAACTAGTGGGATTTAAGGATGGACTGTAATGCATTTAAATTGTTATGTGAAATGCTTAAGGTCCATGGTGGGTTGACGAATTATGGCCATGTGCCTATTGAAGAGAAGTGTTAATCTTCCTAAGAATATTAGCACAAAATGAATCTAATAGAGTATTACAAGTTCAGTTTCTGAGGTCAGGAGAAACAATAAGTAGGGTCTTCCATAGTATGTTGAAGGTTGTACTCAAGCTTCAACATATGTTGTATGTCAAGCCCATACCAATTCCTAAGGATTGCACAGACAATAGATGGAAATGGTTTAAGGTAACTAAAATTAATTAGCGACAATATATTATCTAATTTCACTTTTTTAATTTAGTGAAATTGAACTTTGTTTTGATGGAATTTTGATCAAGGGTTGCCTTGGTGCTTTAGATGGGACCTATTTAGAAATAATAGTTCCCCAAGCAGACAAACTCAGATACAAAGGTAGGAGAGGGAAATATGCACTAATGTGTTAGGAGTGTTTAATAAGAACTTAAACTTTGTTTATGTTCTTACTGGATGGGAGGGTTCAGCAGCGGATTCAAGGGTTCTGCATAATGTTATTATTAGGCCTAATGGACTTCATGTTCCAAGGGGTATGTAAGATACGAATTGTTAGAAATTTGCTATATTTTTTAGGGATGATTACAAATACAATACTAATATTGTCATTATTTTATAGGAAATTACTACTTAGTAGATGCTGGCTATATCAATGGTCTTGACTTTCTTGTTGCTTTTAGAGACACAAGATACCATATTCAAGAGTAGGCAAGAGATGGAAAGGCTCTTAGGAACCCAGAAAAGCTCTTTAATAAAAGACACTCATCGGCCAGAAATGTGATTGAACGTGCATTTGGTTTATTGAAAAAAGATGAAAAATCTTTAAAAATCCATCTTTTTATCTAGCATCCACTCATGTGCACATCATTCTTGCATGCTGCCTTCTGCACAACTTTATTAGGTTACATATGAGTGTTGATCCAGCAGAGAAAACTCCTCCTGAGGCTGAGGATATGCCAATTGGGGCGTGTTGAGACAAATAATGAATGGAGTCAATGGAGAGAGGATTTAGCTAAGAATATGTTTGATGATTGGAGAACAAACCATTAAATTTGGTTCTTTAATGTAGTTAATTAAACTTTTTATTGAATTGAGGATTTAAATTTGGTTGCCTTTCATTGTAACTGAATTGAGGCTGAGCTTTAAATTCTCTTTATATTGTTGACTCGCAATGTAACTCAATTTGAGAAAACATTATTAGATTGTTGTTTATTTGTTCCCTTTGTGCTTAATTACATGTTTCTTTTAATTCCATATAGTCTTCTTTCTTTCTATAAATGTTTCAAATAATGGAGGTTAATCAATTTATGGAAATGGCTTACAATGGTTTGGGGTATGACATTGTATAGTTCAGGTGCAATGTCAAGAGCTTGGACATCAGATGAAACAGATGCATTTGTGACCTTCTTGGAGGAGGCAGTTGTTACTGGTCACAGAGCTAATAATGGGCAATTTAAGCCTAGTACTTTTCAACTTCTTGCTAGAATGATGCTAGAAAAGTTTCCTGATTGTGGCGGTGAGAAGAGGCATGTGCAAAATAAGCACAAGAGGTTGAAGGAAAAATATCAGACAACCTTTGACATGTTGAACTGCAGTGGGTTTGGTTAGAATGAAAGCAAGCAATGCGTTGAGGTTGACAGCAAGCAAGTGCTGGACAAATGGATGAGGGTATGTTGTTTGTAGGTTGTTTATACAAGCATCCTAATAATAGTTAATATATATCATGCTAAGAACATGTTTGCTTTTTTTCCAGAAACACCCTAATAAGTACTACACTCCTGGAAAGCCTTTCCCACTTTACTCCAGACTTGAGTTTATGTTTGGAAAAGATAGAGTCACTGGTGTAGGAGCTCAAGATGCTGCAGATGCTGTTGCTCAGCTTAAGGGTGAGGAAATGGAAGGTGATGCACCAGTAGCTTCAACACCTCCTGTTGCCCCATCGTCTCCAACAGGCCCATCGGCCACTGCTGCTCCAAATGTTTCAGTCCCTCACACTGGTTCTGTTGCCTCTTCCAATATAGGCAGGACCCAACAAAATAAAAGGAAAAAGAAGATGAGGGACAGTGAAGTGTTAGAAAGCCTTGCTGCCACATTTACCCATGCAATTGACTGCAATAGAGAGAATGCAAAGGTCCTTGCTAGAGCCTGACATCTACCGCCATCACTCCATTGACTCAATGGTAATAGGCGTGCACTTAAAGTACAACAAAACCTTGAGGTCTTGGGTTCGAGTCGTGGACTCACCCTTGTCCAAAGAGGACAATACCTGGAATGATGGCGGTAGAGGTCGGGCTCTACATGCAGAGTCGCGATTGTGCGCATGCACGACCACGACTTTCGAGTGGACTTGCGACCCTTTCTTCTTAACAGATGTCTCAACTTTAAACTTCCATAACTTTTGACTCAGAACTCCAAATTTTACAAACTTGGTCTCTATGGAAAGCTTGAAGGAAGATCTACAACTTTCATGTAGACCTCAAAGATCAATTTTGTCTCTAATGTGGTCAAATTTCTAATCAAATATTTTGTCCAAAATTAATATGTCCTAATAATCCCATAACTTCTAAAATTCATATCTTTCGACTCAGAATTCCAAACATGTCATATTTTATATCATTGCAAAGATCGGAAAGTTCTCTACAACTTTAATGAAGGAAAAAAATCATTTTGACATCTAAGGAAGTCAATTTTCCGGTCAAAGATTCTGTCTTCTAATATTCATGCTAAAATTAGAACAGAAACTTGTAAAAATCATAACTTATTATTTCTTGATCGAACAATTTCATACTTTATATCAAACTAAAGATAATTTCAAAATATTCAACTTTTATGAAGAACGTAATGGCTGATTCAACCTCTAATTAGGTCAATTTTTCAGTCAAAGTTTCAGCTAAATAATGGTCAACCTAAAAACACACCTAAACTTTGACTGGCCATAACTTTCACTCCCGATATCGAAAAATTGCAAACTTTATGGCTACAGAAAGCTCTGAACATAATCTACAAGTTTCATGTAGAATATTTTCTAAAATTTTGACTAAATCAAAAGTCAACTCTCAACGGTCAAAAAGTCAAACTTTCTAAATTCTTCAAATTTTTACACTTTTTCTTTTTAATTCTTGCTATTCAACTTCATTTCAATCAACTCATCCACTTAAATGTTCATAAACTATACAATCTCCACAAAAATCAAAATAATCGAAACCCAATAATTCTTTTTCTCATGAATTTCTTCAAAGCACAATTACCTTTATTTCACAATACTTACATAAAACCACTCATTTAATTTCACTGAATATTTCCAAATTCCACTTACAAATCGAGGTCAACAAATTTGCTACAAATTCCTTCTAGAGAATTATTCCTTATTGTCTCAATTTCATATCGCCACCAAAATCATTTAATTTGGATCACTACATCAAAAGTTATACTCCAAGCATTATGGACTATGCTTATACTAAAACAATTTCCAGCGATTTGCTTGCATCCGAAAATTGATATTCTTAAAGACTAAATTGCAATTCGAATCCTTCATAAAATTTGTATCTCTATTTCTATAGTTTAATCCAAATTAAGAATCACCTCATTTGAATGACTAGAGCAAAAGTTATGGCCCAAATACTTCCAGATCTTATTAATCCAAGACTGCACACTAAACCGACTTCAATTCAGAAATTGAAAGTCTTAGGGGCTAAAATGAAATTCACTTCCTTCATATGACTTGAAGCCCCCATGTCTCTATTTTATTTTGCCACAAGAATCAGTTCAATCGGATCTCCACAGATCAAGAATTTCTCAAAAGACTGAACCATGTTCAGAAAATTTTCTAACTCACTTTGATTAAATTAATCTTCCTCAATTAAATCTAAAAAATCCACAAATTTCTCATGAAGATGTAGATATTTGTCTTAGGAATCCAACGCTTCAAAAACCAAGTCAATCGGATGTCGGACGGAAAAAAATATGAGCAAAAGAATAGGAAATGGTCATATTTCCTATAAGATAGAAATAATAATTAAATAATTAAAAAAATAGAATAATAATTAAATAGAAAAGACCCTTCTCACGAGGGTGATACATCGCCTTCGCGAGAGAGCTTCCGAAAATTTCTTCTTTTCTCTTTTTTTTCAAAAATAATATATATATATTTATTTATTTATTTATATTCGAATTTTTCAAAAATCATATCTTTTGATTTCAAAATCCAAATTTGACAAATTTAGTATCAATAGAAAGCTAAAAGGAAGCTCGACAACTTCTATGAAGAACTCAAAAATCAATTCCATCTCATAAGGGGTCAAAAATCTACTCAAACTTTCTGTCCAATTTTAATGTCTTCCTAAACAATCACAAAACTTCCTAAAATTTCTATCTTTCAATTCCAAGGTCCAAAAGTGTCATATTTTATATCAATGCGAAGATCAAAAAACAAACTACAACTTTCATGAAGGATAGAAAAATCAATTTGGCCTCTAAGGAAGTCAAATTTCCAAGCAAAGGTTCTGTCCCTTAATACTCTTCCCAAACAGTAACAACAACTTGTAAAATTGATAACTTTCTATTCCATGGGCCAAAAATTTCATACTTCACATCAATGGAAAGATCAAAATATAATCTAAAACTTTAATGAGAACTTAAAGGTAATATCAAACACTAGCTAAGTCAATTTTCCAATCAAAGATTCTGTCATGATAAAAATCACCTAAACAAATATCCAAATTTTCAAATTTCACATCTTCCAATTCTCACATCCACAAATAACCTATAATACGTCATTGAAAAGCTAAGAAAATTTTTTATGACTTTTATGTAGACCACTTTACTCAATTCAAAACATATCAGTCTCGAATTTACCTCAAAACACAGCATACACATTCTTACACTTAAGAGCATTTTCAAAAATAAAGTAAAATAACCTTAACTTCGGAAGATCATAACTTTCAATTTCGATATCGAAAAATATCATACTTTATGGCGATAGAAAGCTTTCAACAAAAGCTACAAGTTTCAAGAAGATCATTTTCTCAAATTCTGCCTAAATCAAAAAGTCAACTCTCTACTCCAAAAAGTCAAACTTTCTTAATTCTC
>JANZLF010000222.1:18638378-18648404 GCA_026546835.1 Erythroxylum foetidum
ATTCACTTCACCCAAGTCACATACTCTCATTAATGCTAACATGCTAATTAATCCCAACACACATAAATCTTGCAAGACCCCAAAAATCATCTAATCATGCTTAATCAAATAAATAAAAAATTTCATGGGCCAACAATACTGGTGAGTTATAAAAGGAAACCAAATTACCTAATGAAAACCAAGTTATTGAACATTCCTCACAAAGTATTTCTAGCTGGCACCTATGGTGAGCTACAAAATACTAAACATTCCTCACAAAATATTTTGAAAGACTCCCTGAATTTGAAAGTTATCACTTAGTAAGTTTCCATACCAAGGCTCAATCCAATTAAGTCCGTAGCATCTACCAATTTCACCATATCATGCAATGATATGAAATGATATAATGCCTTTGTTCTCCGAAACGCTTGATACAAAAAAAATAGAAGAAAAAAAAAGTTAACTCAAAATGTGGCCTTATCCCATTCAGGAGATTGATAGCTCTATATGATGCGCCTCTAAGCAGGTTCAATATATTTTTATAGATCTAATAATCACTCAATCTTATGAGATGGCTAACTTTGAATCTATTGTCATTTACAATGCCTGTAAATTATAATAGCTATTTATTAAAAATGTTTAGTAAAATTAGATGTCTAGTATTAATTATTTATGTGTAAAATAATCCCCTATCTGTTGGATTTGGTATAGATTCTTTTAATCAGTTAATCACATTTCAACCTCAACCCTTCCACCTGTTATCCATATTGACACTTCAACACCTAATAAGTCAATAGATCAGACAGTTACTAATATATTAGTTTGCAACAACTTTACAATCACTAAATGAATTGTTTGATTATATGTCTACTTTGTTACTAAAGTTATCTTCAGATATAGAAGTATAACTATTCTTTATTTTCTGAATCGGGAGCATTACAAGATAGCATGTTGAAACTTGCAAAATCTGTTTGATATTATAATCTAAAAGCACTTCAAAACATTAAGAACTAGCAAAATTCACCTAGCTATTACTAGAAGAAGGAAACAACCTTATGCTATAAGATCTTAGCTTTACGATAGTACACAAGTGCATTACTACTTATTCACTCCAAGTTGGGTTATACCTTGCCAATGAACACTCACCAATCACCTTATTATAATTTCATATAAACATATCCAATATAAGAATTGATCATGTGTTTTTCTAATTTTCTAATAAGAGTTGATCTTGCAATTCCTACTTATGCTTAACTTATGCTTTTCCAAACTACGGTGGTATTTCGTAATCCACTAAAGATAATGCTAAATTCTTAAAAAATATAACTTATTTAACATAATAATAAAGTTTAATCAGAATATGATATACGAGGGACTACAAGATGAAAATGTTGGACCACATGAGAAATCATAAGGTGGACCACCTTCCTCCACTGTCTCTGCCTCTATAGACAAAATTTTAAGTACTATAAACATAAAATATTTTTTATTCATGGGCTATAAACATAAAGCAAATAGAAAGATAAGAGAATATCGTACTTGGACTGGAGGACAAAGTTGAATTAGAGTGAAGAAAAATTTTCTAAAAACTAATGAAGATAGATGAAGAAGTAAGAAGAACAAATGATTATTAGGGATTTGCTTGAACCGAAAAAGAGATAGAAAGCACGAAAATTTTAGGGAATTGCTGCAAATTAGGAAAAACATATGAAAATTAAGGATAAATATAATCAAGGATAGATGAAATTAGGTTTTTTATTTTAATTTTTGGGATTTAAATTTTTTAAATAATTAAAATTTGTTACAGTTTAAAGTAACAAATTGTCATTGCCAATTTGTTAGTTGGGGTCTTGCAAGGGACCAGATGATTAAAGGCTTGTGAATAAAGACACAATGGGCTAAATCTCAATTTACAAACTTTTAATTGACAATTAACCAAAAGTCGACTAACAACGAGGATGAAGCCAATGACAATTTGCGCTGGCTGAACTTACAAAGGATGGGAGATTGTAACCAGAAAATGCGAAAAACTGCTTGTACAGAAAGAACCATGCCGACAAGTAGAGAACTCGACATCTCTTGCCCGCTACTGTTGAAGAAAACTAGACAGATCTTTCAAAACGTATAGGATCCTAAAGGACGCATTCTGATTGTATGTATGTATGGGATTGTAAAATATAGACATGCTCTAACCGAGAAGTTTTCAAGAAACTCATTTTAGCAAAAACTCTTGTATAGAACCAGGACTTGCAAGGAGGTCAAAAGGTCTGCTTCCTAGAGTGTCCTTAAGGATGGTAATTTGCCCTTCCTTCAGAAGTATATCTTCATCAAGGGCCTCTATCTTCTTCTTCAATATGTTGACTTCTGAATTCAACAACATGTTCTTCTCATTGTATTGCTTCACTTCCTCCCACATCAAATCTCTCTCCTCCGAAACTTTTGGTAAAATTCCCTTAACTATTGTTAGTTCCTTCTTACATTCTAGCAGATCTCTTTGAAGCTGACTTATATTATCGTCCTTCTTGAGCACCTGTTAAAACACATCTATTAGTGCAGCATAACATCAAGGAAGTCTCATAAAGTAGTCAACATAATCAAAGAATTGTTTCTTTTGTAACCAGAATCAAGCCTTTACAAGGAAATATACTAAACGATCATTCTTCCCTCAAGCTACAATATCATGCAGTCATAAATTAACATTATTACTTCCACAAATGTACCTAAACATGAATGGTACATAAACTGTGTTCCAATCATATTAACATTAAAGTAGAGATGCTATTCTCACCTCAAGTTCTAACTCTTTGAACTTGTGATTGGCTAAGGAAAGGTTGTCCAGAGAATTTTGGACTTCAGATCGGAGCATGTCATTTCCCCTGATAGCTGCTGCCATTTCAGCATGCAACTGCTCAACTTCACTTTCTTTTGAGTACAGCTTCTCTCTCAGTAAAGTAGTAAGCAAGCTTTCGGCTTTAAGCTCAACTCTTACATTCTGATGTCCAAATGGAAAGAAACATGAGAAGTATTCTACAAAGATAACCCTTCACAACTTTGTGTTCCAATTTCTAAATTGCACGAAATCAACATAACAAATAAATTCATGTTAAAAACAATTTTAACTTTAATGTGCTTGTTAATTTAACATTTTATCCCTGCTCCAAAATACACCAGGTAGATATCAGAGCAACTTACATCAGCAGTTTGATCATCTAGTTTCTTCGACGCACTGGTCCATGGTGTCTGAGGTTTTAAAGCAACCATATTAGACTTCTCCTGCAGCAAAGAAGATATTGTCTGCAAACTCCTCGTGAAGCTTTCTGTTCTACGCTTGAAGCCCTGAATCTTCATGTCAGATTCAACAAGAAACTGCCCATCTAAACCGTTGACAGCAAACTCAGTACCCTGTTTTGACTCTGAAAATTGGCCAGCTTTTCCTTTTACGTACTCCAATAACTTGGAACACAGTTGGGCACTTTCATTTAGCATTCCTAGCCCTTGATTTTGCAGATAGCTTACGCGGGTCTCCACTTCCTTATCTAACTTGAAAGTTAAAGCATCTATCTCTTTTCCATTATCCTTCAACCGATTCAACAGATTGATATTCTCATTTCGAAGAGAGTCAACTTCAAGCCTACAAGATTCCACCTCCCTCCTCAAAGTCATCTCCAGCCCAGTCAGTCTCATTTGCTCCATTTGAATTTTTGCCACTTGCTTATCAAACTTGTTCAGTGACTGCTTCGTCTCAAACTCCTCACTAAAAACTTGCCTCAACCCAACAATTGTCTTCTCTTGGTCACTACAGTTTCTTAATAATCTAGTAATGGACTTCTGCATCTCTTTGCATTCGTTGTCCTTCCGTTCAAAATTTCTTTTGACACAATATAGATCGTCCTGTACTGCTGTGTATTTCTCTTGGAATTCAGAGAGCTTTTGTTTTAGATCTTGGTTTTCCCCACTTACTTCCTCCATCCTTGAAGTCAGGTGCTTTATTTGCTGCTCTGAATACACTATCACATTTTTGCTTTCTGTTTCCCTCTGATTAAGCAAAGACACTTCCCTTTGGAGGGAGACATTCTGTTCTGCAAGCTCTCGAACCCTTTCACGAAGCCTCTGCTCCTCTAATTGGTATTTCTCAAGCTTTTTGGACCAGTCACTTGATCTTCTGTCTAATTCCTTCTCCAATGCTGACTGCAACTCACTCTTCTCCTTTTCTAGTCTCCGAGTGTGAGACTCTAGTTCTGCTTTTCCCAACCTAAGCTCTTCCATTGCAGAATCCCTCTCAGCAATCCAAGCCTTGAAAAGTCCCGAAACCTCAATTGCCAGGCCTAACTTATCAGCATTTAATTTCCTAATAGTCTGAAGCAATGACATAACATCAAATCCACTATCATGAAGAAAGCTTTCCTGATCAAGCGCTTCAGAAAGAAATACAACCCTTTCCTCAGCTACCTTTGATCTTTGCTGCAATTCCAAATCTAAAGCATCCTTACTTTGAACAGAGTTCACATCACCAGCATTTTCATGACAAAAACTATCCTGTTTTCCACAGTTAGAGAAATCTTCTTCTCCATGATAGTCATTAATGGTTTCATAAAGTTCATCCAGAGAGAGAATTTTTTGGGCAGGCTCATCTACTTTAGAATTAAAGCATCTATTCATCGATCCAGAATAGATATCTTCAATTGTGATTGGAATATCATGGTCAAACTCGTTAGGACTTGACCTGGGAACAGCATGACTTTGGGAGAGTTTTTCAACTACATTCTTTGCAATACTCCTCGGAGATTCATGACCAAAGCCATTGTCCACCAAACCTCTAGAAGGAAAACGGGTAATTTTAGCATCCCTAAATGAATAAGACCTGGTTTTATCTTTGGCACTATCTGTTGGTGAGGAAGGGGCTGTATACTGGACTCGTGGAGGAAGTCTTCCAACAGCATTTCCATTCCCAGCAAATTGTCTGTGCGAAGAATTGCTTTTGGGTTTACTTCTTTCCTCGCAAAGCTGCTCTCCATCAATGTACCTGTCCAAAACCTTACCTGAGCCATTACTAGAGGAAGAGTTTGCCAAAGAATCATGATGAGACTTAGAAGAAGCAGAAGAACCAAGCCTCTCCAGTACACATGGATCTTGAATAACTGTCACATCAGTTCTCTTTACTTTTGCTTGATTCTCAGGTGTAAGGACCTGCCTAGAATATCAGAAACCAGCAGCCAAATCTCAGTAAGTGTCATAATATAAATATTAACACAAAGATTATTCATACTGAATTGTTTCTCTCTCCAAATTACAACATGGGACAATGAGTTAATCCATGAAGCATCTTTAGTCGATTAAATGTCTCACCTAGATGAATGAACGCTATACTGCTGCCGAGAAGCACCATTGGAACAGCTAGAAGGAGATCCGTTTTGATCATCTGCCCAAAGAAATTTTTTTTGCTCTGGTGTATCACTGAAAAATGCTGTTGATGACATGGATCGACTTCTTCTAAGCCCTGGAATGACACAGGAGCTCTGGTTATCAGATATTTGCTTGCGAGACTTTGAAAATAAGCCCCTGGAGCTCCTTAAATTGCTGTCAGCCTTATTACCACTTCGATTGCTCAGCCCACTCTCAGATGGCATTTCCCAGTAGATTTGATTCTCGGCAGATAGTGGACAACCAGTATTGCCATTACAGTTGCTAGATGAAGATCGGAAGGAGAATAACTTTTTCATCTCTGCCTCAAACCAGAGAGCGCATTACAAATGGTGTTGTTCAATCCTGAAGAGGGTGTCACTACACCTGGAGCATAATTGCAGAAACAAAAATTAGAAGACAGTTGAAGACAATAATCACTGAAATGGCACATCTGTTTTAATGAGTATCATAACGTTAATACTTCAAGCCGAACAATTGTATATTATTCAAAAACTGGAGATGCATTTCTATTACGTACAATAGAAAAGCATCAATGGAAATATAGTAGGAAAATTTACAGCGCCTTGAACTCTTAAAGTAAAGAAAACACAGAACCCGAAACGAAACCATAAAAATAAACAAGACCGTTAGGGGCTCTGATTCGATCTAACAAAACTAAACGTTAAAGACGAAACTACCCTGCGTCTTTAGAAAACAATAGAAACCCTCATCTTCTGGGGACCAACCATGTAACTGCGTGGTTAAGAATAAGAAATCAAACATACTCATAAGTCATTATAGAAACTTGAAAAAAGAAAAAAGAAACGAAGCAAAAGAAAACAAGAACCAACAAGAAATCATCTCTCTAGCAAGAATGTGTAATCTTCTATTCCAACAAACAAGATTTACACAGATTGATTGATTGTTGAGAAATAATTGATTCTTGAGAAACGACAGATAAGAAGAGCATTGAATATCCAAAAGAAAGGAAAACGAGAAAAGGCAAGTACTAACACTTTTCTATTGTTTTCCGTTCCTCTTCCTCGAATTTCCTCACCAGCCAAGCACCAAAAAAGGAAAAGAAAAAATTGAAGGAGTTCTTTTAGAAAAAAGAAGATCACTCGCAAGCAGCCTTCCTTCACTCTCCTCCACTTCAAGCGGTCAACAGTAAAACGCCTGAAAAATACGAAGCGACACAGCCTTGAATGATGCGTCTTTTAATTAGAAAATTAATAACCGATATCAATCGTTAATTCAAAATAAATATAAAAAAAAATAGCAATCTCTGAATTGAACATGAAAGTGGGCGAACGAAGTGTAACGTGCGGCGTCAAAGACGTTGAAAGTCTGAGAGAGGAATAGGAAGAGTGGGAGAGTAACAGTAGAGGGAGCGGGTCGTAGAATAAAAGTAACAACTGAGAAAAAAACAAACAAGTATAAGCTAGAGAAAAGGAAAGGAAAGGTGGCCCAAATGTTTGTTGTTTGTAAAGGACGAGGGTAGTTCCGTCCGAGTATAAAAAAACCTTTTTAAATATTTGGGTGCCGCGGATTTGGCGGAAAAGGAGCGTGGGTCATGGCGCTGCTGGTAGGAGAAGAACACAAGATGGCGTCGCGAGTTGGGGTTGGGTCATGCGTGGGGCCAATCCAAATATCATTCATGCGTTTTTTAATCACTTTGTATGACTCATCATCATTAGTAAGACATGCCCTCTTTTTCACATTAATCTATAAAATCAATTCCATATCATTTTGTTTAAGGGTTTGTTTGGAGTTTGTTAAGTTTTTAATAGTTTTTGATAATAAGGTCGAAATATTTTTTTAATGGACTTTTTTGTGCTGAAGCAATTCGTTATAAAAAGGTCATCTTTTTGAAAGAACATATAGCTAATGTAATGTAAGTTATAAAATTCTCACCAAAGTGTTATCTAGAGAATTTGCCCTTTTTTGGACTTTATTATCAATCTAAACCAGGGTGTTTTTATCCTTAAGATAACAACTACTGAATATATAATTCTAGCTTAGGAGGTAGTTCATACTATTCGCAGAACTAAACGAAAAATGGGATATCTTGCTCTAAAAGTTGAATTGGTTAAAGCTTACGAAAAGGTTGACTGATCTTTCTTGAAACAAACTTTAGAAGATTTTGGTTTTCCTCATATGATTGTCTTACTTATTATGTCATGTGTTTTTAGTTCAAGACTCTTAATTTTGTGAAATGGTTCTAGGCTTCCAGGATTTGCTCCTAAACGAGGTCTTTGTCAAGGGGATCCACTTTCTCCTTACTTGTTTGTTCTTTGCATGGAGAAATTGTCTCTTCTAATATCCCACAAAATCACCAATAATTAATGGAAGCCAATTAAGATCTCTATTAATAGTCCCGGGGTTTCTCATTTTCTTTTTGTGGAAGATGTCTTATTATTTTTTCATGCATTTATGCGAGATTGTCGTGTTGTCTTGGACAACATGAGGCATTTTTGTGTGTGCTCAGGCATGCTTATTAATGATAAAAATCCAAGTCCTTTATCTCTCTTAAGGTGCCTCGTGCATATAGAGAGTCTTTGCAAAGACAATTTCAGTTTCATTTTACATCAGATCTTAGCACTTATCTTAGTATTCCTTTGCTTGGAAATAATAGTAAACATGACTTTCAGAGGATGTTAGACAAAATCCAATCTCATGTACAGGGTTGGAAATCTAAGTTATTAAACAAAGCAGGGCGTCATACTCTTATACAGTCCATTCTCCCCACTATTCCTCTTTACTCCATGCAAACATGCTAGGTTCTGAAAGGCATCTATTCCATCATCGATAAGGCTTGTAGGGATTTCCTTTGGGCAATCTTCTGATCATCATAAGGATATACATTTATTGAATTGCGAAGTTGTATGTATTCCTAAAACTAGAGGTGGCCTTACTCTTCGTATGGCTTGGGATAATAATATTGCAATGATTGGTAAGTTGGTTTGGTCTCTAATTTCCAATGAATCAAAACTTTGGGTGGATATCTTTCATGGTAAATATCCTTATGGCCCCTCTTTATTTGCTACCTGTTTGCCTTATAACTCCTCTCCTTGTTGGAAAACCATCCAAAAATCTATTCCTTTCTTGAAAGATGGCTTCCTATGGCAGGTTGGCTCTGGCCAACATATCTCAATTTGGTTTGATAGATGGTGCGGTGAATTGCCCTTTACTAGACATGTCCATACTATTGATGATAGGGATAGACATCTCATGGTTAGTGACCTACTCTCTAATCGAGGTCAATGGGATTTTTCTATCTTACGCACCACTTTGTCTTGTGAGCTAAGGAAGAGGATTGTTGCAATCCCTACCTTATAAAATGTGAACAGGCTTGATTCTCTAATTTGGGGGGAGTCGACGACGGGTTCTTATACGGTGAAATCCAGTTATGAATTCATTACTCACATTCCTTGTCCCACTGATCCTTTGAGGAAATGGATGCAAATTTGGAAGCTTAATGTGCCTCAAAAATTTCGTTTCTTCCTTTGACAGATTCGATGACAACAATTGCCTACAAATCTCTTGCGATTCAATAAAGGTATGACATATTCCCCCATTTGTTCATGATGTGGTAAGAGTTCTGAATCAGACCTACATGCCATCCGTGATTGCATCTGGGCGTCGCTAGTTTGGTGTTTAATCTTTGATGATATTAATGAAACTTTTTTTGCCCCTAGTATTGACGATTGGATCAATATATATCTGTTGCAGCCAGTGGTTGTTTATAACCATATCATCTAAATTTTGGTTGGTGCATAGGTCATTTGGTGTGCCAGAAATCAAGAAGCGATTCAGCACTCAATCATGTCCACTATTGCACAACATCGGTGGTTCCTTAAACTTCTCAATGCTTGTCTTATTGCTTATAATCCTTTGGGAGTCCATCACGCCCAACATCAAGAGAAATGGATAGCTTGGTGTCCTCCTTAAGAGGAGTTTGTGAAACTAAATGTGGATGGAAGCTCACTTGGCAACCCTAGGGACGCTGGATTTGGTGCCATCATTCGTGATGATCATGGGCATTGGCTTATTGGTTTTTCGAGTTTTCTTGGTCTTACGACAAATATGATTGCTGAACTGCAAGCTATTCATCATTCTTTAATCCTAGCTTGGGCCTGCGGTTACCATAAGATTATTGTGGAATCCGACTCTTTGGAAGCAGTTCATCTCATTACTTAGTCTTGCCCTTCCTCTCATTCTTGCCTTAGTTTGATTAGGGTTATTTAACACTTGTTTGTTCATACTTGGCATTGCTCGTTAGGCCATGTATTTCGTGAAGGTAATCAGTGTGTTGATTTTTTGGCTCGACTTGTGTAGCACCCCCTTACCATAGGGTATACACCGGGACACCCAAAGGTCATCCTGATACATATCCTACGAAAAGGGTACACTACGAGCAATCACTAATACTTCACATGGCATCAATAATCATAAAGCATCAATATGAAAATCACCAATTTTTTAAACCATAAATTTTTCTCATTTCATATCATCAAAAGCAGTAATTTACATAACTGTCAGTTTTTTCTTGTCTGTACATTACTCTAAAAAGGAAATCAAATACAAAAACCCTAACTAGGTCATCCCTCAAAAAGTGCCAGCTGACCGACTTGTGAGCCATGA
>JANZLF010000222.1:18648504-18659399 GCA_026546835.1 Erythroxylum foetidum
ATGGTCACACACACGTGCTAAAGACAATCTCCGAAAACTTCATTCGAGACTTTCGTAAAAGAAAAATCTCAGTCGAGTGACTATTGTGCGTCAACGGATACTGAACCGACCTCCTAAGACACGAGAACCTTATGTATCCGCCTTATGGCAAGTTCACTGCACGAACATTCACTCAAAAATGACTTCAGAATGTCTTAATTCCTTTTTCGATTGATTATCATGCAATCTCAAAAATTGAAAATGAGACCCTAGACACGAAAACCTCATGTATCTCCCTCATACGATGTCCAAAGCATGAAAATTCAATCGAAATAGGATCCAGAATACCTTAATTCCTTTTTTGGAGTTAAACATTAATTTTTTACTAATGTAATAAATCCAAAAAAATAGAAAAATGTTACTTTATAAATTTCCTAGACCCGAAAACTGACTCAAAACACTTCGGGGTACCTTTATAGGAAATCTGAAATTTTTCAAATTTTTTTTGTGCACTGTAGCTGACCGTACGACTGACGTTAGCCGTCGACGTTAGCGCGAGTAATGGAGGGGCACGTGCGCTGCACGCCCGCTGCCAAACGCGTGTCATAAGAGTCTGACGCGTGTGTCGCACGCGCCATCACGCGTAGACGCGTTGACACTGTGCGGTGCATGCAATGCACACGTCGACACGTGTCGCGCATCTGTCCTGCCATGTGTTGGTGACATGGACAGTCCGAACGGGTGCACCTGCTGTTCCACTCCTGGGGGTGCACGGGCGCGAGTCATGTGTGCACGCATCTATCGTTTCGTGGAACAACGTGTCGTATCGTGGTTGACGCGTGCGATGCACGCGCCAGCTCGTACGCGGTACCCCACGTTACTGTAACGCCCCCGACGATTTTCCTTCCTCCAACATCGGAAACAATTTCTGACATCTCAACAACCTTTTTTTGCTACATTCGGCCTGTTTTTAACTCGTTTTTTGTAGCTAATCTTATGTATACCACTTTTTACGTAATTATATACGTAAAAAAAACTAAAAAACGAATCAAAAACTAAGGAAAACCAAATGAGATAAAAATTGAAAAACCTTCGTTTCCAACAATCCGATCTCATAACCGCTCTGATACCACATGTAATACGTGATGTGAGCCTTATTACGTATCCCGGATCTACATGAAAGGATAAAAAACGAAGGTAATGTGGAATACCTGAATTTCAGTTCCATCTCTCATTTCGATGCCGATTCCGAGCTCCAAACGTCTCTGAATCTCCCGGGACCTTTAGTGAAAAATGCTCACCGACTCACGGGCTAGGCCTTTCTATAGTTTTTTTCAAAACGTGAGCTTCCTTAACGGGTCAGGAATTCCTTATGCTCGTGAATGATATATCTGAGTAACTGCAGGAGACCTTAACCTTTATATAACTTCCATATCGGGCTTTCCCATCATAAGGCCGATATGGACCCGATCCACACTAATCGGGATTCGTTTTTCACCCAGACTTCGACCCATTAATCTAGATCATTTATTGGGCCACTTTATCATCTTTATCTGAATCAAATGACATAACTTAACCGATAATTTATTTAAAAACCAAAATTGCAATTAATGTTGTCCAACTTTATGAGAAAGACAAAATTGTCCCTAAGGACAAAAAAATGTCTAACATATTGATCACCCTTGGCTAATTATGGGTGATTTTAATGACTATGCCTACCCAAATGAAAAAAAGGGAGGGGTTTTTTCTATCAGCAGGGCGACCAAATTCCGACAGAATTATAGCTGTTATGACTTGTTGGATTTGGGTTTTAAAGGCACCCCTTTTACGTATCGTCAACGACATAGTGACATCTTTTCCACCTTTCTCCATTTGGATAGGACGCTTTGCAATTCTGAGTGGCGCATTACATTCCCAAAAGCATCAATTCATCACTTACCTTGGACTCATTCGGACCATAATCCAATTCTTCTAAGAACACATGGTTTTATTCCTCCCGTCTCTTCCAAATGCACGTTAATTTTCGTGATGTAGTTGTGAATGCTTGGAACACGCCTCCCTGTTCTTTGGATGAGGCCTACGTTTCAATAAAGATGTCTTTGGCAGTATCTTCCAAAGGAAAAGGTGGGTGTTCATTAGATTAGAAGGAATTCAAAAATTTTTATCGTGTGAACAGTCTAATTTTCTTAGCAACTTAGAATATGAACTCATTCGTGAAAACAATGATCTCCTGAAGCAAGAGGAGGTTTTTTGGTACCAAAAGTCATGAGTCTAGTGGTTACAACATAGTGATAGGAATACTAGCTTCTATCACGCTATGACTATTTGTCGTCGTAAACGGAACAAAATTGAGAGCTTGCGACTTTCCGATGGTTTTTGGATTATGGATGATCAATCAAATCGGGCAGAAGCTCTCCAATTCTTTCAGAACTTATTTTGTTCCATTGATGCTATTACTATGCCTTTTCCTCATATTCCTAATCACCCTATGCTTTCTCAGGAAGCTATTCAGGTTCTCCTCTCTCCTATTTCTATAGAGGAGGTGTTTACAGCTGTACAGTCTATGAAGTCGTATAAAGCCCCTGACCATGATGGCTTTTAGCCTGTGTTCTATAAGAAATTTGGGCCTATTGTTGGTAATGCTATCTATCAGATGGTGAATCATGCCTTTCACATTGGAACTTGCTTAGAGTATATCACTGAGACCTTAATATCTCTTATTCCAAAAGATGATAATCCTATTTCTATGGCTGATTTCAGTCCTATTAGCTTATGTAATGTAAGTTATAAAATTCTCACCAAAGTATTGGTCCAGAGAATTCGCCCTTTTTTAGACTCTATTATTAGTCCGCACTAAGGTGCTTTTATCCCTAGGAGAATAGCTGCGGAACATATAATTCTAGCTAGGGAGGCAGTGTATACTATTCACAAAACTAAGATAAAAACGGGGTACCTTGCCCTAAAAGTGGACTTGGATAAAGCTTATGACAAAGTTGACTGGTCTTTCATGAAACAAACTTTAGAAGATTTTGGTTTTCCCCATCTGATTGTCTCACTTATTATGTCGAGTGTTTCTAGTTCACGACTCTCAATTTTGTGGAATGGTTCTAGGCTTCTAGGATTTGCTCCTAAACGAGGTCTTTGTCAAGGGGATCCACTTTCTCCTTACTTGTTTATTCTTTGTATAGAGAAATTGTCCCTTCTAATATCACACAAAATCACCAATAATCAATGGAAGCCAATTAAGATCTCTGCCAATAGTCTAGGGGTCTCTCATCTTCTTTTTGCGGATGATGTCTTATTATTTTCTCATGTATCTACGAGAGATTGTTGCGTTTTCTTGGACACCATGAGGCATGTTTGTGCGTGCTCAGGCCTGCTTATTAATGATCAGAAATCCAAGTCTTCTATCTCTCCTAATATGCCTCGTGCTTATAAAGAGTCTTTACGGAGGCAATCTCAGTTTCATTTTACGTCAGATCTTGGCACTTATCTTGGTGTTCCTTTACTGGGAAATAATAGTAAACAGGACTTTTAGAGGATGCTAGACAAAATCCAATCTCGTTTACAGGGTTAGAAGTCTAAGTTATTGAATAAAGTAGGGCGTCATACTCATATATAGTCCACTCTCTCCACTATTCCTCTTTACTCTATGCAAACATGCGTCCGGAAGGCATTTGCTCCATCATCGATAAGGCCTGTAGGGAGTTCCTTTGGCAATCTTCTAAGCATGGTAAGAGCATACATTTATTGAATTAGCAAGCTGTGTGTAGTCTTAAAATTAGAAGTGACCTTGCTCTTCGTATGGCTCGGGATAGTAATATTGCAATGATTGGTAAGTTGGTTTGGTCTCTGGTTTCCAACAAATCAAAAGTTTGGGTGGATATCTTTCATGGTAAATATCCTTATAGCCCCTCTTTATTTGTTACCCATTTGCCGCGTAACTCCTCTCCTTGTTGGAAAGCTATCCAAAAATCTATTCCTTTCTTGAAAGATGGCTTCCTATGGCGGGTTGGCTCTGGCCAACATATCTCAATTTGGTTTGATAGATGGTGCGGTGAACTGCCCCTTGCTAGACATGTATATACTATTGATGATAGGGATAGACATATCATGATTAGTGACCTATTCTCTAATAGAGGTCAACGGGATTTTCTATCTTACACACCACTTTATCTTGTGAGCTACGGAAGAGGATTGTTGTAATTCCTACCTCTTGCAATGTGAATAGGACTGATTCACTAATTTGGGGGGAGTCGACGACGGGTTCTTATACGATGAAATCTAGTTACAAATTCATTACTCACATTCCTTATCCCACTGATCCTTCAAGGAAATGGATGCAAATTTGGAAGTTTAATGTGCCTCATAAATTTTGTTTATTCGTTTGGTAGATTCGGTGGCAACGACTGCCTTCCAATCTCTTGCGATTTAATAGAGGTATGACAAATTCACCCGTTTGTTCTCGATGTGGCAGGAGTTCTGAATCAGTCCTACATGCCATTCGTGATTGCATCTGGGCGTCGCTAGTTTGGTGTTTAATCTTTGATAATGTCAATGAAACTTTTTGGTTGGTGCATAGGTCATTTGGTGTGTTAGAAATAGAGAAGTGATTCAGGACTCAATCATTTTCACTATTGCACAACATCAGTGGTTCCTTAAGTTTCTCAATGCTTGTCTTATTGCTTATAATCCTTTGAGGGCCCATCATGCCCAACGTTCAAAGAAATAGATAGCTTGGTGTCCTCTTCAAGAGGAGTTTGTGAAATTAAATGTGGATGGCAGCTCACTTGGCAACCTAGGGATGCTAGATTTGGTGGCATCATTCGTGATGAGCATGGCCATTGGCTTGTTGGTTTTTTGGGTTTTCTTGGTCGTACTACAAATATGATTGCTGAATTGTAAGCTATTTGTCACGATTTAATCCTAGCTTGGGATCGCGGTTACCGTAAGCTTATTGTGGAATCTGACTCTTTCGAAGCAGTTCATCTCATTACTTAGTCTTGCCCTTCCTATCATCCTTGTCTTGGTTTGATTAGGGATACCCAACACTTGTTTGCTCATACTTGACATTGCTCGTTAGCTCATGTGTTTTGTGAAGGTAATTAGTGTGTTGATTTTTTTGGCTCGACCAAGGTCGTCAAATTCTTAGCATCTGATTATTTGGGGTAATCTGATCCCCAGGATAAGGTTTCTCTTACAAAATGATCAGTGTTTGATTGCCTTTTTAAGGCATTAGCCGTGGGTCCTTTGTATCCATATCTTTTTCACCAAAAAAAATATCAATTCCGCCAACTCTCAGACATTCTTTTTCATTGTGTTCCAAGGGAGTAAGGTATTCATTATCTTGTCCTAAAAGATTTCTCCTGGATATGGCATTGAGGTACTAGCTTACCTATTTCTATTAAGTTGAGTTGCATAAATGCTACCACATAACTTTGCATATATGGTTAATGGAATGATTCGGAACAGTTTTTTGTTTATTTTATTTCTATATATTTTTATAAATAAAAGTTTGGCCAACATGAAAAGTGCATGCACACTAATTTTTTTACAGATTTACTACCTTAGGTTCCTAATTTACTTTCAACAGATTCATCCAAAAAAGGAAAAAAAAAGAGTTACTTTGTTTTCTCCAAGTCTGCTTATACTCTAGCAAATTACTCATTATTAAGTCCTAAAAAATAAAAAGGACTATAACATATATTCCTGGCCATTAGATTTATAGATTGGATTAAGTAATTAAGATTTAAGAAAATAAACAATGTATTATACAGAATTGATTACATTTTGAAGGATTTGGAATACAAAACTCTTATTAAGTGTGTAGTTCCCACATGGAATAGAAAAAGGAAAAGGAAGATTTATACG
Source organism: Erythroxylum foetidum (assembly GCA_026546835.1). Classification (NCBI taxonomy): domain Eukaryota; kingdom Viridiplantae; phylum Streptophyta; class Magnoliopsida; order Malpighiales; family Erythroxylaceae; genus Erythroxylum; species Erythroxylum foetidum. The sequence continues at coordinate 18,654,355 of JANZLF010000222.1, forward strand.
TAAAGATGAGATGTAACCTTTTTTCCCTTTACAAACCACTTCTCCCCTTAAATAAAATTTTAACATATAAAAAAAGGTTCATAATTCAATGATTTACGTTAGGGTTAGTTCCAAAAAAATCTTAAACTTTGCTCAATTTTACAAGCATAGCTTGACCTAAAAAGTGATAATTAAATACTCAAATTTTCAATTTTTTAATTCTAACCTGATGTTAGTGTCTTCGTTAAGTTTACTGACGTGACTCACCATGTGTTCCATAAACTCTAAACACTTATACACATCAGACTTAATTAAACTAACTAATAAAGTGTAAATAAACTATGATGTTTAATTAAACTAACCGATTAAACATAACAAAATACGACATTTTGGAAATTCCTAAATCAAACCATGAGTCTCAAATTTGACCACAATCCTCATCGTTAACAACCTCATGTTCCTCACTTCCTTCAACACTAACATACACTCCACCTTCTCTAGCTCACACTCTTATCCATTACAACAACGAACATCACCCTGTAATATACCCTTAAAGAAATATCAGTCAAACTCTACGTTTTGGAGAAAAAAATCCCCATGCAACTTCCTAGTCTTTGGCTTAGGCCATGATAGTTTGAGGTGGGCATCTCTGTATCATGGTAGAAGAACAATATTCCTCGAAGAAGACAAGTTGGATTAATTCGATTAAAAAAAGCTCCTAATTTTAGAGTCCTACCATATGATATACGACACCAAAGTGCACCAAGCTGATATGCTCATGAAAAGAGGCGACGTAGAGGAGTGCAAGGTGGTGAATGATTCGAGGTTCTCAAAGTGCCCACTTGCTTTTCAAGGGTTTTCTATAGAAGTTTATGATACATATTATTACTTGATCATGGTTGATAAGCCAAAGGGTTATCACGACGAAGCTCTGGGGAGGATGATGGCGATATACATAGCGGGATTAATGACGAGGAGTAGGGAACAATCCCAAAATGATGTAGTTTAGTTATGTTAATTAGTTAGTTTAATTAAGTCTGACGTGTATAAGTGTTTAAGGTTTTTGAAATATGTGGTAAGCTACACCAACAAACTTAATAGAGAAACTATCGTTGGGCTAGAATTGAAAAAATTGAAAGTTTGAGTATTTAATTGTCACTTTTTTAAGTTTGAACTATAATTGCAAATTTGAACAAATTTTGAGGTTTTTTTTTATAATTAACCCTTTCTGTTATTACATTAAGATATGGTAGTCATTTTGCATATGTATCATTTGATCTCTAAAATGATATTAATAAATTCTAACATCCATTAAGAATAAATAAAAAGACAGACAGACAGACACACACACACATGCACACACACACTGAAAAAGAGTATATAAGAATTAAATTATAATATGATGCTTTAAAACTTTAAATTGAGATATGAATTCTATTTTTCTTTTTAGGTAAAAATTTAAGTTGTTTAATATATAAAAATGTTCATAATTCAATGTTTTATGGTTTCATATTAGGAAAAGTTATGTTTTGCTGTTTAATATTTATACCAAAATTTTACCTAAATCTTAATGTTTCTTAATGTTCAAAAAAGATTATAATATTTTAAAAATTATACTATTTAAATAGGAGAATGACAATGCCTAAATTTTTTTTTATCAAATTTCTATCAATGGATGTGACATTTTTTGAAATTAAGGGGCTCACCAATGTCATGTTGGCATTCTAAGTTGCAATCTCAATAGAAATCCTTAATTTGGAGATTTAGGATTTTAATACACAAATCCTTAAGTTTATTATTCTCTATCATGATTTCATTATAGCTTTAACTCAATTTTTTTCATCTAGCTCCCTAATGCTAAAAGAAACTTATGCTTGCCCTTCCTCTTTAACTTATTTCGTCAAATCCACACTTCTGTCAATATGTATTTGTGGCTTAAAATTAAGTGTGAATTAGGTTGAGTGTTGCTTGATTTTTTACTTTAATTTTTCACTGTTATTTGAGTATAAACTGGTTACTAACTATTAAAACCTTTATATTATTATGGTGACATGGAATGTGAGAGAGAAAACTTTGATATTTGTTTGAACTTAGACACTGATAGGATGATACACTAATCTCACATATAAATTCATTTTCATTTGGTGTTAATGACTATAAAACCTAATATCATTATAATAGATTATGCTTCTATATGAATTAGCTTATTTGTTTGATAATGTAACATCCCATGTTAGGGCTAGACCTCAAAATAGTGAATTGAGAGTATAGTGAAAAATTAATAGTACATTTCAGGCTCATGTATCATAGTATATTCACACACATGTGAATATTTATTTTTGATACAAAAAATTATTGTACATGCATTCATTGACATTTTCGGTTATAATTGGTTTATAAATGTGATTAAAAATGCAAATTGAGGATTATTTGAGTTAAAAATTTATTTGGAGACTATTAATATTATTTCAAAATTTTTGCTGAATTTTATAAAATTTTCAAAAATTTTGGATATTTTGGATTTTGGACTAGGAAAATTATCAAGTGACAAGTTAAGTGGTACATAAAAATTAGTATGATTAAGCCTACGAATTATTGACATTTGGCATCATTCATTGTGTAACAAATGGCCTAACATGTTGGAGACATGTGGCAACTTGCATGAAAGGTAAATGGAAGTCATGCATAGAACCTTGTGCCAATATAATAACATTATAATTGTTGGGTGTTACTTAACATTATAATTATTATAAGAAATACATTGTCGTATTAATCTATGGTTAATATTATATCTTTTTATCTACAAATGCTTTTTGTATTAATGTTTTAATATTATATTATTTGGAAAGGGCTACAAATTTTTTTCTTCTCCTTTCAATTTATATAGTTATGTGCTTTGTTAGTTACAATTGTGAATCTATGTCTTATTATCCTTTTAGGTAGGGATTCATTATTTATGTCTACATAATGGCATAATAAATATTATACCAAATGACTAATACTTCAATTACTAACTTGCAACAAAAATCTAAAAGTGAAGTAATACAAAATGCTATCTCTATCGCTAAGTATGGAAAAACACCCACAAGCATATATGAATCAAGATTGCAAACAATGCATAAATCATTAACAAGTTGGACAAGTACTATACTCATAAAGAAAACTAATAATGCACAATTTGTAATTGTTTCTTGTTAATGTTATCAACATTAACAAGAAACAATTACAAATTGTCTAACTAATAACATTAACAATAAACAATTACAAATTGTCTATTATTAGTTTTCTTTATGATGCAAATAACCTAAACTAGCAACATTAGCAAAATAAGCCAAAACTATATATATATATATATATATATACATTGTTTAAAGCATAAATATCATTCGAATAAGATCTATATACAAAAATAGATATTCAGAGCAAACATTATAAACAAAAATTACTAGCCAAAATGAGCTCCATATATATAAATAGTTAGTCTCAATATGCACCATAAAAAAGTTTCTTCTTCTTCTCTTCACCTTCTCTTCATTAGTTGTGCCAATTCTTATGTCTATTGGCTGGTTGAACTATTATACGATAAATGGTGGAGCATGTGGTTTAATTCGATAAACCCCTATTCCTATTGAACTAGATATTATATAACTTGGTTTTGGAAGGCACTCCACCCAGAAGTCAAGGAAACCAATAAAGAATATTGGAACATGTTCTTAAATTGTGAACTATATTGCTTACATATTTTACATGACTTTTGAAGTCCTTTCCGAGTAGCTTTATATGGTTATGTTCCTTTCCTATCCCCTTGCTCCTTGTTTTTTTTGGTCTTTCATCCCTTTTCATGTATTAAGGTGAGAGGATTTTAGAATTATGATACTTGGTCGAGGATGGCCATAATCATTACCAAGAATTGGAAACATATGATATGCATAAGCAACTTATAAAATTTTCTTTACCATACATTAAGGCCATATAAGCTTCTGGTTTGAAGCCATCATATCTGATTGTAGCACAAACATGTTGATAAGGAATTCCAATTAAACCCCACCTTTTGTATGTGCAAATCTTATTTCCCAAATCAACAACATGCTAGTCAAAATCCAGATGCTCCATTTCAAACAATCTCCCACCACTAAATTATGACATCTAATTACGTGAAAATTGTTTAAACTTTTCTAAGGTTTTTTGAATCCTAGGACAAATGGATTTGTTAACTTTCTCCATCCCCTCCTTTTCCTTATTAAATCTCTTCATCATTACTCTTCTAATCATTTAAGGCATTGCGATAATTAAATTGTCCCCATCTCGTTGATGTAAGCATTGAAGCTTTCACAATGATTGTTTAACAACATGTCACATTTTAGCTCTATAATATGAGTGTGTCTGCACCACTTGTGGGTTGGTATCTCATTCAATTTGTAATAAATTGACTTGCCAATACCTTTCGCCTTATGTACTTGTTTAAGGGAGAAGTCCATCATGACTTAGATAACTATATATATTGAAGTTCAAGTACATTTAAATTAAACAATCATATACCTTTTTAATTCACTAAAGGTATATGCTTTAATTTCACTATAAACTATATTCTTTATAACCTTTGTCATCTTAAATTTGACTTGAAGGTTGGCATAGATATGTCTTACACAATATCTATTTTCAACACCAACCGTATCAATATTGAACACATGTTCCAAAACCTATTTCAATTAATCCACATTGTATATTAATGCACTTGGTAAATGTCCATAACTATAAATGAATTTTACCTTTTACAGATTGAAAATGAAAACCTAATTATGATCCTAATAATGTCTAATATCTTCTTGTAAACATTCAAGAAACCATTTCCATAATACTTAGTTATCAATTCTAACCACATCCTATATGATCAGAGACATTATTATTTACATCTAATTTAGTGGCTAGAAACAATTGCTCTCCATTCTTACCCTTTAAGTGATAATCATCAACACGTATCGCAAGCCTACAACCAACCAAGAAACCTTTTCTACAAGCATCTAGCTAGTAATTTCATAATCAAGTATATATATATATATACAATA
>JANZLF010000222.1:18688827-18705371 GCA_026546835.1 Erythroxylum foetidum
TCTAGAGTGACAGGAGTTCATTAATTAAGACCCTGGACTTAAAGATAATTCTTTAAGGTTTACCATTCAAACTTAGTGATTTCTAATCCCGTCCGACTAAGATGCACTTAACGAGATCTTGAGCAATGGAGTTCATTGATCAAGATCTCGGACTTAAAGAGTCCTCTAATGTTCTGAGGCTTAAGAGCACTCAATGGGGTCTAGAGAGATGGAGTCGCGAGTGACAGGATTCCATTGATCGAAACCCTGAACTTAGAGATAGCCCTTTAAGGTTTACTATTCACACTTAGTTTTGAACTGTGATAGCCAAAACTCATTTTCAAGAGGATTCTATCTTTTGTTTTACTCTTTTTATTTCCTATTTCCAAAAACCTAAAAATACTTTTTGCATGCATTTTAGTTTATTAATGTTTTCAAACAAAACCCCTTTTTCCTCACTGATTTCACTTGCATTTTATGACATATAGGCTAGTTTAGGTCCACTTCGCTAGGTTCCTTTGAGAGACGACCCGAGGTTGCATCCTATGCTGCAATCTTTGGTATAAATTATTTTTGACCGGTTTCCAAGGATCGATTCTAGGATCGAACGACGAGCCGCGATCACATGTATTATGAATTTTTTATATACATAGATGTGCATAAAGGCATGTTTATACATTTGTGCAAAAGTGTGATATATGTAAATGTGCTTTGTATGATATAGAGGAGCGCATTGGACGTCAGTCAGACATTGTCAGACCCTCTACGCAATAGCATTATTGGAGCGTACTGTGACTCAACCTAGATGATTTTTCCTAGGATCGATTGAATTTGTTTGACTTCCAATTATTAATTGTTTGTGATTTGTTACGAATTCTGGACTTAAAGGTCGAGGAGTTAATATTTGGAAATGTATTGGAAGTGTTCTTATTGCTGTGAAATTCTGAATGATATTTGTATTCTCAATGAAAGTTGAATGCCAAACTTAGGTTCTATGATTATGAGATTATGATTGTGCAACACATGTGATTGTTATGAATGGCATATTTTGTATTTGATACATTTCATAAAATGCACGCTCAAATAAAGGCGTTGTGACTGGAGTAGCTAGTATAAAAGAGCTCATGCGTAAAGCTTTGCTCCGTAATTTTTTGTTTGTACACGTAGAGCTTTACTCCTTGATTTTTGTTTTGACTGAGCCCAATGGGTCAATATATGCATATTTGTGTGAAAGGTACTCAGTCACAACAATAATAACGAATCTAGAGTCTCATATGCATTTGTATTTGTAACTATCTATTCTGAATTCACAATGATAGCATGATATGCCATGATAATGTAAGTATTGAATTATTCATATTCTGAATGAATATATGTGAGATATGTGATTTGTGTATTTGCCTTGGGTGAAATCATCGATGATGGTTCGCTCATTGAGTTCGTAAAACTCATATAAATTACAACGTAGCTTTTCAGGTTTCAAGAAATTTTTCAGTTAGGCTAAGTGGAGTATAGCCACTGAGATTAGATATGGATTAAGGGTTAAAATCAGTTTGCACCTGCATATGTCTTCAGTGATTTTGTGTTTTTGAATTATGTTCCACAAGAATTGTACAAAGTGTATGTTTATGATTTGGTAATGAAATGACTTTATGATTGTAAATGTTTTATTTTGTAATGGGCCCAAGTGATTACTAAAACTCTGATGAATTCAATAATGATTGTAATTTTTATGACTAAAATTGTTTATAAATAAGTTGGATAAAAATTGATTATTGATTTTCCACATATATGTACATTGTTTCAAACAATTTGTAATGAGTTTTAACCAATGATTGTTTTAACATACCGCTCTTACGGGCTTCATACTCGGATATCATTTAGGATGTTTGGTACATGTCCTGTGAGAGTGGGGTCTTACATTTTGGTATCAGAGCCTAGATTTAGTATCTTACATGGGCATTTTTTGAAATATGTGTCAAGTTAAATGCATTTAGTTATGTCATAGCAGGTAATAACAACTGATCCCCGGTCTGAGTTGCATGTATATGAGTCACATATATGAGCATTTGTTAAATGTTTGAATTGATGGAAGTAGTGGGAAGAATAATGATCTGTTTGAACGTTAGAAAATGAAAGTTTATGGATATTTAGAAATAGGAAATAGTATATGGTTAGATATGTCAAATAATGATTTAATGCAATTGTATTGGTGGATATATTATATTGTACTTTGGTAATACGACATCAATACAATGGGATTTTCATATAGTTTTTGTAGATTTGGAGAAGGCGTATGACAGGGTTCCTAGAGAACTCATATGGTGGTGTTTGGAGCAAAGAGCATTCCTATGACGTATATCAGAGTGATTAGGGATATGTATGAAGGAGCATTGACTAGCGTCAGGACGGTAGGAGGAGACACAAAAGCGTTCTCTATTGGTGTTAGACTACACCAAGGCTCGACTTTAAGTCCTTTTTTGTTCACATTAGTGTTAGATGAACTTACCAAATATATTCAAGGAGAGATACCTTGGTGTATGTTATTTGTTGACGATATTGTCCTGATGGATGAGACCAAGTAGGGGGTCAATACCGAGTTAGAACGTTGAAGAGAAGTGTTAGAGTCAAAAGGTTTTAAAATGAGCAGGTCCAATATGGAGTATTTATAATGCAATTTCTCGGGTAGCCAGATGGTACAATAGGTGGAGGTAGCGATTGGCAATGACATCATACCACAAAAATCGAATTTTAAATACCTCAAATCCATCATTTAGAGTGATGATAATATCGATGACGATATATTACATCGTATTAGATCTGGGTAGATCAAATGACGATGTGCCTCAGGTATTTTATGTGATAAAAAGGTCCTCGTAAAACTCAAAGGGAGGTTCTATAAAATGGTGATTCGGCGTATCATACTATATGGGGCAAAATATTGATCGACTAAATGTAGACACACGAGATAGTTGGTGGTAGCAGAAATGCGTATACTTAGGTGGATGTGTGACATTACCATAAGAGATAGGGCACAAAATCGAGTAGTGAGAGACAAACTACAGGTGGCAAGTATTGCAAACAAGTTGAAAAAGACAAGGCTTAGGTGGTTTGGACATGCACGCAAGATGCCCTCTAATACTCTGATACGACGCTGTGAGATAACATACATGCATGGCTACAAGAGGAGGAGGGGAAGGCCTTACAAGACTTGGAGGGAATTGATCAAGAAAGATATGTCACAGTTGGCCCTCACTGAGGCGGTTGTTAGAAATAGGAAAGTCTGACATGATAGAATAAGCGTAAACGACACACGTATCACATAGGAAGTTTAACCCAATGTTAGGGAAAGATTCCTGTGATGGATGCCTAAACCGTAGGATTGTCATATGCTCAGGGCCGCTCAGTGAAGACCCTCTAGCGCGACTAGTGATGAAAAGAGTTGGTTTTTACAAGGTGTAAGGTACAGGCAGATCTAGTTAAACATTAGGTATGTCTTTATCTTTTATTGTAATTCTATTTACTTCAATATTCGGCATGTTACTTTTTACTTATTTACTTATTTCTTCTGGTAACCTACATCACTATTTTCCTGTCACATCTGAATGTGGATCTACTAAAAATAACCTCTCTTCTATGTAGGGGTAAGATCGCATACTATCAGACCTCCCCAAACTCCACTTTACTGTGAAACTTCGGACTGGGTGTGATAATGAATTTCTGTTTTTAAATAAAAACCAAAACTTATGTGGTTATTAATGTGTAATAATTACATACTAAATAAAACTTAAAGATAAAACTTTTTGTAAATAAATTTTAGTTTAATCTCTTATATAATATTTATGGATAAATTATCAATAAAACTATTTTATTTTATTAAAATAAATAATTTAATAAATATATATTTATTTTTAATATTTATTTAAATTATTAAAGTAAATTTTATTTAAATTTTCATATTTTGAAGATATTTTAAATTAAAATTATATTTATTAATAATTTATATTTATATTTATATTTTAAATTATTAAAGAAAATTATTTATAATTATTATTATTTATTAATATATTAAATAATTAAATATAAAATATTGAATTACATTATTTATAATTTTTATTAATAATTAATATTAAATAATACATATTTCATAAATAGTAAATCATATTACGAAAAAGTATAAATAAAAAACAAAACAACCTTTTATGTTTTTCGCAGGTTATAAAAACTAAAAAAAATCGAAACTTAAAAACTAAAACAAATAAATTTTTAAAAAAAATGTAAAAATAATTTAAATAGAAACAAACAAGGCCAATTTGTTATTATCTAATGATTGGAATTAGTGAAATTTTCCCTTCCAAGGAATATCAATTCCATATCTCTCTCTTTCCTGGGACATAAATTGAAGAAACCTAGAAGCCCAAAGCATTACTCTATTTGAGTAATAAGCCCGATTGACAAAAACTCAAAATCCAACATAGCTACACGCTGCCGTTTCTGAAGGTCCCCTCCACCCCCACCTTGGCCTTGCTTGTCTTCTGTCGTCACTCCCATTTTCCCCTCTATTTCTCGATCGAATTACTTGCCGTCGTTGAAAGAATCCTTTTTTTTGTCTCCAACATGGAAGTCGATTCCCTCCCTAACGGAACCGCCACAACCGCCAACAGTTCCGTCACAACTGCTACGCCCAATACGGTTCCCTCGTCAAAACTAACGGACTCCCTGAAGCTAGAGCACCAGTTCTTGCGTGTGCCCTTCGAACACTACAAGGAAACGATCCGTTCCAACCACCGCGCCGTCGAGAAAGAAGTCTCCTCCGTAATATCGGCCGTTAATGACGCCGCTGATTCCGATATGTCCAAAGACGACGCCGTTAGCCACCTCACCTCCCTCGTCACCAGATTGCAAGGCCTCAAAAGAAAGGTAACCCACAAATCTTTGAACTAAGAATTTTCCTCTATTATCAACACTACATCTTTGGACGATAGAATTGAACAATTTCTTGAAAGTGACGGGTTGAATGAGAATGGCTCTTCTGGATTGTTCAGTTGGAAGAGGGAAGTAAAACGGAAAACTTGCAAGCGCAAAGGTGTCGAACTCGGCTTGAGCATCTGGAATCGGCAGACGCAGAGAATTTATCGGAGTGGAGCAACACTCGCCTGAAGCGAATTCTTGTGGACTACATGTTGCGTATGTCGTACTATGAGACGGGAGTCAAACTGGCTCAAGACAGCAACATTCTGGTAACGTTATTGCCCATTTCCTTTCGTTTTTCTACCAGTAATTGTTGCTTTCTTAAGTGGCTGGGTGCGAATTGGAAGTTGTGGACTTATGCTTCTGTGTATGTACGCATTACCTGCTTTAGACTGCTCAATCACTGGGATGCAATTCATGTGATAAGTTGGATATTTCAGGATCTTGTTGATATTGATGTGTTCCAAGAAGCCAAAAAGGTGATTGATGCCCTTCATAACAGGGATGTTGGTGCTGCTCTGGCCTGGTGTGCTGATAACAAATCACGATTGAGGAAGACCAAGGTAAACAAATAATATTTTCATAGCACGTAAATTTGTTACCCTTTTTAAAATTTTTTGGTTTTTGCATTCACAGTCACGGTATTGATATCTTTACCTTGTTGATTTTAACTATGCAAAATCTTGTTGAATCTTAAAGGTTCAAGCTTATTGACTGAACAAGTTTCTTATTTTTGTTCATCAGTTAGGATTTAGGAACTTCTTTGACTAGTTTAACTAGCAAGATGGAGATTTTTACAGTTCATGAGTATTAAAACATTTACTGAGTGAAAAGAGAAAAGATTAATGCATCTAGTAGCGAATAATGTTTGAGTGAAGTATTGTCTTATAAACGTTTGGAATTGTTAGTAAATTTTGATTGGATTTATCTTCTGAATGTAACCTCTTAAAAGTTGACCCTTATTCTATAGTATGAGAATTCCACGGTCGTGTCTTTTTCACCCAAAGCAGGTTATTGTTGGGTCTTTAGAAAGAAGTTGAAACCAGATGCCGAGTTTTTGCGGCTAAACTTTTTTAAATTTAAAAAGGAGGCTGTCCATCAATGACATTTACGAAATTGATTTCTGATTGCTGTCGTCAAAGCTTACTTGTCTCCTTAAGAATAGATGATTCCATCCCATCAACCTACAGAGACTTGATCATTTTGGTTGCTTATTACTCTCTTCTTGGTGACAGAGCAAATTGGAATTCCAGCTGAGACTTCAAGACTTTGTAGAGTTGGTTCGGGCACAAAACTACTTGCGTGCCATTACTTATTGTCGGAAATATCTGGCACCATGGGGTGCCACACATATGAAAGAATTGCAACATGTTTTCGCAACAGTGGCACTTAGAAGCACCACTGATTGTACAACATACAAGGTATAATCCTATATTAGGACTGACTATCATCTTACTGTGAATGGCCATTTTGTTTTGAAGTTTGGTTAGACAATACTATCCTTATTCTTTTATCAAGAAAAAGGAAAAAAGAGGAGACTTCATACTTCCATGAAATATTCTGGTGAAATTTTTACTTATGAAATTGAGGTTCACGTTAGCCTGAACACACTTCATGATTTTTTCAGTAGGCAGTTGTCATTTTTAAAGTCGGGACCTTATGATCGCCTTTTATGTTATGACTTGCAGGTTTTGTTTGAACATAAACAGTGGGACCACTTGGTGGAACAATTTAAACAGGAATTCTGCAAATTATATGGCATGACACTAGAGCCTTTACTAAATATTTACCTACAGGCAGGCTTATCTGCACTGAAAACACCGTATCCATCATCCAGTGACTTATTTCTTGTGTTCAAAACAATTTTTCATCCTTTACTTTTTTATTTGCTCTGTGTTGACCAAGCTTGCATAGAACTACCTACATATCAGTTCTGCATAAACCTCTAGCAACTGGGACTCTGACCAAGGTTATGATACATAATGTGATTCGTAATGGTGTAATTGTATGGGATGAAAGAGAGAATACGTTAAGGCAGATGAGATGTTTTGTGAAAAGGAGCATCTTGAATCTCTTCATATTCCCACTCTAGCATAAATAGAATTTTTATAACAAGTTTTGTATCAGATGAGCTAATATGTTTTAGCTTACCTCTTGAACATGAGCTTGCATCTTTCTGTGTCAGAGTTGCTAGTTATTTGTTATATGTTGCTTTCCTTAGATTGTTTAAGATACTGTTACGAGGATGATTGCAGCAAGGAGGACCCTTTGTCACAGGAGGGTTTCAGGAAACTAGCATCGCCTTTACCATTCTCCAAGCAACACCATTCGAAGCTTGTTTGCTACATAACTAAAGAGCTAATGGACACGGAGAACCCGCCTCAAGTCTTACCCAATGGATATGTGTACAGCACCAAGGTTCTGATTATTCTAGTCATAGATAAGTGAAGTTTGATATGTCCAAACTAGCTGACATCATTTTTATTGACTCCGCAGGCGCTAGAAGAAATGGCTAAGAAAAATGATGGTAAAATAACCTGTCCAAGGACGGGTCTCGTCTGCAATTATTCAGATTTGGTAAAGGCATATATATCATAGATTGAGCAAAAAGGAAACTCGTTGGCTGGGCCTCTGAAGCAGTTATGATAGTGCAGCAATATCTGTGAATATATACATACGCAAAGGACAATTGAACTCGTATTGCAACGTTCCCTGTAATTTCCTTCTGGTTTCAAATTAAAGAAAACTAGAGTTGATCTTAAATACAATATATTCTAGAGGTGTTGCTTTCACGTTTCAATGGACTTTGTTGAATTCTAAGAGATGCAGCCATCAGCGTTCAGGGCATGATGCAATTAAAGAAATAAGAGGAAATCCACAGACGTCCATATAATGACTAGTTATGGGCTGATCAAGTTTGTTAAAACTTCTGATTCTGCTTTTTAGTCGCATTGACATCATGAACCATGATCTATTCTTCTTCGCGTTTGGGGTTACATCTGACGCCTTGATTTGTGCGTTCTATCCCAGACCTCAGGGCCTTGAATTTCCACTTCTTGATTTGTATAGTGCTAAGACAACTAGGCATACACGAGCAAAAATACAATTGATCTGTCAAAGTGTACCTTTCACGTTGTTGATCAAGGAACCTGCCCGGTGTCAATGCAACGTAGCACAGTAATTCTTCAGCCATGCTGATGCAGATTCAAGTACTCGAAGCTCACCATTAAGGAGGTTTAGAGCCATTTTCCTTCGCGTGGCAAAATTTTCACATGTAGGTACTGAACAAATTTTTTCCAATGACTGCAAAGTACAAACAGATGCTTGAAACAAATGGCGAACCTTCCGATCAGAAGGGACAAATGCCAGGATATCAAGTTTCTTGATCCTAATGTAAGTGTCATATCTTCGATACGATCCTAGCACAATATTTTGGTTATATGCTGACAATCAAGCATAAGAGGCCCTCCAATAAAAATATGCAAGACTTTACTAGCTAATGCAGTCATTTATCTCCAAATCTACCCCAAACTCTCATTAAGCAACAGGAGATCAGACTTATGAATTTACCTCAATAGACGCATTGTATCCCCCGATGAGCTGTGAAAACCATGACAACAGGATCTCGTGTGCTTGAATCTCCCTGCTGATATCCTTTAAAGGACGACGAGCCAATCGTCCATCAGTTTCTGCTGCTTCCTTGGTCAGATCTTCTAATTCTAAATATTTATATAGCCGATGAGGACCTTCTCATTTTACCAAACAGATATAATTCAAAAGATATATGTTCAAGCATACCCTGATGAGAGGTGCAAGACAGAACACGAGCAAATGCACGAAGAGATTGTGGAAGGCCCTTTCCTTTTCCTTCAACAGATTTGACTTCCCTGAGTGTGATTGTCACTATAATGTTATCAGAAATTGGAATAGGTACTAGTAAAGACAACTTTACGATGCATTTTACTCGTGATACTGTATGCATTTAAGCAAGACATAGCCTTAGTTATGGTTCACAAACTAGACATAGCCTAGTTATGGTTCACAAACTAGTAATGGCTACAAACAGCAATAGGTTTCACAGTTACTGCCAAAAGACTAGAAATAAGTACACAACTTTTTGAATTTGCTAGGAACAGCATAAAGTACAATGAATTTCTGAGGTGAGGAGAAGCAAAAGAGAATTCAGAGGGTGAGTTAAAGCAATATTATTTCACTTCATTGTGAACTTCCAATGGGCAATAATCCGATGCACAAATTGGAAAAGATTTGTAGGGCTTAGAATCAACTCATCCAGACCTGCTTTCCCTTATCGCAAGAACTTCCTTGAAACAGCTCTAATACAAGACATTGTACCAGGGCTATAAAGCTGGAGTTAAACACTACATTCAATTAAGTGGGAAGTCGTAATTTATAAAAGGTCAACTAAGCAATAACTCAAGTACACATAACAAGTACTTTAGTGTCATGCAAACATCCGAGACAGTGTATCTGTATGTGAGATCATCAGTAAGTTGATTGGAAGTAGAATCTAACCAGATAACGACAATGGATGTCTTTGAATTCAAACTCTAAAGACCATGACTCAACTCTTACTTTATTGTGAAAGAGTTCCCTGAAGTCTTGAAGACATTGGCATCATTAGTGACTGGAAATAGATGTCTTTGCAAAATTTCGAACTTCATTTTGGGTAAAAGATCATGATGGGGTATACTGATCTGAACCTGAACCAGAGAGTAACCACCATAATTTTCATAGTAGACAGCAAAAGTTGGAGCAAAAACTTGGAGCACTGATCAGATATTGGACCAGTACAATAAGGAGAAGACAGATACAACTATGCATAACCAAGACTAACCTCCTCGTGCTTGTTATATGGAAGTGCAAATCCGTATTCCAACAGCAAGGTAGAATTTGAAAACTTTCCATAACTAATAAATACCTGCTAAGCATGTATGCAAATTACAAACATATACTGGTGTCAAATTTCACAAGAATACATCATCTGTTGGCTAATGTTTGAACCAGAGAGTTCTCTCTAAACTAATCTCCAAGATCAGAGGATTATTGTTTATCAAGAACATTAGCTATGTTTCATTGTAACCTCTTCATGAGCAGCATAATCATGATCAGCAATGACCTGCACAAAATGACTCAGATAATTAAGGAGATTTCTAGACATACCTGATAATACAAGGTTGAGAATAATTCAAAATTTAGAATAATAAAAACAGAACTAGGAGAATATTAATGGTTCTTTGTAGTTAAGGTTACCAACAGAAAACATATTTTGTTAAACAGTGGATGTCGGAAGGAACACGATAACCATGCCAAAGTCTAGAAATCACATTTAAACAGTAGAAACAATTAATACCTCTGAGACCTGCATGTCCTCATCATTTAAAACAAATGCTTCAGAATCAGCTTGATGGTTCAAAAAATCTGCAAGGGGAATCTATAGAATAATGCAATCATAAACATGTTCGTTGAAACAGGAAAGTACTCATGAAATTTTTTTTCATGTGTATGACAGCAAAACAGTACCAGAGATGCACCCTTTGAGCTTCCCCAAGCTCGAGATCCAACTGTCACATTCACAACAAACTATTCATGAGAACTTTACAAACCATCTCAATAGAACAAAAATTCCCGTCAACATAGACAATGAAATATCAGTTTTAGCAACTTTTTCCTTTTCTTTTTCTATGATTTGGTACAAATCACCCTCATACTACAACATCAACTTGTCAGCAAGCAAATTCCACACATAAATTCAAGGAGTGAGAGGCGCTGCCAAAAGGTGCCACTATTATCCTCAACTTTCACATTTCTAGCTATAGATGTGACAGAAGTTTCACCACAAAGCACATAATCACCAAGATTATCAATATAACCAGGCTCAAAGAAAAATTGCTACTTATATTATTGTCACAATAAACCAAAATATATATATATATCAAAGTGGAAGTAGCTACTGCCGTAAATAGCTACTCACCTAAAGCATATGCATGCTTAAAGTCCCTTAAAGTAACACCTTCAAAAATTCCATAGAACCGATCAAGAACCTATAAGAAAAGGTAATCATATAAAAAAACTATCACCAGTGAGATTGCTACTAACTTAACTTTATTCATATTATCACCTATACGCTGTTAGCACAAGTATTGTTTGATGGCTGCATTTCCATGCAGTTAAAAAGCCAATTTTTCATTTATATCAAAATCATCACTGTAAAAGTGTTCTTAGTACTGTAACTTATCAAATAAATGCTTGGATATTTAATATGACTACCACTAAAATCCAAAGTGTACTTGGCTAAGAAGGGTTTTTTTGTATCCCTTAGGGTGGCTCGATTAGATTGCAGATTCAAGCAACCACAAAGACACTACATTTTACCAACGTTGGTCAGATTCTTATAGAACTCAAAACAAAAATCTTGCAGCAAGAAAGGGGATAAAAGGTGCACATGAATTACCAGCTTAATGGTCGAGAAGTCCCTTTCAATTTGAGCATTCTGCTTCATAGTTTCTTGATATAAGGAACTTTGACGAATCATCTCTAACTCTCTCTCAGTCCAAAATATCTGCAGATATTGACAAAAAAGATAACAGATTATTTTCTCTCTTACTAGAGTGAGAAACTCAATGGAAAAGGAAAGATTTTACCGTGCTATGAATATCACCAGGCTGAGGAAGACGACTGGTATAAGGGGCCCATTCTGATTCCTGCTACAAGTAATAAGCCTAATTCAATTGGCAGTCATACTCACACAAATCTGCATAAGCTAAAAGGTAAGTACAGAAATGTCAAACGAAATAATACAAAATTATGTCAAACGAAATAATACAAAATTCTTGATGGTGAAATATATATGTTACAGGCAGTATGCAGTACCATTGCTTTACACAATTTCACTTCATATCAAAAACACATAAAGATTACCAGGCCAATGTTTTGCTCAACCAAAAGGACGACAGCAAGCTTTGCCACATTTCCAACTTCATTTTCCAACAAAGTTCTTACTTTTGGAAGTAGACAATCCGGTGAAACTTGCTGAGATATTACATTAGAAAACAATTTCTAATTTAACATCGACAGCTACCACCAATAAAGGTCGTGTATACTTTATAATAAAATTAAGGGTCAACATAATGAGTAGTATACCACGTTGTATGGAACTTGAAGGATGCACTCTCCAGCTCGTATGTCTTCCGCAGCAAATAGTGACCTGTACTTGCAGGAATATACAGTAAAAGAAAACAGCACATAGTGACGTGAATGGAATGCTATGAAGTATGAACTAATTTTAGTAAGCAATAACAGGAGGTAATCGATGGGGCCAAAAATTATAATGAGACGCAACCTGCCGTGGGCGGATTTTCCAATGTAAACCTTCGAAGAAACTTGAACTCCAGCTTTCCTTTCCAACCACGGCAAAAAGTCTTCAAAGTCCTTGTCCAGGTGATTCAACAACTAATCCGAACAAGTAAATCATAAATTCCGACAAACAAAAACTAGACGTAGACATAAAACAATTCGATCCTACGCAGACACAGAAAAGAGAAAATAATTGTCAAGTCATTAACCCTGGGCTTCGATGAGGAGGAGGAAAACTTGATGTTGGCAGAGAAATGACGAAGACACCAACAGTGTTTGGTCAGGCTAGAGGATGACAAGAACATCTGATATGCTGTGAAGGAGGTTGCACTTCTTTGCTCACCAACCGTTCGCGTTAATGTCAAGAGGAGGTTTACATGTCAGTGCAGTGCTTCCCTGTGCGGGAAGTTTGTTTGACACCAAAGATGGCCGCTTTAGGCGTCCGTTTCGCTGTTTGACACAATTTAAATATTTTTTAAAATATTAAATTTAAATTTTATGATGATGAAACTTTACCCTTCTATTTAGATTCTATCAATTTAAATCTACGATATTTTTAATTATTTATATTTTTCTCACTTAAATATTAAGTTAGTAAAATGGGTGTATAAAATTTCCTTTTATCTCTTTTCCGAATAAACTTCTAAAAATTAATTAAATTTTGGTACAATGTTTTATTTTCATCCATTTCTAAATTTAAGAAGTTTTGACATTCTCCCTAATTTTGAGAAATTTCATTAAAATTGTAATTTTATTAAAATTAATAAAACAAACATTTGGATGAATCTCCAATGAGTTCGTAATGCTTCTATTAAATTGATTATCATCATGACAGCCCTAATTTACTCCGAGTAATTTTTTATATAAATAAGCAATAACCTTGTAAATTTGGTAATCAATTGTTATTTAAAAAGTTAACTAATCTTAACAAAAGTATGTAATTTCAAAATTCAATTGAAATGTTTTCAAAAAAGTAAATGGTGAAGAGATTTAAATTTGAAAATTATATAAAAATTTTGATTTTAGTTTAAGAAAAGTAAGTTGTAAAATAATTTCAAGAAATTTCCCATTTAGTTGTTAATGTTAAGGTCAAGATTTTGCAATGACATCATATTGTTAATATTTGTCATGAGTGTTGCAATTAGATTGTTAAAGAAAAGTTTAAGATTTCGAAGTTTGAAAAAGTTTAATCGTTCTGCAATGAGATTATTAAAGAAAAGCTTTAAGTTTTGAAAGTTGGCCAAAAGTGAATTTTAAACTCTAACATTTATATATCAGAATTTAAGTTGAACTCTAACTTCAAAGCATTCAAGTTGAATTCCAACATTTATAAAATGTTGAAACTGACAGAAGATTTGATGTCACTTAAATGCCACATCATATACGACATAGCTTTCTTTAGTTATGAGCTTTTAGTGAGACCCACTTCTTATCGATGTGACATTCTTATTTTTTAAATGAACATGAGACCCACAGCTATGGATAAAGTTCACTATTTTGATTCTCTTCAATCCTCACCGTTTTGAGCTATATATAAAACTCACTGTTTTGAGCCTAGTTATTCTTCAATCCTCACCATTTTAAGTCTAGTTCTTCAATCCTTAATTTTTCTTCTTCTCTTCAAACGATTGCAAAAGCATCCCTAAATCCCTGATTCTTTCTCTTCAGACGATTGAAGAAACATCCTTAAATCCTTAACTCTCCCACACTCCGTTCTAACGTTTGAAGAAACTTGCACGCTCTTGCGCTATTTCAATTGCATCAGCAGCACCTCTACCTGATTTCTAGGAAACAAGATAGGGAATGATGTATCACTTTTGGAAAGTTGTATCACATTTGTTAGTTGCTTGAAAATTTCCCATTCCTATCTCATTTACATACACCAAGTAACGTTCTCTCCAGCTTAGAAACTAACATAATCATGTGATGTAAGGAATTTTGTCTAGTTTGCAATTGCCATTTGGAGTATATATGTATATATTTAAAGTTACTAAGGTTATAAGATGACTATGAAAAATTAATGTCGGTGTTATGATTCGGAGGATTGATCTTTTCTCCAAAGATTAGTCGAAAATGTTATCACAGGTTAAATAACAAATGCTCTGCTTTTTGATTATTTCCTTTCAATTATTTTTATATAGATTTATTTATACTATAATCCTATAATTGGAATTTGTTTGTACTAATTTGCCTTAGCTTGCCACTGGTTCTTATGACTAGTATTTGATTGGTGTAATGGTACAACTGTTTTCTTCTTTCTTATACATTGACTTATGGATGAAAACTTCATTTCACTCTTATAAAGTCATAATCCGATGCATTAATTCATACCCTAAGATAAATGCTACTTTAGATGCACTAGTTCATACAATTCATTAAAATGGGATATAATTCATAATTAGTTGGTATCACCAATAAAAGATAAGAAGTGGGGGTGGGGAAAACTAGTAAATGCTTTTAGCCCTTTTAATTAAGAAAATGGAAATTTCATAATAAATTTTTATTATCATCATTATTACGATGTATTCAAATTATAGCTTTTTTCTTCTAAACTTTGGTTTTGTTTGAGTTTATAAGATGCCTTTTCCAAAACCAAGGCATGATTGGTGGTAAGTGATAAATGACTACAAAGCTAGTCCATTTGCTTATTTGAATCATTTCTTGTCAATTATGTAGCTATATGTAGGAGAACTAAAAGTATTAATATAGTTTTGCAGTGATAACCCAAAGCTATGGATGCGACGTCTTCAACTAATACTATATTACATTCAAATAATGGTTATATGGTGTGTTATTGTAGTTTAAAAGCCTCATTAAGAACTTTATAGAGTCATAATAACCCAGGAAGAAGATTTTATGAAGCCCCAAATATCCTGTAAGTTTATTTTTTGATAAGGTATAATTGTTTGTATATATGTTTCAAGTTTTTTTTATTAATTATTAATTATTCTTTTAGGTTACAAGATACGATTTTTTAAGTGGTACGATGACAAATTTAATGAGAGAATTGTTGAAGTAATATATTGTGCTTTGTCTTTATTGTTTTGTTATTTATGAAAATGCTTCAATGATGCCTAATTGATAGTTTTAAAAATCTTTAGCAAGTATATATAGAAGTGATTATATCACAATAAATAATTAGAGCAGTATATACAAAAGTGATTGTATCATGAAAGAGATTGGACTTGTCTGTCCATAAACAAAAATGATTGGATGTAATAACTAAAGTTCCAACAACACATAGACAACATTAATTTATAGTTTGGGAATCAACCAAATTGCTTCCCTCATTTGCACTTAACTGAGAAGGTTAATCATGTACTGGTTAATTCACTGATGATCTCCTCCTCATTGCTTAGGTTTGTAACCATTGGGAAGTGAAGCTAGGTTGTCCTTTGAACCTTAGATTTTTTTAGTTCAAAAGACAACTTGAATGAATGTGGATCAACTTCTTTATACTTCCATTTACGAAGAGCTAGCAACCTACAAATATGCATGATATTAACAATATTCATTAGTGAAAGTTATCAATAACATGATGAATGGTTATATACTCACAGTATTGTTATGTTGACTCAGTATAACAATATGTTCAACTTGTGAAGAAACCTCAAAGATGACCTAATAAATATGGCATGAATATCATTGTTAGTTTGATAATCAAATAATGTCATAAATGATCACTAGATATATGAAGCAATACATGGTAACCAAAACAAGGTATACTAATCAAAGAATGTTTTATATTTATGGAGATTGCTAAGTAGGATGAGTTGAGCCTTCATTCTTATATTTTCTGGCATTATGTGTTGGGCCCGGGTCCCAATTCCCAATCCCGAGGTGGCCCCTCGGGGGCGCCAGGTCGGGGGCGAGCGAGGGAAGAATCGAAAGCATGCGAAAAATAAAAAAACAGCAGTGGGAAAGAGGAGGCCTCGTCGCGGCCTCGGATTGCTCGCCGTGGCGAGCGCCCCAACTTTTGGACCCGTCCCCAACATCTATGTGAAATCATACAACACACATACATTCTCGTAAATACACAATCATTTTAACTATGATTCAAACACACCTATAAACAAGGGAACTCCATGCCATTACAAATCGAAGAAAAATGAACAAACAGTCTCAATATAGCACAATACATAGCAAATCTTAAATCCAAAATACATGAGAATGCTCAATGATGATATGCTTGGAAGGCCAACCAAAAGTACTAACTTAAT
>JANZLF010000222.1:18705471-18719338 GCA_026546835.1 Erythroxylum foetidum
TTCATGCTCAATTGACTGTATCAAAAGCTTTCATACTATTCATGATCATCATGCTTCTTCATCTTTTCATTCATACAAAAATGCCATAATGCTTTTCAAGCAGTACATAATCACAATAACAATTCATTGTTAATAATTCAAACCACACATACACACAAGCAAGCAAAGCAGTTTGCCCATACACACAACAACCATGAACATATTACCCACCTAATATCGCTCGTGAATCCAACTCACTGTTGTCCTTCCTCTTGCGATTGGATCAGGTCGGTTTGGTTTCCTATAACAAACCAAGTTTCCATTCAAACAATATTCAAAAGAAATATTCAAAAAGCTTTGAAAATCAAAAGTACTAATACTACAATTCTATACGCGAATCCTATCCAAATTTTCGGATCTTTAGAGGCTAATTCCAAACTTCCTCCCTTCATAAAACTTGTAGCCCTACGACTCTAGTCCACAACGAATCTGAAATCACCTCATTTGGACATCCACAGCAAAAGATATGCCTAAAATACCAAAATTCACCTATTCTGGAAACTGGGTGCTCGCCGCGACAAACGGCCCGCTGCTAGTCGACGAATGGCCCACTACTCGTCGCGACGAACGACCTGTTGCTCGTCGTGACGAACGACCCGTGCTCGCCGCGACGTGCACAAATTCCTCTCACGTCGCGACGTGCGGGTCTGGAGAACTTCTCCGAACCTGATTTTTCCAGCATTTTCCCACTTCAATCCTTCCCCTTAAGCACATGCAACACATCTAAACCTTGATTCATGTCTTATTCTTCATTCCTAACTCATTTAAACCTTAAAAACAGTCACAAACTCATCAACCCATGAATTTCACCTAGTTTTTTCGAAAACCTCTAAACAACCGATTCCAACATCATACCAAGCTACATTAAGGTTTAATCTAACCAAAACAAAACGAAATGCACTTAGGCTTACCAGCAATTGCTCCAATCTGTCGAAATCCTATAGAATGAAAAGCCCTATTCTCCTCTTCTTTCTCTTAAGCTTCTACGGCACTCTCCTTCCTCTCTTCTTACTCTTTCCTCTTTCTTTCTAATTCTATCACTTAAGGCTCAATGGAAGATAAAGACCATAACACCCCTCTCTTAGTAAAGCCTTAAGGTCTCCAACTTAAGCATTCTTCCTAAAATTCCCTCAAACATTTCTACTCTTTCATTCTCACTTAGACCACATTATACACAATTAATCTAAATTCTTCACTAATACATCCAATTTAATCCACTTAAACAATAAGTCATTTAATTAACACCATTCATGCTTAATAACATCAATTAGAAAATTTTGGGGTCCAACATTATGGCTAGAATTATCACATTTCCTATATATTTGTAGTTGACCCTTTAGAGACAAAATTTTTTGGATTTTTCAACTTATTAGGCTCATTTAATCCACTCTTTCTAGTTGTTTTAAGTCATCTTGACATATCTTTTTTGAACAGGGGTTTATTACTTTCGCATCAACAGTAGGCCAAAATTTGCACTTCTAATAGGTTGCAACATATGGTCATACAATGCCAGAAATTTGGACTTCTTGTAGTAATCATCTACAAATGCCTCTGATCAATGCTTGAAATGATGAAAAACACTTATAACATGGTTACAAGGATATTCATATAGCACCCATGCTCGACAACTTTATAATTAGTGTTTACTAATCCTTACAGTATGCTTGTCATCACCCTTAGACACTTCATATGCCCCATCAATATTTCAAACTATTCTCCACTGCATTGCATCTTTCTTAGTCTTCTCCAATGTCTTCATAATCCTTGGTGCAATATTCGTACTTCCAACCATACGTAAATTCTCTCTTGTCTGCATGCCTCTTTATCATCATGTTTCTAATGGTTTCACGCATGCTAATAACTGGCCTATCTCGTACCGATAAGATTCATCTAATAAAAGTGTAACATCCCATCACCGATGGGAAGGGTATAAAATAAAAAAATGTCATACTGAGTTTTCGGACTGTGTTTGAGTGCTCTAGTATATCACCCTCGTGAGGCACGGGCTCTAATGTAACCCTCGATGTCAAGTTTGGGTCTTGCAGGAGTGGGATGCTACAAAAAGTTTCGCTCAAATTGTTGTCGACAACCAGACATTTCGATTCAAAAGATTGGTAACTTCTTGCTTAACTCTCCTTAGGATATTGAAGCAATGATGATGCACATCCAGGTCTTATTTTATCCAGTCTTTTTTTTACTCGTTAAAATTTTCAATGTAAGTTGACCATGCACAATTCCAAAACTATTTCCACAATCCTTTCCCTTCTAATTCATATGCCAATTATGGTATATGCATCTAACACACATACGATGAGTTTTATACGGTAATGTCACTTCCACAACCCTAATTAATCCCTATAATAATAGAAAATATTAAATTAATGAAAAATATGTATAATAATAAACTTTAAATCAATAAAGAATAAAATACCTTTTGTACATCTAATATAATTGTAAGTCCTTCACTATTATCCAATTCCAATTCAAAAAGCCAACAAATTCATAAACCATAACCAAGAATCAATATTCTCTACCTCTGCAATAGCCTAAGCTAATGGATACATCCCTCCATCACTATCCCTCTTAACTGCACTCAGTAGTTGGCCTTAGAATTCTGTCTTTAAAAAGCAGCTATCAATACCAAAAATTGGCCTCAAATGCCTTCATCCTCTTTTCGTGGCATCTAAGCAAATGTACAATCTTTTGAACTACACAATGAGATAAAGATGTAAGAATAAATGAAAAAATGTCATAAATATTATTGTCGATGATGTGTATAAATTTAATTTTGCATACCTGTAACAAATAAGTTTCTTCATTCCTTGCCAACTGTAACTTTACTGTTGATTATAAATTACTAATCCTTAACTGATATACGTATCCTTGCAACTTGGAATATTTATTCACATATTTAGTTGGCCTCTCTTTTCTCAATCTCCTCTTAACAACTCTACACATACTTGAGTTAACAAATATATTTAAGTTTTTCCATTCATCAATCATCTTCGCCTTCAAAATACTAGGATTCTTAGGTATTCTTTCCCTAAAATGTCTTATAAGAAACTTAGCTTAAACCAATTTAAGTTTATTGGTAGTAAACTCGCTATGTTCAGGATTGTATGTCTTCACTTTGAAGTACTATTAATTTTTATCATAACCAACATAAAACTCTCATGGCCATCCCTCGATACATCTAACTCTGATCCTATGAATTTCAGTTTTTTAAAACTTGATATTGTATCATGTTTGTACTGCGTGGTCTATAACAAAATCTTTAAATACTTTAGCTAATCCAAACTCCATCTCCCATCTCCAATGTGTTGCCACATTAGATGGATTATGCCTAATAATAGTACTAGGTCTTCGTTATGGTTCACTAGGCTTTTCTTCACTTGGATATTCAACACTATCAATAAAATTACCATAATCAATCGAGTCAATTTCAACTAGTTGCTTGTCATCAGGAATCTTAACTTGTATAAAACCCTCATCCTAGTCTTTATCATGATCATACAGCTCTTCATCAAATACTCCATCAATTCACTAACTCCTACACCAACTCCTACTTCAACTCTTGCATTAAGTCCTTCACTAACTCCTACTCCAAGCCCTTCACTAACTCCTTCAATAACCCCTTTATTAGCTTCATAACTTCCGTCTTCACCCTCTCTATCTCCATCCTCTCTTCCAACTGTAGGCAATAACTCACGTGTAAAGAATGGGGTGTCTAACAAATGAGTTACATAAAAGATCAATCATTTGGGGGATTTTTATAATATTCATAAGCCTTAGGCAACTTTCATTAGATTCAATCAATCTTAATGACTTACTAAATTGAAAAGCAAGTACACTGTAATAGGCCTTATGCACTTAAAGGTATCCTAATTCCTTTCCTATCTCATATATTTGTCTGTAGCTAACATAACCAAGGTCTACTTTATTAAAAATACTTGTTTGTTCTTCAACATATTTCAACTCCAGTTCAACTACAAACTTTCCACCATAAAACAATCTTATATTATCAAATTAGGCGATCACACATCTGTTCATAATAAAGGGGAAATAAAACTTGTCAATAGAATTTAAGAAGCTAATAATATATCATTACCTTTTATAGACAAAACAAAGGTTGAGTCTTGTTATGTAAGAGTCCTTTCCTTTTGGTTAAACAACAAATCAATCTACACATGATAAATGTTGATGTTGAAATAAAAGCTTAATTCAGCAACAAAGTGGTTAAAGAATTAAAGGACAAAAACTAAAACAATATGCAATGGAGTTAGACCATCATTAAATGGTCTGTTGGTAGGTGTACACATTTCTTTGATGCCAAACTAATCATGTGAGATTTCAGTTCTCTAATTCTACATTTCAGTTCTCTAATTGTATGAGCTAATAAGAGAACTAATTAACTACTTTGTTACTGGAACTACTCTAAAATGTATTTAGAACTAATTCTTTGAATAAAAGTCTATGATTTGAATGATTCACTTAGCTAATGATTACACATATTACATATAGAGTGTGACATAATTAGTAGGCAAAAGATAATTGATATCAAGATTTTGGTTTTACCTCGCATTATTTATAGGTATGAATTGCAATTTGGGGTAGACTTAGTGTTGCTCTATGTCCATGTAATACCTTTACACTTCCTATAATGTATGGACCCTCCAGACCACCTCACACAAGTCGAAAAATGAGAGACATACAAAATAAGAGAGAGAGAAGTGAGATCAGAGGTGTAAAATGGAAGCAAAGCAAAATAAATAAAAAGGGCATGCAATTCTAGAGTGAAAATGTGCACGTTAGGTCAAACTAAATATTTATGGACTCTTTTTGTGCAAGCCAAAATATGAGGTCACTCGATCTCCTCTAGCCCCAAACTTTAATACCTTCTTTATGGACTCATATGTTTCTCAGTCTCATTATTGCACTCTAGCACATATTGGCATATAAAGTTAAGAGTATATTTCAAGATTTTATGAACTAAATCTAAAGATATATTTGCCATTTTTCCTAACAAAACAAGAAAAAGACAAGTTCTTCAAAACAAACCAAGAACAAATTGACATAATACCATCTTTTAAAATGTGGAAAACATATACATTATCATTTTCAAGTTAAAACAAATGCCCTTATACTTTAATTATAAGTCATTAAATATGTAATGGGTTATTTAAGTTAACACAATTACTTACAACTTTTTAACGTTGTAATTAATAATTAGTTTGTTTGTTTTTAATTTAATGATTAAAGGAAATTCAAACAATTAGTGACAACTTTTTACCGTTGTAATTAATGATTAGTTAGTTTGTTTTTAATTTAATCATTAAAGGAAATTCAATTTCCTATAACTCTATTACTTTTATCTTTACTAACACATTCACTGCCAACAAGAAAACTTCTCAAATAAATTAAGGAACAGGGGACCACAACAAGAACACCTCAACAAGTATTTCAAGCTTAAGTTAAAAATAGGAGACCACAATACACAGTAAACATAAACTAACAACCAGATGAAATCATCAAATCCTCAATTCTTCGATGTTGACCCTAAAATACTAGCAAACACAATAAAGTACCTTAAAAACATAATATTTAAGCTCAAAGACTTGTATTAACCCATAAAACAATTAAAACATAAATAATTAACAAACTAACACAATTCTAACCTAAACATATACTAAATGATTGAATTAATAGCTAAACATATATCAAACTATGCCCTAAAATATGATGTAATTTACACTTATTAGTGAAGAAGGTAATCTTCGTGAGATTTTTCGTCCTCATAGCATTAGTTTTGAACATTTTGTAAATGTTAAAGTTTAACTTGAACACTTAGAATGTTATGTTTCAACATGAATGCTCCAAAATGTTAGGTTTTAACTTGGATTCTAACATAAATGTTAGGGTTTAAAATACACATTTGGCCTTTTGAAGTTTGAAAAAGTTCAAAGTGTGGAAAAGTTGTCCCTAATAATTAGTTTCTTAAAAGGTGTAACCTCATTACAAATCTTTACTCGGATTGACTCAGAGAAAGTATTATTGTATAGGAACAAAATATTAAGATTTGCTAATAGTATGATGCTTCCTAATAACAAATTGTTATAGAATTGTAATCTAATTGATAATAAAATAAGATGAGAGCTCATTATAGAAATAGTTATAAAACATGCCTACTTCAGTTAAGTTAATTTGGAAAGTAAGTATATAGGGAGGTGTGGTATTGCATGCCTCTTACTAATTTATTGGCATAATTGGTAGTAAACTTCGAGCTTTGTTAATCTAAAATTCAAGTTAAACCTTTTGAAAAAGTTAAATTTCAGGTTCTACTTAATTTAATAAAAAGTATAACTGGAATTGTTTCGTTTTGTTGTACAGTATCAAATACTAGTAATTAATTGCACCAAATAAAATTTTAACTTGCTTCGGATATTATGAAGTTCTAGCTTTTGAAAAAGTTATGATTTGCCTTTTCTTTTTTAAAGTTGTTTATAATAATGAGCTTATCTATTATTTATTTATTTTAGATGAATCTTTCTATTTATTTTTTAATTTTGTAAGGATGCATGTAATTTAACAACTAGTTAAATGATTTATTATTCATGTTGCATTATGTTTTAATTTCATAAAATATTAAATATTTGTTCCTAATCAATTTTATATCATCCAATTTTGTTTGCTAGATAAAAATTGGTCAAACCAAATTCTTTCACAACAAAATATTAAAAGATTAACATGAATTACTAAAAGCCCAAATTGGGGCTTAACCTTTTTGATTTTGATCAGTTTGGGACTTAAACTTGAAACTTGATCAATGAAGGGCTAAAATTTTATGAGTTTGTTCAATTAAAGAATTTTTTGGACAGAAATTAGGACGTGTTTATACGCATCATTACATGCAGATCAATTAGTGTTTAGATCTCACGTTAATAAACCTAATTTATTGTCTAGGCCAAGTGTAATGTAAGAAAAATTTATTAATTTCATTTATATTTCGACTTAAATGAAATACTCTTCAAGCTTATATAATGTAAGAAAAATTTATTAATTTCATTTATATTTCGACTTAAATGAAATACTCTTCAAGCTTATATCAACGATTTTTTTGAACATGTATTTTCACCCTATTTTTATTCTTTAGGTTGTACCTTCACTCCAACCCCTAAACGCATCATCACTTAATGCATGTGCCTTCACTCCAATCTCGCTTGCGCCTTCTTAGTAGTGTCAGTGTGAGATCTCTCTTTTGGCATTGGAGGTGAATGGGCGGTAAGGTTTTTGGAGATTTGAAACATACATATGCTATGATTGAAGACCGAAGAAGGTAATGAGTCATGCTCTCTTTTAATTTTTGTACATAAATTTATGATGTTTTAATGTTCAATTTATTCCTTTGCCCTAACAATATTACATTTACGTAAATTATTTTATCTTCTTTAAATGGTTTTGATTATTGGGTTGAATAGTGTGTAAACGATAATTATTTTTCACGTACAATTCTATTATACATTTGTATATAGGATATAATTAAGTTTTCTCTTCCCCGTGTACTTGACATTGTACTTAGGATATGATTAGTGTCACTTGGTTTAGTTTCGTTGGTGGTTATCCATATTTTGTTTATCTTTATTATTTAGGTTAAAGATAAAGTATGATATTCATGGAAGAGATGTAGAATATTAGGAGCAATCAAATTCAGTTCTATAGACATCATTTAGCTGTCAACGGGTGCACAATTAACATTACAACATTGTGCTGTAATACTTGAGAATGAGCTCAAGTAGTAGTTCTTCAAGGTAATGAGGTTGATTAGAGGATTCATTTTGTTTTTTTTTCCTTGGTTGTGGTTTTGTGTTGGGTTGAAATTTTTAAAATTTTCAACTTTGGCAATAAAAGGACGCGTTTTAAGCTTGATTTGAGGTCATACAATTTGATTTCTTCAACTTACCCAGTTGAAAAGGACTATGACAGAGAGGCTAAATATTGTTAGTGTAATTTGAAAGAACCTAGATGGACTTTATGGACTAATGAAAATCAAGGAAGAAGGTTTTATGGTTATCGACTCTTTCCGGTAATTTGGTACATTCTTATGTTGTTTTAGCTAAATATGTTCATATATTTCATTAATTGCTGCTTTTCCTTTGATGGTAGAGTGAAAATGTTTGTGGATTTCATGAATGGCATGATCAAATATTTTGTCCAAGAGCAAGACAGATTATTTTAGAGTTGAAAAACAAAGAGAAGATGCTATATTGTCATTATAATCTATTGAAGGCTGAAGTGATAAAGTTAAAAGAGAAAGCAGTAGATGTTTTGCAAGCTGAAAGGATTGCAAAAATTTGAAGTTGAAGAATGAGTTAGTTACCACGAGGACTAGTTATGAAACACATTCAGCAAAGTGTTGGAAATGGTTTGCTTGTTTAAGCTTATGTTTATTAGTTTTGCTTATGTTTGTTAGTCTAAATAATAAAGACAAAAAAGGCAATAGTTGTACGTTTAAAGCCTTATTTGGAAATGGTTTGATGTAATAAAACAATGTGTAAATTTTCTTTACCTAACCTGATGTTGAAAAGTGCAGATGTTTCAACCTCTGTTGTAATACTATTTTGATGTTATAGCCTAAATAGGTTTGATGTTTTATGTAATAGCCTAAAGATGTTTGATGTACTACGCTAAAGATGTTTGATGTTTCAACATTTGGTAAGGAAGATTAGTTACAAAATAGGATCTTTAATTAATAGAGATGGAGTATTGGTTAGTAGTCAAAAGGAGTTAAAAGAGGCCGCAATTGACTACTCTAAAAGATGTCATATGTACTTTACCTTTAATGATTAACACATCTATTAAAATGTTTTATAGATCATCAAATTATTGATGTGGAGACAAAGATGTTTAATAGACCTATAATTCCAATTCTTTGTATTAACAATGTACATGTTCTACCATTCAAAACTTAAATGAAAATGAAAAAATCTAAAAGAAATGCAATTCACACTAATTGGAAAATAAAGGAAACCAACACTTCACTACAAAAAATTGATCATCTCTTTCCATCCATAGACTTTAAGCTTTCCCTGTAAAATGGTCATTGCATTCATTGCTTAATAACATTAATCCCAACAAGATCCTTACATTCTATTATTGTTTAGTTCACAAATATCACAAAACTGTTCAATTCACTAACAATTAAATGTTAAGTTTACATTTTGTCCTTTCCCTTTGAAGATGCAGTTTGACTTTGTTGGCTTGGATTTATATGCGCAGTAATAGCTTCCCTCCTTTTTACTAATTTCTTCCTAAAGTTTAGTAGTCTCTGACTTCTCCTTTCAGGAGGTAGATAAAATGCAAATCTTTGTTAAGCTTTATGAATTAATTAATGTTTAGTAAGAATGCAAATATTTAACACTTACATTTAGCATCTGCAACCCTGTGGTTTCATTTGTGTATATCCCCATCCCTTCCATCCGTTTCTTGATCTTCCTATTTGCTTCTTGTTGAAGAGAAGAGTATGGACAAGCCTTTTTCCTATAATTTTTTCTTGAGAATTTATACTACATTTGCCATCACCAAACATCCTCAATCTGCTTCCATCATTTGTAACACCATAACTAGACCCTTTTCTCCCTTTGATTTAGTTCTTGGTGGTGAACTTTGAAGATGTACATATATTTGTTATTTTTGAAGCACCTCTATGTATTGGGAGAACAACTAAGGCTGTTGCATTTGCACTTCCACATACATGAGTAGTACTTGAGGTGTTGGCAGTACTTAAAACAATTGTAACACCGATAGATGCAAACATAGTAGCAGAGGCAGAGGCAGAAGCAGAGACTTTTGCTCTTCTTTTACCTTTCTTTCCACTTTCAGTGTTGGATGTAGATTTAGAGGCACTTATTGGGTTGTCATTGTTGATTTCAACTGTGGATATATTTTCGGGGGTTAATTGTGAGTTCATTGTGTTTTGCTTCATATGGAAATTAATTGACTAGTCTTGATTCGAATTTTGAAACTAGGCTAAAACCTGCCATTGATAACAAAACAAAACAAAAACCTAGAAGATTACCACTATTATGGAAAAGAATCTTAGTTGTACCAAAAAAAGACAAAATAGCTTATAAATTACCTCTTGATCTTTCCAAAGATAGTCACTTTTGTTGTGTCCTTTTGTATGGCAGTAACTATATGTAATGATCATACCCCTCTTAAACACGTGATCAACATTTTGTTTTTTATTTACTTTTGTATGCTTTTGAGGCTTATCAATGCCCTTTTTCCTAGCTATTTTGGGCCTACTAGACCCTTGCTTGAATTATGGTGGCCTAATAGTTTCTTCATTGCTAATAGGTTAGCCCTTCATACCAGACATCGGTTGAAGTGCCTTCCCACATGCTTTGACATATTCAATCTTCCATAACTAACTATATTTTTGTTATGAAGCCTCACCGCATATCTGTTTTATCCATGATCAATCTCATACCCTTCTTCTCCATTATGATGCACTGAATAATGTTGAGCAATCATGACACTCTTCTCAATTACTTCCTATATTCTTGGCCCTAAATTACCCTTTCACTTGTCATCCTCTTTCCTTTTTCTCACAATTCTTTTCATCAATTCTCTTATAATATGCTCAAACAACCCTAAAACTGACATTTCCTTGCATCAACCAGAGTCTTATTAAAGGCCTCATATAAGTTATTATCAACCAACCCAATTATAGAATCTTCCCTCTAGAAAGCTCAACACCATTGCTAAACTGGTGTATAACTCTCAATATCTTCTGTTGCCCTTTGCTTCTTGGTTCTGAGCTTATCCAAATTTTCTTTATATGCCCTTAATGTGAAGGAATTTGCAATTTTCCAAAGTGTTCCTTCATCTCTTCCCCTTTATGTCCTCTTCCATACCAATTCACATAAACATGTATAGCACAAAACCTGTGCTCAGCATCTGGATGCAAATCAATAATGGCTCTATCAAGCCCCTACAAAGGAAAACATAACCATTTGAATATGCATGTGGACACAACTCTACATATTTCATAACAATTACACCATTAATAAAAGTAAAAACAAGATTGATGTAAAACTTTTACCTTTTATCGGTTAATCATTATAGTCCAACCAATTCTATAGCCCAAGTGAGGTAAATCCTCTTTCAGCCTTTCAATGAACCACTTCCATGTGATTGTCAACTTAACTTCAACAATAGCCCAAGCAACATGAAACATTTGATTGTTTCTATCTCTTCTCACATCACATAGAAGTTC
This sequence comes from Erythroxylum foetidum, assembly GCA_026546835.1. NCBI lineage: Eukaryota > Viridiplantae > Streptophyta > Magnoliopsida > Malpighiales > Erythroxylaceae > Erythroxylum > Erythroxylum foetidum. Next base: position 18,716,786 of record JANZLF010000222.1, read on the forward strand.
ACCCTTAATTTTGGTTTTCAGCCTGCATCCATGCCTAAACCTATGTTTAATAGCTTTTAAGCATATGTACATTCTTTCACATACAGGTGGAGATGTTGGAATTAGTGAGACACTATCAATGCAATAGTACTTCCTGGGCTGGTATGCCTAATCACTTCAGCATAAGACCAAAGCTTCCCAAACTCCTCTTCAATGTTGATCACAACACTGTCTACTTTTTTTTCTTTTCTCTTCTCACCATGACCATAGACACTTCAACACCTAAACAATCCTTAACATAAAATTTGATATCATCATTCTTAAAAAATGGCTCCCTTGGGCTCCCTTTTAAGGTTATCCTTTAACAAGTCTGATAAGATGCTAGTGTTCAACCTTAGGATTTGAATATACCCTATTACAGTCATGATTGTTCCTAAATTTTCTAACTTGAAATAATTGTTGCTTCCCATCAAATGCTCCATATATATACCAAGGGCAGTTCTTTGTCCTACATTTTCCTTAGACAAAGTTGGGCTTATTTTTGGTAAACATGACAACCTTATTTGTTTTGATAGACAACAAACTCACTGCATGCTTAAATTACAAATGATTCAGAAAAATCATCCCTACTTTAATGTAAGGATTAGCTACATTTTCATCATAAACGGGGTATTTCTTTTTTCATCATCTACATCATTAACAAGTTCTCTCTATTCATCACTGTTATAATATTCAGACAAAACTACCTCATCTTCATCATCTACATCACCTATCAGCTGTATATGGTTTATTATCTTTATTAGGACCATTACCTTCATCTCCTTGCTCTCAATCCTCTTCAACATCTTCATCAGAACCATTACCTTCATCTCCTTGCTCTAAATCCTCTTCAACATCTTCATCAGGACCTTTACCTTCCATCTCCTTGCTCTAAATCCTTTTCAACATCTTCATCTGGACCATTACCTTCATCTCCTTGCTCTAAATCCTCTTCATCCTCTTCAACCTCCATATTTGTATCATCTTCATTCTCCATATTTGCATCATTTTCATCCTCACATTTGACACATTGTCTAAATTCCTCGAACCCTTTATTATTAACATCCTCACTATTATCTTCAACTACATTATCCTTATTAACCTTATTACATTCATTCTCAATCACTTCAACAGGGGTATTCATGCCATGTTCAATATAAATATCAATACCACCTGTACCCATCATCTGACTAACCATATCTAACACACTAACATCATCTTGTACAATTGTCAAAAGTTAACATTTGTTTCTTTGAAATGAATATTTTATTTTTAATTTTAGTAATCAAACTACAGTTGCAAGTTTCACATGTTAACTTTTCCTTTAATGGAACAACCACTTAATATTTAAAGAAAAAAGGATGTAGGAGGACAATGGAATTAAAAGCATCAAATTAAGATTTTGTAGGACCAACTGCTTTTCTATTGTGCTCTAATTGGTAGGAAAGATGAATTTTTCTACTTTAGTAAGTACATCTTCCATTACCCTAGTTAGGTACTCTATAAACCAATACAAGTTAAAGTAACACTATAGTAGGTTTCAGTTCACCTATTCTAAGCTACTTAAAAAGAGATAAAGTCATTAGATTAACACTAGTAAACATAAACAATTAATAACATTAGAAGCACTCAAATAACATAGAATTATAAAACTCCCAAGATCCTTTATCTTTACAAGTAATTGGTCATGCAGGTAACCCAAAGGAACCATAGCATAATCCTCAAGTTTATTTTTTTAGAGATAATCTTCTTCAAACTTACTTAATATATATGAAGGGTATATTAATACGCAACTTCTTTAAAATATTTCATACTTGAAGTTTTCTATTATTTTCTTTAGCATCTGAGGTTACAGAATGGGTAGCTACTAGGATTTGACAGTGGTTCAAGGTGAATGATCCTAACCATTTTTGGTAGAAGATGAAACTATACCAGTTTGCTTTTGCACGTCTCATTCATACTATCTTCCTTAGACTGCTCTAACCTTTGCACTTTCTTCTTTTTACTGCTCTAACCTCAGACTTCTCAAAATTAAATGTTTTACCGCTCTTAAGGCTAATGGATAATACTTAATTCTAGGACTTAGCTTAGTTTCAAGAGATGATGCGTGAACCAGAAAAGCCAACCTCTTCAATGAAGACTGGAGTGCAGATCAAGCGACGTTGAACATACATCAACTAGGCAAGACATTAGTTCAATGAAGGAAAAAGTGTGAATCGGGTGATAGTTTTAATGTGTGACAACCCTTTCATGAAGACTGGAGCATGGATTGGCCGATGTTGAAAATGTGTCCAAGACGGAAGATGGAAAATTTAAGATTTTCTGTAACTTTTACTCCTAGGATTTCTCTTTTTACTTTACCAAATGTACTAATATCTAAAGCTAAAACTTAAAACACCACGCAAGCTTTTACTCTTTTAAACATGTCATTTAAAACAATAGTAATGGTGCCAAGTTGTACATTGTAACGACACGTATAAACATGTAGCGCCCCCTTACCATAGGGTATCCACCGGAACGCCCGTAGGTCATTCC
>JANZLF010000222.1:18767870-18779305 GCA_026546835.1 Erythroxylum foetidum
ATACTTTATAATAATAAGGAATTTCATAATGTTATGAATACTAATAAACATGTTAAATAATAATATTATATTTGTTAATATTATTACAAAACTAGGACCAGATAGTGTCTTAAATCTAGATTGTACAACCAATGCAGAAGATGTCTTTTATGAATGGTATCACCGATTACAATTAATAATTCAAATAGAAAAATCATTTGGCGATAGACCAGATAACAAAGATCCATTATGGAATTTTGTAGTATATAAAACCTCCGGAAATGTTCAAAATTTTCTTATTGAAAATGCTCAAACTTTACAAAACACTCCTCATTATATAAGCAAAATACAAGATGAAGATACCTTTGAAGTAATTGGAGATGAAATTTATAAAGAATTCTTTGGACAAGATGTAATATTTCATAAAGCTACAAGAGATAATGAAAACATACTAAAAACACTTAGACATTTAAATAATATCCATCTATGTGATATATATTATTTAGATGCTTTTATATGTGAATTTCAAAAACGTTATTATAAACTACCCAGAGTAGAACAAGAAATGTATATTCATGTATTTATTCAAAAATTATCTTATCCTTTTAATGTCAAAGTACAACAACAGTTTCATGATAAAGTAGAAAAATATCAAGTTGCTCATAATTTAGGTGGCACTATATTAATTACCAGAGATCTATTAATAGAATTTTGTCTAGAATCAAAACTTAAACAAACATTAAAACATCAACATTTAAAATTATGTTGTGAACAAAATGCGTATGTACCCCAACAATACGGATGTACACAAAACTATCAGCATAAATATAAACATAAAAACATAAGAAAAACCTTTAACCCTAGATATAAAAAGAAGTATTATAAAAAGTATAGATGGCGACGATATAAACCTGCACCCTACCAACCTAAAAAATTTCCAAAATATTTTAGAAAATATAAGTATAATCCCAGAAATACATTAAAACAAAAATATTGTCTTCAAAAGAAAAAAAGATTGTAAATGTTGGTTATGTAAAGAAGAAGGACATTATGCAAATGAATGTCTCAAGAAGAAAGATAAACAATATAATCACAAAATACAAATATTAAATTCAGCCATCAATCATCAATTAGAACCAATTGAATTTGATTATGATACAAATATCTCTTTATATATTTATGATTCGGAACATATTTATGATTTTGAACATCATTCCAATGAATCAATTAGTCACTCCCCTTAATCAGACACAGAATTCAAATTCAACATTTATTCAAGTACTAGTTCCGAAAATTAGGACTAAAATAAATGCATATATAGACACAGGAGCTACTATTTATATAGCATCAAGACAACTTCAATTAAAATGGCAAAAATTAGATAAACCTTTACAAGTAAAAATTGCCGATGGAAGTTTTAATTCTATCCTGTCATAAGTGAGGTGGCGACGTGCCCGTTGTTGATTGCTAAGCAAGATCCTTCGCTAGCAACCATAGGAAGGATTGAATCCGTTGAGGGCCTAGCCATTGCCAAATGGCCCGCCAGACTCACGGCCTCGTGACCCATGATTATGGAGTAGGTGGAAGCAACTGTAAAAGTACCATGGTCGGAGGCACGAATCATAAAATTCCTAATTATTTTTAATTTGGTTCTTAGCAAAATTTTAATGATAATAATAATAATAATAATAATAATAATAATAATAATAATAATAATAATAATAATAATAATAATAATGGATAATAATGGATAATAAATAATGACATAAATAAATACAGTTAATAATAATAACGAAGACGGAAGCTGAGGCAAAAGTAAGACGAAAGCTGAAACAAACTAAGACAGAACCTGAACCAAAAGTAAGACGAAACCAAAAGCAAACTAAGACGGAAGCTTAAGCAAAAGTAAGACGGAAGCAGAAGAGAAAGTAAGACGGAAGCAGAAGGGAAAGTAAGACGAAAGTGGAAGCAAACTAAGACGAAAGCTAAAGCAAAAGTAAGACGAAAGCGGAAGCAAACTAAAAAAGTAAGATGTAAGCGGAAGCAAACTAAGACGGAAGTTGAAGCAAAAGTAAGACGAAAGCGGAAGCAAACTAAGACGGAAGCTGTTCTTCGTCTTAGTTTCTTCCGCCTCGTCTCACTTTGACTTCAGCTTCATCTTACTTTCTGCTTCTGTATTAGAGTCTTGCTTCCGCTTCTTTCTATCAATCCTTTCTAGATAACTGCTTCTTTCTTCGTGTTTCTTGATTTGTGAAGAAACGGTTATTTAGTTGAGTTCTATAACTAACTCAAATTGATTAACTATCCCACGTAGTGTCGGCCCTTCGTCTTAGTTTCTGCTTCGTCTTAGTTTTACTTCCGCTTCGTCTTACTTTTCTTCTTCTTAGTGTCCTTCGTCTTAGTTTTGCTTAAGTTTTGTCGTCTTAGTTTTTTCCGCTTCGTCTTACTTTTTTTCGCTTCATCTTACTTTCTTCCGCTTCGTTTCACTATGACTTCAGCTTTGTCTTACTTTGAATTCAGCTTCGTCTTACTTTCTGCTTCCGTCTTAGATTACTGCTTCCGCTTCGTCTTATTTTATTCTTTCGTCTTAGATTGCTTCTGCTTCCGTCTGCTTTCGTCACTTTCTATTATTATTATCACTTTCTATTATTATTATTATTTGGTTTTCATCAAAATTATTTAGACGTGAAGTTGTATTGACTTAACAACATATTCACTCATATTTCTGAATCTCTGATAAAATCTGCAACAAAGAAAGCAACATGGATAGGAATGGGCTATTTAGCTACTACTTTGGGTCAACATTTTCGGATTAATCTTAACCAACTGACATTTATGATCCCTCAACTTTTTGATGTTACATACTTAAGACGTGATTCAAATGAAGATGAAGCTGCACCTAAAGAATGCGAAAGAGTATATAAATTATTGGAAAACATTTCCAATAAAACACAAAGCCAACTTGAAGCAATCAATAAATGACTTGATGAGATGGATAAAGACTTGCAAACCATTGCCCATCAACAGCAAAGATTGCATAAGAAAATTCACACAGCTTGGGCGATAATAGGACTTCACATTGAAACGCCACCATTATCATCTACATTTTTTTGTTAGACTCAGAAAATTCCTAACTTCTTGTATCTATTTAATGCATTTTTTCTTTTATTTTCCTAAATGTTTTTTTCCATAATCCATTATTGTTAATTTTGTCGTGCCTAATTAAATTACGAAATAATTTTGGAACACTCAAACTAATTAGTGATTGATATTTCATTCAACTTAATTCATATATTTATGCCAACAACACCGATTCAAATTTTTTTATTATTTTCCTTATTACGTTATAATTAATAAATTGACATAAATCTCTTCACAATTGTCATGTAACTTTATAAAATTTGCCTACTCTTTTCTTATATTATAACCCACCAAATTTACTGTGCATTATCATTGCGCATCACGTAGTTTTCCTCCGCTAGTTTTAATAAAATTAGGGTGCAAAGTGATAATAGAAATGGTAGTAAGGATTTATTTAAATTTTTGTGAAATGTTGAGACCTTTTGTTAAACGCATTAAAATTTAAGTTAAATTTTGATACAAATATTAAAGATTATATTTTAAACATTTGAAATATTTTTTTTTCATTTAATAAGTTGATTTTGATCTCATCTTCCCTAAAACAGTAATGCAAACTTTAGGAGGCTTAATACAATATACCGTATTTCCACGACCAAATTCCGAATGGGTAACAAACTTGCAATAATGAAACCGAAAGCCATAGGCTATTCCGATAGTAACAATCTTTTCTTTACCAGGAATAATAAATTTATATCTTCCGCCACCCAAAATCGACCTTAATTTGGACCCCCTCTATACTTCTCTGGGTCTCTCGTTTAGGTTTCTCTCTTTCTTTCGTTTGTTTCGCGATCTCACTTAGTAGTCTCTCCTATTCTTTTTTCTTTTATTTGGATAATAATTTCTTGTATTAGTTCCTACAGAGCACGCGATTTCATTGCTTTGATTTTTGTCTGTTGTTTCTCAATTTTTTTTTAAATTTTTGCAACCCACAACTTTTCCGATCTTTCAATTCCGAGTGCCACCCCTGTGGTCCTCGAAGGCTTCGTGTTTTACCTAGAAGGTTGGTATTTGTTGGGGTTACTTGTTGACCCAGTTAGGGTTTTTTGGTTAATACCTGTGAGCGCAGCTAATTTTGATTTTTGGATGAATTTTAGGACGCTGATGAGATGATGATGAATCAAGGAGTCAATACCCAACCAATAGACCCTAATCCGCTCGAGGTATAGTTTCACTATTTGTGTCTGTTCTGTTACTTTCTTGTTTGCCTAAATAGTACAAGATAGGTTGATTAACTAGGAAGTGATATTTTCGTTACTAATGATTTTATAGTAAATGAATTTGTTAATGTCGTTAGTATGTTCTGTGCGTAATAGGTATTTAGTATTTGTTGCTGTCACAAATATTAGTGACAAAGTATTTGGTTTTTGACACATTTTGATTAGATAGGATGGTATTCGTTATTTTGTCTAATGGTGTTGACTTAAACTGAAAGAACGCCGTCTTCCTGAATTTGGTCTGATGCTTTCGACTGTGTTGCTCATTTTGGGGATTTCTTTTGATCTCTTGACTTCATGTCTTCACCCGAATTAAAAAAGGTTTTGAAAACATATGCTTAGGAAATGGCAACTTGTTAAAAGTTTGTTGGCTATAGCCTATATGCGGTCAGGTGTTATAGCAGTTGCCTGAACTGGTAACTGTTCAGAGCAGTTTAAATGGTGTGCTTAGAATACGTGCACCTGTTCAAACACGTTGCATGAATACCTTTCTGCTTTTTACGGTTTCCCTTGTTGGATTTATGGTTTAGAAGTTTGGTCTGTGATGCATGGATCTACTTTTGAAGTGCTACTCTTTCTGTGCTGTCATATCCCTGTCGAAGATATAATTATGTTGTCATTTTTCTAGATTCACTACATTGTTGATGTAAACCAAGGGCAGACAAGTTCATATCTTCCTTCAACAACTGTATCAGAAGCTACAACCTGGAATACGCATAGGGTGGATAATCACACTATTGAGAATGGGAGCCTTTCAAACTCCACTTATGTTCATAGTCAACAAATAGAGCCACCCACAAGAAATGATCAGGATGGCTTGAATGCTACAAACCTTGTTGGTTCATCAGCTTTTGGAGCAACAAATGCTCCACAGGATTATAATAACTATACATCATATGCGAGTGCCACAGATCCATATGGTTATGCAAATACAGGATATCCAGGCTACTATGGTGGTTACCAGCAGCAGCCTAATTATTCATACAGTCAACAGCAATCGAACCATTCATACTCTCAACCTGTAGGAGCATATCAAAACACAGGTGCTCCTTATCAGCCTCTTTCCTCATTTCAGAATACAGGATCTTATGCTGGGACTGCAAGTTATTCAACCACTTACTACAATCCTGGTGATTATCAGACAGCTGGAGGTTATCCAAGCAGTGGATACAGTAATCAGAGTACCGTGTGGAATGATGGCAATTATGCAAATTATGCATCTCATCAATATCCTAACTACTCGTCCGGCCCAACAAGTAGTTACAACTCAGGTACTGCAGCCACAGCGCCAATAAATTATCAAGAGCATTACAAGCAATGGGCAGATTACTACCGTCAAACAGAAGTTAGTTGTGCTCCTGGGACAGAACACTTGTCTGTAACTAGTACATCTAATCAGGGAAGTGCAGTTCCAAGTGTTCCTGGTGCACACTCAACTTCAAGTAGCCAGCCATCCTCGTCTCTCACAACATCATGGAAGCCAGAACCCCCTTCATCTGAATATCCTTCTTTGCAGGTTTGGTGTTGCATAAGCCTACTTAATTGGCAACTTTAATTTGGTTGGTCTAATATTCTTTTTCCTGGTATTCATTTCAGCCTGGCGTAACAATTAGTGGTGCACATGATGGTTATTGGAAACAAGGGGCTCCGAGTTGTCAAAATTATCATGCTAGTCCTATGCAATCACACTTTCAAAAAAGTTTTGATTTAAAAAATTCTTATGATAATTTTCAGGAACAACAGAAGAATGCTCCCCAAGGTCTTAATTCACAATATCCTGTTGCTCATCAGGTTCCCCCAACTTATCAATCACCTTTGCAAAATATTCCGCCATTAGATTCTCGAAGAGCAAGTAAGCTGCAGATTCCAACAAATCCTAGAATTGCTTCAAATCTGGCGTTGGTGATACCAAAGACTGACAAAGATGGCTCTACAGCTGGTGTGGTAGCAAAACCTGCCTACATTAGTGTTGCAGTGCCTAATCCAAATGACAAAGTACTGTCAAATGATTCGGCTGATTCCATACTTAAGGTGAGATTGCTTCTTTTTCATTTTATGCATGTCCAAATAAATTTAGTTGGACTGCTAAACCAAGAATATAGAAAAGATTATCAATCTTTAACCACCTATGGATTTTCAATTTAGTCGATCACCAAATTTATGTGCCAAAACTTATGGTTGCTTATTTTCTTGCTGCAGTGTTTTGTGTGGTTGTTTTTGTAGTCATTATGAGATGCTGCTTTCAGATTACCTGTTTTAAGAATACCTATGAAATTGTTTACTATTTTGATTATGGTCATTTGCATATTATACTTCTATTGAGTCAATAACTAATTATCGGTTCTTCTATTGTTGCTGATTTTACTGTTGGCTGCAGCCTGGAATGTTTCCAAAGTCGCTACAAGGTTATTGTGAAAGGGCGTTTGCTCGGTGTAAAAGTGATACAAATATGTTGGCAGCTAGTCAGGCTGTCATGAAGGAAGTGAGTTGATGATACAAGAGCTCTTCTTCTGTTTTTCTGTCCTCTTGTTTATCTCTAAACTTCTTTTGGTATAAGCTATAGAATTGATGGTAACTTCGAGTGGAATAATTGTTGAAGGATTATAGGATGTTGACCGCAGTTTTCTATTTGCCTTTGCAACTGTCCTTTTACTGACTTTCACTAATTGATTTTCATGTTCTTGCCATTTGTTATTTATTCTCTAATGTTGTACCACCTTTTTCTGATGTTATTGAACTTTATCTTCTCTATTGTGCAGATAATTACGAAGGCGAAAGCTGATGGTACTTTATATACTCGTGATTGGGACATTGAACCTCTTTTTACTTTACCAACCCCTAATACCGACAATAAGGGGTCTCTTTCTCCCTCTTGTTCTTTGTTGAATTCTTCACATGTATTCTGCAGTAGCTGATTTATAGTTCTTGGTTGAACATTTATAATAGGAATTCTCAATCTTCCACTCCATTGTTTTCGTTGCCAAAGTACGATAAGAGCCCAAGTAGACGCTCCAAGAGTAGGTGGGAGCCATTACCAGAGGATAAGTTGGTTGATAAGTCTATTTCTGTTGGTAGTAATACTGTAAAATATGGATGGGACAAGAAGGTATAAGTGGTTGTTTTCTTTTTCTTGTTTCCTTCTAGTACATACTTGCTATCTTATAGTGACTGGTGATTATTGCTGACTTTACTTCAAATTACTTATGAATGTCTTATTTTATTGTGCAGCCTTTGGGTGGGTATTCTGGGATCAAGGAAGATGCTTTAAATAAAACTGAATTTTCTATTCCAGATCAGAGAACTTCAAGTAAGAGTGGCCAGAAGCCGTTTAAAAGGCAGCGTCTTGCTGATGTTCTGAATGCTACAGATGATGGTGATGCATCTAGTGATAGTGACAAGGAACAAGGATTGACAGATTATTCTGGTGCAATAGCAACTGCTATTGCACCAGAAGAAAAAAAGAGACGTGAATACCGTTCCAAGCGTTTTGAAAAAGGGCAAGGACATCGAGCTACTGTCAGTGAAGTCAAACAGAAAAATGCTGGAGCTGGAAATTTATACAGTAGACGGGCCAGTGCCATGATGCTTAGTAAAAATTTTGATGATGGTGGAAGTAGAGCTGTTGAAGACATAGATTGGGACGCACTTATTTTGAAGGGAACCTGCCAGGAAATTGAGAAGCGTTATTTGCGACTGACTTCTGCTCCTGAACCTTCAAGTGTAATTGTCCAACATTGTGTTTGCTATTTCCTTCTTTTTCGCTTCCTTGGGTTACAAAAAATTTGGTGATAGACAGTATGGTACTTTATACATGTTATGCACTAATTATTTGGCTGCCATTCATAATACTTTGCAGGTGAGACCAGAAGAAGTGCTGGAGAAAGCTCTATCAATGGTTCAAAATTCTCAAAAGAATTATCTATATAAATGTGATCAACTGAAGTCTATTCGCCAAGACTTAACTGTACAACGGATACGAAATCAACTGACGGTTAAGGCATGTACTACGTATTGCTTTGTGACCTCAAAGTTCTTTAGTGTACATTTGATGTTTATGAACATGCATTTTGAAGTGCTTTGCGATGATGTTTAACTTTTCTTCAGGTGTATGAAACTCATGCTAGATTAGCATTGGAAGTAGGAGATTTGCCCGAGTATAATCAGGTTGGTCCCACAACTATAACTGGAGTGTTTATGGTTGTGTCCTGTTCTTAGCTATAGTAATATCCGTTTAGGAATTTCTCGTTGTCAAGGACATTCTGTCTCAGGAAGATGATACTAGGTAGTTTCAAAGTGACCTGAAATTTTATAGCAAGTTGATGCCCAAAGTATATACATGTCATTTCTCATAGTTGTAGTTAAACAGGAGCCCTCGGTAATAATGTTGTTCTTTTTTATGCTAAGCAGTTATTGTATATGAGAAATGCATGTTAACTCATTATTGACTTTATTTTTGTTCTGATTTCAGTGTCAATCGCAGTTGAAAACTCTCTATGCTGAAGGAATTGATGGATGCCATATGGAGTTCACAGCGTATAACTTGCTTTGTGTTATCTTGCACTCTAGCAATAACAGAGATCTAGTGTCATCAATGTCAAGGTTAGTAATATGTATTGATAAACATTTCTAACTAAATGATGCTTCATGTAGTTTTTCTTATTTCAAATACTTATAAAATTTTATAATTTGATGATTCAGTATGCTTTATTAGTTGGATGATTTATGTTTGTTTGAGCAATTAGTTACTAAAGATTCTCTTATTTTTTCTTCATGGTGTGCTTTGAAAATGTCCTTTTTGATTTTTTAGCTTCTGGGTCCTAAATTCATTCTCCTTGTTAATAAATCAAGCATTCATTCTGAAGTGATTAACTCACACCCACATAGTCACACTCTTGTGCACTTGTAAGAGAAATTTTGGGCTAGACATTCATTCTGAAGTGGTGAATTCACACTCATGCACTCGTGCCATATGGCCTACATTGTGATTGGATATGGTTTATCAATCCTACATTGGGCAAATCATAAAAACTTAGAACTTAGTATTATGAGAACTTTTCTGTAGTATATTAACATGGAAATTGATGCTGAATGGCATAAACCAGGAAACTGAGTTCTTTTATGGGAGTGAGCTCTATTCATTCTGCATAAGATGAAATTAAAATAAAACCCTCATATGCCCAGTCTTGGCTAACCCATGGTGTATCTATTTCCTGCCATTTATTACATTTACAAGGATTTTGAGTTCTTACATGAATGTGATGTGATGATAGATTGACGGAGGAAGCAAAGAAGGATCAAGCTGTTAAACATGCCCTTGCAGTTCGTGCAGCTGTTACATCAGGAAATTATATTAAGTTCTTTAGACTATACAAGACAGCGCCTAACTTGAACACTTGTCTTATGGGTATGTAATTACTTTGAAGCCTTTTAGCTTGAAATTATTTCAAAAGGTCAGGTAAGAAGTGATGATTTTTGCCTTTTCTTGTAGATCTTTGTGTGGAAAAGATACGGTACAAAGCTGTTAGCTGCATGTCCCGATCATATCGTCCAACATTACCTGTTTCGTACATTGCACAGGTTTTGGGTTTCTGTGCTTCAAGTGAAGGAAAGGATGAGAAAGAATCAGATGGGTTAGCTGAGTGTGTGGAATGGTTGAAGGCGCATGGTGCATGCCTTACTTCGGATAATGGAGATATGCAGCTTGACGCAAAAGTAAGTCCCTTGATGTTCAAGTAATGCCTCTGAAATGTTGACTTGATCACCTGAAATATTTGACTTTTTGACCCATTTTCCATGAAGTGCCTGTGATAATAGATTGAACAAATATAGTAGAAGCTGTTTGAAAAATTAGTTCATGTGCCTTCTGATTTTTAAGTTAATTGCTTATAAGAACTTACGTGCTTCACATGGCAAGTGCCCCACTTATGACAAGGAATGGAATGGTTTAATGTGCAGGCATCATCTTCTAGTCTCTACGTTCCAGAACCTGAAGATGCCGTTGCCCATGGAGATGCCAATCTAGCTGTTAATGACTTTTTTACACGAGCAGCATCATAGCAGATATGATCTTAGCTTGGTAAACATTTAGTAGGATATGACAGAATCTTGCCCTCAAGGAGAGAGAGAGGGATCAAGTGCTCCAGGATTCCAGGCAGCCAAAAACGTAGCAGCTCTTTGATTGTAACTTGGAGACTGTAGATCATAGATTATAAACCAAGTTCTGACACCAAATGCCCAGTAGAGTAACCCTCGCAACCACTTTGCATAACATCATGGGGGAGGGTGATATTATGTGATTTAGGGTTAGCTCATTCTTTCTTGGCAATATTTACAGATTGTAGTGGGGGTACTACCGCCAAAAGAAAAGAAATAATGAAATGAAAATGTTGTATTGTATTTAATCGAAGTTCTTTCTTTTCCACTGTTGATACGTGAGAATTTGAAAGATTGTTAATGAAGCAGAACCTCCAAACTAGAAATTCTAAACTACCACGTGGACCAAATCAAAATGCAAAAGGAAACTAGATCTTCCTCAAAACTAATGAAACTGCTAATTACCTTGGCAATAAAACAGTAAAGAATTTCCAAGAAAGGGTTAGGAGTTGTAGTAACCAGTCTGTGTTGGGCAATTTGAAAACAATGGGATGACAGGCCTTGTGTAAGCACATTTTTTTTCCTGGCTCTTCACTGCTAAAAATACATGCTTTGCTTTCAGAGCTAGAGGTCCTCGGGAATGATTACAATGATAGGAAGATTGGGCATGAAATTTTGTGTTTCCAACCTTATTTTTAACATAAAATAATACTATATTGGAGCAAAAATATGATTAGATCAAACTAATAAAACTTGAAGATATGAACCCGAATATCGTTACTCGTATGATGTCTCGGTGCTTGTCTCAACAGAATTATTTAAAACCCGATCCAACTGGTTCTAATTACATTTTGGTGCTTTGGGTGCTTGTCTCAAATACTCTCTCCTATTTAAAATAAGTATCGTTTTAGAGAGATGCACATTTATTAAAAAAGCTAGTGAAATGTTTGATATACCCTTATTAATTGTATGTTGAATTGCCTTGAAAATATAATCTGTATAATTAGG
>JANZLF010000222.1:18792312-18804421 GCA_026546835.1 Erythroxylum foetidum
GATTGAGCGTTATGTTAGGCAAGACCTTTGTAAACGTTGACGAAGAACGTGGTGGCGAGGTAGACGATGGCCACATCGAGACTCACCGTAAAGCTTTAAAACCCCAATCTCCAGCTTTGCTTACCAAACCCATCCCCCCTCTCTCTCTCTCACTAACCCTTAGCTAACTGTTTGCAAAAGAACATACATTTCTCAATCTCGCTAGTGTTAGACACTAGATGAGAGGAGGGAGTAAAATAAACACAAAAAAATGTACATTAAATGGATGAGAAGATAAGGAAAAATGCCTCACCGGATTGATCGTTGACAGAAATGAAGGAAACATACCCTAGAAATTTGCCGGTGAGTTGGTCGGAGAATCAAGACTAGAACAAAGAACATATAGTGATTGAGAAAAACATGAGAGTGGAGACAGTGAAAGGAGAGGGAGACGAACTTGTCCAGAAGTGAGAGACGTGTGTTTACATATTACGGATGTGTGTGGTCTTTATCTATTCTCTCGTGTCCGAGAATGGGTAATCTTAAGAATAATTATTCTGTTATTTTTTCCAACAAAACAATATAATACTAATAATTATAAGAATAGATGGGTAATAGAATACCTAATACCCAAAATCAAACACGTTGTAGGATTTTATTTGGTTATCGAGGATCTAATTAGTGGGTAGAATTACACTTTGAAAGACTTGACCATCTTTTTCCATGTTTTCTTTAGTCTATATATGGATATGGGTATATTCTATTTGAGGAAATGCAGAAGAGATTAGGAATGTTCTAACTGATAATAAGTAACAACAAAAGGCAACGCAGTAGAATGTTGCATAAACTTTCTTTTAATGATTTTAGGCAGTGTTTAAAGGTGCGAGTTTAGTGTTCTCGATTTGAATCGTTAAATCTCTCTTGGACTTTCTGTTTACCTAATTGCTAAAATAACATATATAAGGAGTCTGAATTTTCTGTTCAAGATTACCCTATTCTATTATGTAAATTTGAATCTTAACCATTCATTTATGCAGGACCTACACGGAACTCACATAAATAAATACATGACTCACATAAATAAATAACTGAGATTCAATGAATAAAATAAGATAGAATAATCTTAAACAGAGTATGCTCACTTACCAACTGGTTCTCTAGAATTTTTAGAGTCCCACGACACAAACTATCTTATAACGTCGCATGGATGGAAATTACGATCAGCGTAGGAAAGCATTGACAAAATTAACTATGACCTTCCTATACAAATGCAGCTGAATCTGTGAAACAATAGATCAAAGATCGCGGATCTGGCAATTATCATCTTCTATATGCCACATTCCGTTTCAACTTTGGATTGTACTTGCTTTCAAGATTGCCTGGGGCTCTATGTCTGCTGTGAGTGATTATTTTGAGAGGGCGACCATGAATTAGATCATCAACTTGAACCTGGAGACTTTGAATTTGTTGTCCTTGTTTTATATCATGTAAACTAAAACCAAAGAATATTTATGTCACTCCCCTAAACCTGTTTGTATAATATGTTGAAATTGATTTAATCAACAATTTTCGTTAAATTGCACATAGTAATGGTCTCTCCCCCAAACCCATAACCTTAATTACCTTCTCTTGTTCTTGCTCCCAATTAATAAACAAACGTAAAAGAGAAATCTAAAGAAGAATCCCCATGCAACAGTGACCCACAAGCAATTCCACTTGTTCAGATCAGTGATTCCCTGCTGTTGCAATATATCTGAACCCGTAGTTAAACAAGTAGACCCGGTAATCTTCACCCCCAAGGTGTTGCTCATCGAATCCAACAATCTCAATTTCAGTGAAGTGGGTACCTTCCCAAGTGGACTGTTGTCGAATATTTGAACGCCCCTTCCGAAACATCTCGTTGGATTTTGGAATTCATTCTGTAAAACAGCTTCATAAGGGTATTTTACCAGAGACATGTAGTGAAACCAAATCCAATATGCTGGTATCCGATCTCGATTGATAAAGAACCCACTGAACAGAAGGAAATAGGCTAATATAGCAACCACAATGGTGTATCCAAGCATAACATGAGGCACAACTCCTGATAGGAACGTGACAAACGAATTCCCTGCCCAGAACGATGCCAATATGATAATCAGGTAAAAGAAGAACCCTCCAAAGCCACCGTCCAGCCCCACCGCCCAAAAGGTCGTGGCAGCAAACGCCGACGACAGGACTACCAGGGATGGAATTGAAACCAGAGCATGAGACAGTACGTAAGACGATCTCCTATATGCATTATAGGCAGTTTCCCTCATGAAAATATACCTTTCCTGGAGAAACACAGGAAGAGCATCGGCGCAGGTGTAGAAAGTTGTTGACATGGCAAACGCGAAAAACCCTAGTCGCTCCTGAACCCCTTTAGGTGAATTATCTAGTTGCCAAAACATAGTAGCTAAGATGAATCCAGTCAGCAGAACTGCACCTAATCGTACACCAAACAATTCAGGCATTCGTCGAGAGTTGGTTACCGATCTTTTTGACAACACCGCCATTTCTTTCCAAAATGGGTTGGCGAAAATTGGCACCATTGAAGTAGAACTAACATCATTGTTGCTAGCACCCGAAACTAGTTTTCCCTTTGAGATACTTGCACTTATGGCTTCTTTTAGAGACAATCCATGCCAGTTTGGTTCAAATTTCTGAGTCTGCTTCATGTTCTGCCATTTCCTATTGAACTCCACCAAACTTTTAGCTCCTCCTGGGGAGCCTTCAAGCTGTCTAATCAAATCCAACGCAAATTCTGTTCTGTTCTCGTTTTCCGGTATCGGATGTCCGAACTCGGCAAAAAACGATGGTAAGTTTATCGGAGAACCACTGTAGACAGTTTGTCCACGTGACAGAAATATTAACCTATCCAGCAAACCAAGAATCCGAGAGCTAGGTTGATGTACGGTCATTATCACGATGCTCCCGCTTTGAGCTATCCTCTGCAAGACCTTCACAACCATAAAAGCACTTGTGGAGTCCAAACCCGACGTTGGTTCATCGAGAAACAATAAAATCGGGTCGTGAATGATATCAATGCCAATAGAAACGCGACGTCGTTCTCCTCCCGACACTCCTCTGTGGCCTTCGTCTCCTATAACAGTTTTGGCTGCAATTCGAAGCCCTAACTGGTCAATGAGTGCTTGCACGCGCATTTTCTTCTTCGACTTGGACAAGCTTCTCGGCAACCGAAACTCCGCAGCGAACATGAGAGTTTCTTCCACTGTGAGCATCGGGAACAAGAGATCGTCTTGCATGACGTATGCTGATATCACTTTTAGCATCCGAGACTCCAATACTTGGCCGTTTAGTGTTATCGTTCCGCTGAGACTATCTTTAGCGATCCGATTCGCTAATGCGTCGACTAGAGTTGATTTCCCCGATCCACTCGCGCCAAGCACAGCGAGTATCTCTCCATCACTCGCCTCTCCCGAGATGTCATTGAGAAGCATCTTCTTTGTCGTGAAAAAGCTGTCGGAAGTGGCATCGAGGCGGTGGCGTCGTCGTGGGAAAAGCTCTGGAAGTCCCATTTTGCGTCGGATTCTTACGCCATAGGTCAAATTGTTGAAGGAAAGAATAAATGGTAGGGTTCGTGGACCTTCCAGATTCACCCCATTGATCTCGAGCACTTGGTGCACTGGCGTCTCGCTTCCGTCTCCGGTGGCCTCCTTCCGAACTTCGCCAACGCGCTTCAACAGCTGGCCTAGGGTCGGAGACGTGGCAGTGGTGGAAAAGAGGGGCGGTGATGGGAGATTGGTGTGTTCAAATGTGGTAGAATGACGGTAGAATGGCGTTGTATCGCCACTGACCGAGGAGTTGTCATCTGAGACTGTAGTCATTGTTTTCTCAGTAAATTGTTTTAAGACAACACCAAGTGGATACAAGACAAGACTATTTATAGACTTGAGAGAGGTAGAGGACAAGACAACTTAATGTCGCTTCCTTTGGCTGCTTTAACCGGGAATGTTAGGAAGGGGGAGGGAAGGTGAGGCAATAAGAAGTTAATTTGTTTAATATTAAATCATTTATTTATGTAAATTTTATATTTATATTTCATAATTTCAATCATTTATTTATGTAAATTTTACATTTATTTATGCAAAATTTACGTAAAATTTGTATAAATAAACGGCTGAAATTTATGAAATAAAATAAGATATCATAAAATTGAACAAAAAATTTAAAATTGGTGAGGCAAGGGAGTTCTATATTTATTGATTATTTTATTTTCATGATTTTTATTATTGTATATATTGATAAAGGATTATTACTAGGGCGAAGATCTCTAAATTTGTTCTCACTTGAAAGTAACGAGGGGTTGGTGGCTCTACAGGGTTTTTGTTTGGCATTGTGGTGTACGGGTGAGAAAAAGGTCACCTAATCGCTTTTGTCTATACGTCTCCTTTATCTTGAAGAAGAGTGTTGCATTCCACGTGAAAATTGGCCAAATGGTGTTTTGAATTAATAATGAATTAAAAAGTAGGTTGGATGTTGATCTACTGTTGCCTGTTTAGGCGTTCGTAAGCACCAAGTTAATTCAAGAGGAATTCATGTTTCTAATTAACTTCACCTTCACCAATTTGTAATCTGATCTACTAAATTTCAAAGTCATTTTCTGTATGCTTAAGACCATTGTAGTAAGATTGCTATTTTCGGAAAACATGCATCCCTAAGTGTGAAAACAGGAAGACTTCCATCAATCTGCGTAACTCTCCACTGAAGTTCAGGGTAGTGCGTATGACAGTGCTTACTGATACTCGTTTTTTCCCTGC
The DNA here is from genome assembly GCA_026546835.1 of Erythroxylum foetidum. Classification (NCBI taxonomy): domain Eukaryota; kingdom Viridiplantae; phylum Streptophyta; class Magnoliopsida; order Malpighiales; family Erythroxylaceae; genus Erythroxylum; species Erythroxylum foetidum. The sequence continues at coordinate 18,797,094 of JANZLF010000222.1, forward strand.
CTTATAAAATGATTCCTACCTTAATCATTTTAAAATCACAAAGGGAGATATTAATAGTCAATTTTGAGAGGGTATCAAAGATTCTTTGTAGGTGCGATTATGGTGCTCTTTTTCAATCCAATGTAGAAGTATGCAAATCAAAGGGTTTGAAAAAGAAGAAATTGTAGTCAATCTAGGTATTTCCAAGTGAACTTGCCAAAGGATTAAAGCCCTACATGATACATTAAAAAGCCTTTTGAAGATCAAATAAATGTGAGTAATTTGAATAACAATCAGTTTGTGATTAATAAATATTGAAAGGCCTCAGGAAAGGAATGGGTTTGTCATTATGGTTTGTAATTGTTTACTATTTTCAAATAAGATTGGAATTTTTTTTATTTAGACCTTATTGACATGTATATTATCTACGAAATTGAAACTTAATAGAGAATAATAGAATTTATTTAATTTCTTAATTTGTATCTTTTGAGATTTTAATTTTTAATGTGGTTTTAATAAGAGGGGAATGAATATATTCTAGAGCTACTGCACTGACCTAAACCTTGGATAGCCATAACTTTGAGCAAACTATGGATGCAAAGCAATTAGACAAATTAAATGCATTAGTCATTAATTTTTTTACATAAAAATGTTTTATTTGTTGTATGACAATTTGTAAATCAAGTTTTCCATGTGTTTTTGTTTACTAAGTGAGATCATAAATCATGTTTATGATGATAAAAAATATTACTATTAATAAATTTACTTTTGATGATATTAGTAATTATATTGTAATAGAACCAAGTAGTACATAAATCATGAAGTTCAATAGAAGGGAAAATGAGCAAAGAGCCATTTGAATAAAATTAAACAATCAATAGATAGAGAAAATGACAATGTGGAATACATACGCAATTCAAGTAAAAAACTAAAAACAAGAAAAAAAAAAGCATGCATATTAAAATTTAAGCAAGTCATTGTAATTCTTTTTGGATATTTATCTTGATCATTTTAGTGAATTGCATAATCATTTGCATATGTGGAATAATGCACAAATTTCTTATAATTAAAAGAAAATTTGTTTTGATCGTTAAAGAAAATTTGTTGATTTTTAAACAAGTTTTTGGAGAACTTTTGAAATGATTTTGGATTAAGTTTTTGTCAAAAGAGTATATTTTGTTCTTTGAAAGAACTTGAAAAGTTTTAAAAAATCTTTAGAAATATGTGTGTGTGTGGTGGACTAGTCTAGAATACTGGTTGACTAATATAATTTGAAAGGTTGTATCATGAGTGCATGTTTATAATACAAAATATGTGTTAAGCTTTTGTCTATTAGTGTGAGCAAGAGAAGAGGTTTTGAGTTATGTACCTTTTGTAATTAGGAAAATTGTTTATGATACATTTTGTGAGGGTTATTCTTGATCTTGAATTAGATTTGCAAAGTATTACTCGCCATCTGCAAAAAACCAAGATGAATAATGTTTCCTTTTTATCATAGTAAAGATGTTATATAGATGGTTTCGCTTCACCCATTGAAGGGAGAAGATGGTGAATTCCCAAATGAAGCTTGGGGAGTGGGCATAGGTTAAGGATTATTTAACTGAACCACTATAAATCAAATTGATCTCTTTTTATCTAATCTTTTTCTTATTATCACATTTTTATAATTTTTATATCCAGTTGATGTGATTATTCACTAGAGTAATTAAATAATTCATTATTTTAAAAAGAAGACAAAATTTAACACACGCAATTCTCCATACCCCTTATATCGTCCTTAGATCAACAATCAGTATTAGGGCAAATCTCATTCACTGCACATATATTTCTAACATAAATTAGGAAAAGATCATTATAGCATAATTTAATTCACTTTTTTTTCCAAGAAAATCAAAGCACTTTAGAGAGGAAAATAAGGGAGTACCATAAAAATGATTATCTTCTTAGGCTTCCTTTTAGGCCTCTTCTTTGTAGAGATTAGAGATTCCTCTTTAAAGCACTCTTTATAAGAAATAGGAGAAGTTGCTAGAGAATTCTTTTGAAGTGGCATTAGAAATATCCAAAGGATTGAATTTGGTAGTAGAACCAAAGGCCCTAAGGCAGGTCATACCTTGAGCCTAATTAAGAAGTTTATAAATTAACATGGCTCTAGAAATGCTCTTAGTAGAAATGTAGCTTCATATCTAAGGCAAGTCATTTCTTAATCCTTAGAGAGGTTTATAACTTGTAATAATATGGGAAATGCTATTTGATTAATTTCTTAGTTTGAGCCTTAGAATTTGTCTATAAAAAAGATGTTAGCCTCTTTGTTTGTTCAAATAATGGTTAAGTTTAATAGTTTAAACATTATTAATAACTTAAGCTTACTCCATACCTTTTGCAAGAGATAAGTCTTTCAATTCCATCAATTATTTATAGCTACTTGTTTTGAATACTTTTATAGTATACCTTCGTCATTTTTTTCAAGCTTTAGTTGGCTTCAATCAATATAAAGCAAAGATTTTATAGATCTTCAACTCTCCAAACTTAATTAATATGTTAATCGTCAAAGATCAAGAAGCTCCTTATCTCTATCATATTCTAAACAAATTCTCACATAATCGATTATATCAAGTTTTGCCATTTAGGAATCACAAAGGCTTACCTAAAGCATTTTCCAATAAACTCGAGCTTAAGGTTGTTTAATATTTTGAGAAAATATTATATAAGTTAACCTAAATCATTATGTTCTTTCCTTTAACCTAAATCATTATGTGCTTTCCTTTACTTTTGTTCAAAGCTAAACTATATCTCTATTTTTAAAACATCTTAGTCTTTCTAAAGATGTCCCATAGTCCTTGCTCTAAGATACTTAACAAGCTAGATTCCTTATTAAACTTGAAATAAAGATGTCCTCTTTAATTATCAAGGTTTTCTTTAGATCCAAGATACCCTACATCTATATTACGCATTATTGCATCTAAAGAAATGAGGGCCTTTTTTTATATAAAGAAAATACCTTACAAAATAAAAAGAGCAAAAAGTAGCTCTAGCTTGTAAAAACTCTAGGGGATGAGAAATAACTAGATTCTGTTAAATTTTCACATTAGAAAAAAATTAAGTTTAATTTGGTTACCATTTTTATGCATAAATCTACACCAAGTTTTATCATCATTTTGTTACATTGAGCTTAGGGGTCAAGAGGCTAACTTGGAAACATTTGTAGGAGAAGTTGGTAAAGTAGATAAAATAAGGGGAAATGGTTAACAACAAGGTCATTGATTAAAGGAAGCAAGGGGGAGTTAAGAGGGAGGGACTAGATTATTAGTATAAGGGATCTTAAGGGATAGGAATGGTTCATATAGTGGGAGATGGTTGATCTATGGGATTGGGTACTTTATAAAGTTAGGGGAGTAAGTTAAGTGAGAAAATAAGGAGGAATTATTGTAGAAAAAGAGCTAAGATAGGAAGGATAGCTACTGCAACCGAAAAGCATTGGTGGGAGGAGTTCTATCTAGGTTTGTTAACTATAAATGATAATTTTATTTCAAATGAGGCAGTAAAGTTAGAGAGAAGCCAGAACTAAGTTGTGTTGCAAATAAAGACCTATATTTATTTTCAAATTTTCTAGAATGTTGATTGAGGTGTTATTTCCATTTGCTTATACTTTATTTATTTGAATCTTAATATTGCAACATAAAAAGGGAAAATCAAAATTGTTATAAGACATAGAAAGAAGAATTGATCATAAAATTTGAAGAGGTGATAGTTACAGTTATTGGTACTGAACTTGACGTAGGTAGTAATTATTTATCTATCTAAAAACTTAACTTGTTCATTATTAAGGATATATTTTAATGTTATACAATTTCATTTGATATTGTTTAACTACTTGTTAGTTTAAAACATTATTGCTACAATGAATGAGGGAGTGGAATATTTTAAGTTAGCAACAACTTTTGAAGGTACCTAATGTAGAGGCTGGTGGTAAAGGATTTAAGATTGCACATCCTAATGGTAAGATGAAAACTACCCAAGACATGTTTTGTTAAACTATCGTATAAACCCCCATATTTTGATAAATTGTCATATATGCCTTATGGTTTGATAGTTTGTCATATACCCCTATGTATAATCTTAAAGTTTAAATCTCTTCTAAACATCCCAACCACCTTTATACTGGGATTACAAAACTTAAATTTGAGTTAACAACTATTATAGTCCCACCTATGGTTTGATAAAATGTCATATACCTTATTGTTTAATAAAATGTTATATACCCCCATGTGGTTAATAAAATTTCATAGACCCCTATCGATTAAATATCACCTAAATATCCCTCTTTTATGGTTTGAAATCTCTTATGTATGGTTTTATTCGTTAAAGAAATTGGTTCATAACATAAATATACTTTAATTAGCATTATTTTGATGTTTAGCCAAGTAGTGGAGTTGGAAGAGAGAATCTTAACAACAAGAATAATCTCCTAACAATCGAATGCAAGCTATTGAAAACATTAATGAATTTAGAGACACAAGTTGTGATGTGAACAAGATCTGTAAATAAAGTGAACATTTTTTTAATGGGAGCTTCAATATACCAAAACAAATACTTGAGGGAGATTACACATGGATAAATCTTGATGATTTAAATAAGCAAGACTTAGAAGTTGATTCAACATATGGTTAATATGATAAAATTGAAAGTGACTGTGATAGTTAAGATAGTGAAAAGAGGAAAAATTGTAGATGCTCAAAGTTTAATGGGAGAAGAGACTTGACGCTATTAATTTCCAAATTAGGATGCCTTTTTATTTAGTTTAGAAAATTCAAGAAGTTCTTAACACAATACAATAGGGACGAGATTTAACTATGAATACATGAAGAATAAAATGTAAAGAGTGACATATGTATGCAAGAAAAACTATTGATAAAGGATACATTCATCATAAACACAATAAAAAGTAGCATTCTAGATCAAGATATGCTAGCCTAATCACAAACATAAGCTAGATCACCATAATAAGAGTTGTGATTCTAATTGGATTACTAAAAGCACTTGTTATATTTTATAGATAACCTTAATTAAGATGTCAATAGTTAAAAGGGTCATTTATTTAGGGACTTTAATATAGAAATCAACGAGAAAAGGCATGTAAAGTGCAGGCTAGAGCATTACAATTGTCAATAGATGAGGCATGTGAAAACTTAAGGAAACGAAGAAGCTATGACTTGGCTGCATTTTAGTTTAATAATAGAAGTTCTTTCATCTTGAAGTACTTATATGGATTGGAGCATTTAAGTGATTATACATGTGTGTAAAAAGGGATTCTTAGTAGCTTATAAGCCAATAATTTATTTAGATGTCATCATTTAAAGTATAAATATATAAGATAACTTGCCATAATTAATGGTGTAGATGCCAACTATGATCTGTTTTCCATTACTTGGAAGGCTGTTCTTGGAGATGATTTTTGAAGTGCTTACAGGAAGATGTTGAGTGTTGTTAGGAGATTGGTTAGGTATTCATATCTAATAGACAATGGATATTATTTTTATTACATATTAAGTTTGAATATATTTCGATTTACTAAAATATGTATGTAAATAGGTTTCTACTTATGGTAACAAGGTTTTGGGGAAGTATTCAATAAAGAATATATTAGGAGTTAAGCATATATATTGTGAGGCATGTCCTTACTAACTCACAAAGGCAACTTAAAACGAAAAAGGTTGTAAAGGATATGATATGGAATGAAACAAGGGAATATGCATATAATTAATATGATATGTACATGAAGAAATTGAAGAGTGCTATCAAGCAAGCATATGATTGGATCACTTTGATTTTGTCGATCAAGTGGTATAAGAGTACATATATTTTTGAGAGTAAAATATGATATGCCACTGAACAATCATTTAAAGAGCTTCAATTCTTACATTAAAGAGGCTCAAGAAAAATCTATTTTGACGATGCTTGAGCTAATGCGGAGGGTTATGATGAATAGATTCAATAAGAAAAGAAAGGAGATGAAAAGTAGATATGATATATTTGTCCATGAATTCAAACAATGTTTGCAAAAGCCAAAGAAGTTTGCCAGCGACTAGATTTCTTATTTCAGTAATGGGAGGTTGTTAGAATTTAAGCACATATACTTTGGGCAAACTATAGTTAGTTTGGGGAAGATGACTTGCACTTGTAAATTACTAGAATTACTTGTCAGCATACATATGCTATATTAGACATGATAGAGGTAGGTCAAAGGAATCTAAAAACATGATGCATCATAAGGTGTTTTTTATATAAACATATGCTTGCTGATTAGTCCCGATTTTGAGTAAGCTTCACTTTCCATATTCCCTTTTTGTTGTTTATTTCATTTACTAACTATTTGTAATTTTATCCAAATAATTATCAATTATAGGTGAACATCATTGGCTAACTTCAAATATGAGCCATAAAGAGGTACTAGAACTTTCGTGATTCATAAAAAAGTATTAGTATAATTCATAAAAGTATTAGTATACCCAATAAGGCCATAATGAGGAAAGAAAAAGAAGAACAAGTTAATACAAAGTGACAAAAAGGGAACTTTAAGTGGCATACAAGTTTTGCAAACAATGTGGATATAATAAGAGGATTTATTAAATAAGGCAAACCTAATAAATTCAAAATTAGCTAACCAATTGAACCAAGTCAACAAACTAAGAGTAACCAATAAATTAATATCATCTGAGCGAATCTCCAGGTGAAAGTGGTGAATAGTTTACATTGTTAGGGTTCATTTTGGATGTTATGTTCATAAATCTCATAATTGTGAATATATAGCTTCAAAATTGCCTTTTTGGTTTTGTTAGGCAAGTTAAATATGTAGTACAACTTGATGTCATATTACTCCTTGACGCTAATTAAAACATGTGATGTTTGATTACTTGGCTTCTCGTTTTTGTAAAGGAAAGTAACACACATTTAGGTAGTGTTAGTTTGGATTGGAGTACACAAATACATATTGGTGGCCTGTAATATTTTTTAAAAATTTACTTAAGGCAAATATTACAAGCTTTTAGGTGTAATACTACAAGGGGATTTTTAAATTCAAACAATGAAAGGTATTTGTCCTAATTTGAAAACCAGAAAGATGTACTCTTTTTGCTTAACCACGACAGAATTATTTATAGGAATCATAGTTTACGTAACATCTTTGATTTATTAGACGTAGGTACTTTATTTTCAAAATCACCGAGGGAATCACTACAAGGGAAATTATAAATTGCGACGGAAAAATACCGACGGAATATAGACCGTTGGAAATAGCGACCGAAAAAACGGAAACGTCGGAGATATTGGTGGTGCTTGGAACTTATTCCGAC
>JANZLF010000222.1:18815798-18831367 GCA_026546835.1 Erythroxylum foetidum
ATATTTCATAGGATCAATAGATATGATAAGAGAACAATTACATGGTAGGTATTCTTTTGGAAATTACAAGTTCTTATTATTTCTAATTCATACAATTTCTTATTCTACTAAGGGTGCTGCAGTATATGCTGGTTCAAGATTTTCATTTACAATCTTTGTTGGTCTCTTTGACCTCTTGGATCTCTGCAATGGTTGATCTGTACTTAGAAAAGGATCATCCAATTCATTGTCAATTGAAGTTGATTCATTCATCCCCTGCGAATTTGTTGACTTTGATTTCGTCTGCTTGTCTGAAGTTTTTCTCTGAGAAAGAGCAAAACTTTGTAAGTAAAAACCAGAAGAGCGTAGATGTAGATGATAAAGTGAAATTCCATTTTGCAAACAACATCAACATTCTATATATTGCATCCTCCACCCTCTCATCAAATAATGGTGTACTCAACACATCAATATGGTTTTGAAGTGACCAGAAAGGATAAGGTTTCATACCATGAAAGTGTAGCAGCAGCGAAATAGGCCCTGAGAAAATAAGCTAGAATCTACCAAATTTAAAACTCACCTGCCGTGGAGCTTCTTTTAACTTCTATTCTACCTTGCCAAAACAACTCTTGTCTATACTACAAAACCATATAAATATTTACATAAACCAATGAGATGAAAAGTAAAACAATACTTGATACCAAGGGACATTGCATTAGATCCGAAAAACTGTAATGTATTACAGTTCATTTCCTTCTCATACATCTATTTTCATAAACATAAAATGTTAAAAATGTTTCGCAGCAGAAAAGACTAAGAACAAGGTCATCCTAAGGAATTGGCAGATTCAATAGAACAAGGTCATCCGATGACACGTTACCTTATTCTATTGAATCTGCCAATTCCTTACACATTAATTCCTGAAAAATTAAGAATTAATTAGATACATAGTCTCATTTAATAAATATTTATAAAAGAACCATGTACTCACCCATTTTATTGGGGAACTTAAAGCAAAAGGCAGGTTTAAGGTGGCTGATTCAAAACTATCTTCAGTAACATACCAGTAATCATACTCGCAAGAAATTGGTAACACAGTAAGTAGGCTTCGTGGCAAACTGACTTAAACATGTTGGGACAGTTAAAAAAAACAGTTTAAACTAACCAGATATGAAAAAAAGACAGGTGCCAATTTTTGAGTAAGTACCTCTAACTCTAGTTTGTGTATATTGCCACAATTTTAAGCAATGTATATGAAAATTTTCCTAATGTCTCCTACAAAGAAAATTAATTGACCTTTATATCCATATGTATGTACGCAATAGCATAAGAGAACTCCCCTTATGAATCTATCATCAACCCTATTTCGAGTCCTAAATATAAAATAACCCAAACATTTATGAGTAACCCAATGTCTTTTCCATCACTATATTTTCAGTAGATCACTCAAATAAGCAAACCAGAAATCCAAGTCACAAAACCGTGGAGTCACTTTTTAAAGGGAAATTGAGTAGAAACTTTTGAAATAAACAAATATTTCACTTCAGGTTACTATAAGTAACTAAATAAATGCGCATAACTTCATCACCACCACAATATGATACTTGCACCGTTACATACACCTAGATCCTAAGGAAGAGAAGTGTTTCATACATAGTAATTTCAAAGGGCATACAATTAAAGTCACTTTATTTTCAAAGTCACTTACAAAAGAGTTCCCACAGATAAATAAACAATATTGCTAACCATACTGAAGTTAACACATCTATCATATCCACTATGCAACTAACATACCCACAAGTTATTGACAGAAAGTAAAGTGTCACTGCCACCATAGCCCACAAGCATCACAATTTCAACAGAAGCGACGTCACAAATATTCAGAGCACTCAGCTGCTATTTAGCACAAAACTCAAAGTGTACAAGCATATCAATTAATGGTCTATCATAAAATAGGTTTAAATAGCCTTAGTCTTCCATCCTAAACAAAATTCCAGTTCACTGAAGTGCACAATTTTGCTACTGTCAAGTAAAATCTTCATATCTATTATACCAGCTCGTGTAAGCAAATAAACCAAACACCACCAACAACTTTAGCCTTACATCCTAAACAAAATTCCAGTTCATTGAAATGCATCATTTTGCTACTATCAAGTAAAATCTTCATATCCATTGTACCAAATCATGTAAGCAAATAAACCATGAACGATGACCAACCAAATATTCTCATCCTTGTAGGAATGCATTTGTCGACTGCTAGTAAAATAATGTGTAATAACAGAGACTAAAAGGAAGGAGAGGAATTGATTAGAATATAGAGAGGTTGCAAAAAGGAAAGGGGAAGGGAGTAAAACTAGGGTTTGGAGTATCGAAACTTACCTTAAATGGCCTTATACTTGAGATTAATGATTCCTCGCAAAGCGTTAGCATCAACTTAAATATCCACCATCTGGTACGAACAATCACCTTTGCACTCTGACACTTTCTAATCAACAACGAAAATAGAAACTCTGTTTTCTCATAAACAAAATTAAATACCAGAAAAATAACCTGTTTGTTGTAGATGTTGAAGTAGATATTGAGAGTACTCCCTAAGTCCGATGAATTATCACTCTCATCAGCAGTCTCCGGCACGATGGTGGCGCGAACCTCAAAGCTCTCAGCTTTCCGTTTGGAAATAACCGGGGGCAGAGGATTCCAAGCATGGAGGCGTGGGGAAGAAGAGCAAAAGGATCAGGATCAACAAGGTGAAATTGCATTGCTGAGCTCGTCGAAATCGGAGTGCTTAGCATGGGCACGTATCGGAAGCCGTAGCCAGGGTTAAGCTAGCGAGGGCGGCGACAGATGGGGAGAGAGGAAGAGGAGGGAAGAGTGAAAGCGACGGTCTGCATTGTTGGGATAGAGGAGAGAATAGAGGCGCTTGGGTGTGTGAGAAAATGAAAGAAAAGGAGGGAAAGTGATAGAAATAACGAGGTGAGTGACGACGTTTTAATTAATTTGCTGCAGAAGACTTCAGCGACGTTTTATTCAACGAAATGTCGCCGAAGTTATTTTATGATGTTTTAATTAAAAAAGGTCACAAAAAATTAGACAATTTTATGACGTTTTAATAAAACGTCGCAAAAAATCTGAACAATTTGTGATGTTTTTAAAACATCGCAAAAATTCTGAATAATTCACGACGTTTTATTAAAAAAACGTCACAAATTGCATGTTTTTATTGTAGTGATTTCAAAGTTATATATCTAATATGATGTTTTTGAACAAAAAATTATATTATTATTCATACAGATAAATAAAAATAAACTTTAAAATAGAAATATCATAAAGCTTTTATGGTCACTGTCCCCGCAGGTGCAAAGCGTCGTCAACTGACGGACGGTATTGCCCTGCCAAAGGCGGACCGTAGGGGTCAGTTGGAGGTCAAAGTGCTCCCTCCTACTAAACCTCCTAACATGCAAGTTGATGGATCGTTACCCGACCCCGATGTGGAGCAGGGGATGGACTTTATAAGTAGGGAAACCCAGGTAGTAACTGAGGGAAATTTAAACCTACCTGTTGAGGAAAGAATGCCCAACCCTACCTTTCGTTCCTGATGTCAATTTTAATTTGGAATTGTCAAGGGGTGGGGGTTAGTAGCGTCCAGACTATCCTCCTTAATTATATTAGCTATTATAAGCCTGGCATTTTGGTTCTATTAGAACCCCGAATTAGTGGAGCTAGAGCACAAGAAGTAGTTCAAAAATTGAGCTTTGACTTCTCGGTTAGATTCGAAGCCGAAGGCTTTTTCAGAGAAATATGGCTACTATGGATGAATGCCTTTGATATCTCAGTGGTTATAGCCCATAGGCAATTTCTTCATATCACCGTGAAGAATGGTAGCTCTTCATTTGATTTTACTCTTATTTATGCTAGTCTACAATTTTCTGTCCAAAAAGTACTCTGGCCAGTGTTAAATTGGGTAAGGCGTTCTATCTACAGACCCTGGTTTGTTGGCCAAGATTTTAATGCTAAACTGGAGTCTTCAAATAGAAGGAGTGGAGCCACAACGACAAGGGTAGTTAATAACCAGTTTAAGCAATGGGTGCATGGGTGTAGTCTTTATGATTTGGGTTTTGTGGGATCAAATTTCACTTGGTGGAGAGGAACAACCCAAGCTCGCTTAGATCGAGTGTTTGGTTCATCGTCTTGGCTAACGGACTTTCCCCATACTGTAACTCATCACTTAGCTTTTCTTGGATCAGATCACCAACCTATGCTGATCCAAATAACACACATGCAACTGAGGGTATCAGGAGCTCCAGGGTTTCGATTTCAAAACTCATGGCTAACAAATGCGGGTTTTGACGAAGTGGTAACAAAACAATGGTTACCAGCGGAGGCAATGTTCAGTAAATCCTTAGCTATGTTTTCTAATATCCTTATGTGATGGAATAAATCTGTTTCTGGTAATATCTTCTATAGGAAAAAACAACTCCTTGCTTGCTTGGAGGGAATTCGCAAAGTAATAAAGGATGACAACTTGGAGTCACTTTTCAACTTGGAGGAGAAGTTGAGTGACAATCTGTTACAGGTTTTATGCAAGGAGGAACTGTTTAGGCAACAACGAGCCAAATATGAATGGATATCGAAGGGTGATCGGAATACCAAGTATTATCATACTATCACCCTTTCCAAAATGAAGAAAATGAATATCGAACGACTTATTGATGGCACTGGGACAGTGATAACCAATTTAAAGCAAATGAGACTTAGCAAGGAATTTTTTTGTTCAGCTGTATACACACGAAGAGGTGCATTGTCAGCAGTTCCCGCTTGTAGGTGCTTTTCCACCACTTTCAACAAAAAGGGTTCGTAAGCTAGCACTTCCAGTCCATGAATCAGAAATTAAGAGCGTGGTCTTTAGCATGAACCCTAACAAAGCTCCTGGCATAGATGGGTTCAATGCGTTACTTTTTCAAAATCAATGGGGTAAGGTAGGATAAGAAGTGGTAGCCTTTATTAAGGCAGTGTTCCATACAGAACACTGGGAATCGGATATGAATCAAACTATACTGGTTTTGATTCCTAAAGTCCCCTCTCCGACCAACCTTGCCCAGTTTTGGCCCATTAGCTTGTGTACGGTGCTGTGTAAGCTCATTGCTAAAGTTATTGTGAATCGTTTGAAAGCTCACCTGGATTACCTAGTGGAGGAGATACAATGTAGCTTTATTCTTGGATGACACATAACTGCCAATATTATCATAGCTCAGGAGCATAAAAAGCAAGGGAAGATAGGGTATCTTGCCATAAAGGTAGACTTGGAAAAAGCCTATGACCAGCTTCGATGGGATTTTATATAAGACACCTTAATGGATATTGGGATCCAAAATACACTCATCCGGATCATTATGCAGTGCGTAACAACAATGTCCATGCAAGTCAACTGACAAGGTAACTGTTCTTTACCCCAGAACAAGGACTAAGACAAGGGGATCCGCTCTTGCCTTACCTTTTTGTGTTATGTATGAAAAGACTAGGTCACCTTATCTCGTAAGAGGTGGGTTAGGGGTGTTGGAAACTGATAAAGTTAAGCTCCATAGGGCCACCCTTATCATATTTATTCTTTGCCAATGACCTCGTTCTGTTTGCCAAAGCTACGGATGCACAGACGTAAGTGATAGCAAGAACCTTGGATTTTTTTGTAAAGCATCAAGCTAGCGAGTGAGTTATACTAAAATTCGAATCTTTTTTTCCAAAAACATGTCTCAAGATAAAGCTCGACACCTTAGTCAAAAACTACAAATTCCAAGTACAAATAATTTAGGAAAATTTTTAGGCGTTCCATTGATTCATGAGCATACAACGAGAAGTACTTATCAATACATCCTTGACTAAGCATAGAAGAAGCTGGTAGGATGGCGTACTAGGATGTTATCACCAGCAGGGCGGGTTACTCTAACTCAATCCGTAATTTCGGCCCTTCCAATTTTCATGGTGCAAATGGTACGTCTTCCATGACAATTATGCGATGATTAGGAAAAGATTATGAGGGGTTTCATATGGGGGGAAAAGTTGGCCATTGAAAAAAGCACCTGGTTAATTAAGCGGTAGTGTGCCAACCAAAAAAAGACGGGGGTTGGGAATTAAATGCATTCGTTCTTTCAACGATGCATTACTTGCAAAACTCGGAAGGGAGTTGTTCACTAAACCCACGACCTTATGGGTATAGACTCTACAGACAAATATCAATTTTATGCCTATCATCTTCCCTAGATGCTTGATAGGACAGGTGCCTCGGTGATTTAGAGGGGGATCTAGGCGACTTGGCACATTGTACTTCAAGGGGCTAAGTGGACTCTGGGCAATGGAAGACGCATTCGCTTCTAGCTGGATAATTGGGTGACTGGTTAGGGACCTTTATATTTAGTGGCAATCTCTCCCATCCCTGATAGTGTGCTTAACATTACTATTTTTGAATTCATAAATGAGGTTGGGAAATGGAAATGAATTTATTCCTACATTATCTTCCTTCCACAGTTTGTATGACTATTGCGACAATCCGTCCTAACTTGCTTAATAGGGAGGAAGACAAGTAAGAGTGGGGCCAAACAAATCATCGGGGGTTCACCGTGACGTCAACATATGGTATAATTGAGCATGGAACCCCAGACGGTTCTAGCAGAATTTGGGAATTAATCTGGAAATGGGCAGGCCCATAGCAGATCTGATCCTTCCTTTGGCTTCTGGCTCAGCAAAAATTACTGACCAATCAACAGTATGTAACGTGACATTTATCAACAGATAGCAGTTGTCTCTACTGTGGATAGGAAGAGTCCACCCTTCATACCATAAGAGATTTTCCTAGGGTGCACTCCTTCTAGTGCAAGTTGCCACCGAAAATGGTGGCTAGGAACTTTTTTCACCAAGACGAGGGGACATTGTCTCTTTCCAACCTTCAACAACAATTACATTGGAAGCAGGCAGAGTGGGCCACAATTTTTAAAGTTGCTTGCTGGTTTTTATGGCAATGGCAAAATCGAAGCATTTTTTAGATTGGCTTCGTTTGGCCGACAGAGGCATTTCTATAGTTATGGATTATGTTGGATGGGTCATACGGGCTCAAGCTATGGAATGAAGAGTGTTTGCGACACAGGGCCTTCTGTTGGGGAATTTAGTAGGCTGGACCAAACCAATGGTCAGCTGGGTCAAATTAAATACTGATGGGGTGGTGAAACAAGGGTCTAGCCTTGTTACAGTTGTTGACTTAATTCGAGATTGCCAAGGTCATTGGTGTGGTGGATTCCTTCAGAATATTGGCGTGGGCTCGCCTCCAGAAGCTGAACTCTGGGGAGTTCATTCAGGTCTAATGCTAGCATGAGCACTTGGTTATCGACGTGTAGTCGTGAAAGTAGATTCTCTGGAGATCATCAACATTATTTCTTCGTCGAATATAGTAATGACTAATAATAATTCCTTGGTGACAGGTATCTAAGGGTTAACTTATCGAGCATGGGAGGTGCAATTTTAGCATATTTATTAGGAAGGGAACCAGTGTGTTGATAGATTGGCTACTCATGCCTTTTTATCTAGACTAGGACTACAGCTGATCCAGGAGCCGCCGATGATCATTTTAGACTTCCTCCAACAAGATATGAAAGGAGCACTCTACCCCAGAATCCTTAGTTAGTAGGGTGTACGGATTAGAGTGGCATGTTTGTTCTTATTATTGTTTTGTCTTTTATCGTGTGTAAACAAAAAAATATCGTTCCTAAATCAAAATATACTTATAATATATACTAAGACACTCACTATAAGAAAAATAGGTTTTAGCAACAAAAATTATCGACGAAAAGAGTCGTTGGAGAAATGGAGATAGGTAAAATTTGGCGACGGATAAAATGAATCCAACGCAAATTCAGTGTAGAAATTTATATATCCATTAGTAAATTTAGTGACAAAATTTTAAATTTTCGTTGTTAAATTAAGGTAAATTTACCAACAAATTTAGAATATTATGTTGCTAATTTGTTGACGGAATCATAATATTATATCAGTGAATTTAGTAATGATAAGTTCTAAGTCTATCGCTAAATTTACTGATGGATATGAAACATTCCGACGCTAAATATTTACCAACGGAATAAATTATTTCGTCAAACTTAATGACGGAGTTATATATCCATCGGTAACTTGGCATCGGGATGATATGTTCCATTAAAATATAACAATTTATCGCTAATTAACGATGGAATATTATATTCCCCTTGGGAAATTTAATTATGATAAATTTTAATCGTCATTTCTCACTTCCTACCTGAGTTTTCTGTTGATAATCTTATGTTTTTGTATATTTAATTTCTATAAATAATATATAAAATTGATTAATAAATGCAAAGTAAACATTATCCCGAATAGTATAATAAAAAATTGTAATGTACATAAATAAGTAATTTGAAATTACTGTTAATTAAGAATTTATACAAAAGTTTAAGATTAGCAAATTGTCATTACATTCACTTATCCAGAAGCTACGCAGGCAGTGAAGACGGATGCTTTGATTGCTATGATGAGATCCTGTCCCTACCTTTCAACTCGTTCACCTTATTATGGAGTTAGGTTATGTACTCTATCAAACTCTTTACTATGCTCTCAAGCAGAAGGACTCTCTCATTTGATGCGGACCACTTACTAGATCTAGTTGTGGTAAATGTGGATGATTGTGAATAACATGTGTTTACAAATGAGCCTAAGCTGAAAATCTTCCACAATGGTCACTACCACCCACTACATGAAGATATGCCTGACTCTCATTAACAGTTTCAGAGTCCTAAGACTGTGGTCCATTACTTTCTTGTATTTGTTCCTATCATTATAATTGCTTATGTTAATAAGTGATACCTTTTAAAAATTAATATTAGTATAGATTTTACATACACGAACTTGTTTGCATCGGGAGTTGACAAAGGTCACACCATCATACTTCTTAGTGTGAGTGTGCAAAAAAGTTGGCGTGGTATAGGCTTCCTCCCCATAGATTTTTCTTGCATCAAAATAATTTGTTATAAGAGAAGTACAATTTAAAAAAATCTACAATTTTCCTCTATTTTTTTTTGATATATACCCCCTATTTGACAACAAAATTTAACTTAACAACACAACTATTAATGGTACCAGCCATTTATAGCATTATTATTCTTCGTAATACACATATATTTTCATTTTAAATTTTATACATCAAATTACATTGAAATCAAATTTCATACATCAAAGTACAAAAATCAGGACATAAGTGTAAAGTTTTGATATTTACAAGTAGAAGTCCATGCTCTTGGTGAGTCAAAGATTCTCTAGTGTGTATGGGTTGACTCTCTCCCTCTGTAATACTGCTGCCAACAACTCCATATTTCTTCAGATATATATGATGGTTGAACACCATTCTTATGTATCGAAGCAAGAAAGTGATATAATGTGTACGAGCTTGCCTCACCCATACATTATAAATTACAGCATCAAATTTTGGATTCCAAAAATCTTCTTTCTGAAAAAAAAAGAAAAACATATTGTAAGTACTCATAAATGACAATATTTATCTAATTAATGTATAAATTAGATTAAAAAAGATTAAAGAATATATTTTTTGTACCTTAAACTCCTGATAATAAAAATCATTTGTCGGTGGAGAGACATTCTTTCATATATAACCCTCAAGATCTTCCCTTCCTTGAACTTGGATGAGATATTTCTTGAGCACATTCTAGATGAAACCAACGTAACATATAAGTTATTTTAGATCATTTTCAAATTAATACATATAAGTTTAGTACAAACCTATGGCATTATCATTTAGTACAAAATTTTTAGAATTTTACTGATAAATTATTGGCAATTGTGATGTATACGTTCTTCCATCAACTCCCTCCAGGTTGGAGGTTGCCTCCTTCATCTACAATGTTTACCATGATATCTTTGTCGATATAAGGTTGGTGGATGGTGTAGCAGGGATGCTGGATGGTATAGCAATAGGTAACAGAAGGTGATGCCTCATCTGGATGTGCAGTAGCATCTGCAGAATGTGATCCTTCACATAAAAATGCATTGGGGATTACAATGATCTTCCTATTGCCCATCACTCCGTGGAATCTCAAAGTATGGTGCAAGTTGTTGCATGTAGGGAGATAGTCCAGTTGTCTACATTGTTCCCATCTCCTACTTCTTCTACTTCCATCATGTCGGACACTTTTACCTATGCTATGATCTCCTCTCTGTCGATCCCTTCGTGCCCTTCTAGTGCAAGAAATTGCTTCTTGCACATATATTTATCCCCGCATTTGTAACACAGAATTGATCCTTTCTTGAACTCCTGGTTGCATTCTCTCCCTCTATGGAAGCTAGGGTTCCCTTAGGCCAATTTTGTTTCTCATTTGATAACAAAAGCGGTGTCCATGGTCTTAGTACCATCAATCCCCTTCAATTTACTCCATTGTTTCTTACAGATTTTATCCATAACATCTTCATGCAGTTGGGCCTCCTTGAACGCCTGATCTAGAGTGTGCGGTTTGTTGAGCTTCATCGTAGATTTGAGTTGTTCCGTTAGTTTGCTTATGAAGCTATCCATGAAATACACTTCTATAAGTGTTTAGTTGTTCGTTAACATGAGAATCTTTAACTCTTCAAATCTCCCTTGGTATTCCTCCATTGTGGTTACCTGTCTTATCTTTTTAAACTCATCAACCACCTCTGTAGTGCTCTGCCTTTCGAACCTAAGGTACACACTCTCCACGAACTCCAACCAAACTAGTCGTTCTCTATTAGCAACCTAACTCTAGAACCTGATTTCCATCTTATCATCTATAAACATGGATATCAATTATACCCTTTTTGGTTTATTGATCCTGTAATACCCTAAATACTTCTCACATGTGCGCACCTAACACCTTGGGTTGTTGCCGTCAAAATATGGTATCTCTAGCTTCAAAACGTGCTAATGATATCCTTCCCAGTTCCATTCTCCATTCATACCCCTCTTATGTCTAGTGGCCAAGGCGCTTCTCTGTGGATCTCACAGGCCCTTATCCCTATTCTCAACCCCTCATCCCCTATTGTTCAACTACGATTGTTCCCTCCTCCCTTGCCACTCAAAATAGTTCTAGTAATAGGAGTGAGTAGTATACATTTTCCTATAGTCATTGGGATCTCAAAGTGATTATCATTGATGTTATATTGGTTTGCATGAGGTCCTTCTCTCGATGAGTTTTATCCTTCTAAAATAATTCTAATATGCTTTCTACTAGCTCCATTATTTTCTCCATGTGGTTTTACCCCTCATTGAGTCTATTGAGGGCACCTAGTTTCTCCAATATCGGGTTAAGGACATTTAGTTTTGTAAGTTAACCTCGAGTCTTGTGATGGAATACGTTTGGAACTATTCTATCTATGACTGCAGTTGCATGAGCTATTGTTCAAAAATTTTTGCTCTAATACTATAAGCCATTATAGGTAGGTTAGTAGTTGTAGAATCGATGCTTTAATACCAAGATGTAAGAATCTGAGAGTTTTACTTAAAGAAGAAGGAGGAGTAGAGAAGGAATAAGGAAGCATGAGATGATTAAGCGAGAATGAAGAGAGAGAAGAAGAAGAAGAAGAAGAAGAGTTGTAAGAAAACAGTGAGTAATTTGTTATATTTTCATTCAAATTACATATTGTATATAATTATATTCGATATATAGGTTGTACTATAACAACTTGTAACGGATTGGTAGAATATAATATTCTATTAGTATTTAGCAACCATTATTTAATTCTTTATGCCCAACAATGATTTCCTACTTTTCCCTGCACTTCCTAACAGATTTGTATAAAAGCAGGTCATCATCTTGACTAAACCCACTACAAATGCGACGATAATGAAGCTAGGAAAACATATATTGATTTATGCCCTACAGCCAATCGCCTTGGTTATAGTTTAGCGAAGAATTATTTAAAGGCATTTTTGTTATCTTGTACATGTTTAAATGTATATGATAAAGCCCATCGGATAATTGTACATTACAAATAAAATTATAATGAGATTATAATTATAAGATTCATATTGCATTTATTTATTATTCCTAAATGGTCTTAGTCATTGTTCTATTAAA
This sequence comes from Erythroxylum foetidum, assembly GCA_026546835.1. Lineage (NCBI taxonomy): Eukaryota > Viridiplantae > Streptophyta > Magnoliopsida > Malpighiales > Erythroxylaceae > Erythroxylum > Erythroxylum foetidum. The sequence continues at coordinate 18,827,897 of JANZLF010000222.1, forward strand.
ATTGGACATTAATAGAATGTAAAAAGACTAGTACATATTTTGTTTTCCCTTATAAAGGAAGTAGTCGATCTCATAAGTTAAAGTATAGAGATACTTAAACAAATGTGTGGGTGCTTGATAGAGAACAAGTTTACTGAATAGACTCGATATGAGAAATCTATTTGGAGCATTACTTGTATGTTTATGGAATTCTTATTGTGATGATTGCATATGTGATCCTTTGACTTGAAGCCATCAAAGTTATCTTGTATGTCGATTGTTTTGTTTTGATACTACTTATGATCTATTTAATCATAGGTCATTTAATTAGTAGTCATTAGATGTAGCATGAACTATATGGAGATAGTTGAGTGATCAAGATAGGATTCATCACCTTAAAGTAATTAGGGAGAATATTTCGTTGTTCTCGATTAGTATTAATTCAAGAAATCCTTGGCCAAGGTGAAGTGATGTTTTGTAAATAGTTTACAAATATCATTAATTGAATTGATAGCTAATAGCAAACAACTAATTTGATTATACCTAAAATAGAGTAGACATTAACTTCAAGCTCTATATCTAATTAGAACACTGTATGATAAAAAGATTGAATTATATAGAAAATTATATACAGAAAGGTTAGTAAAAACCACTTTGACATTCTTAAATATTTGGGTGGTCCTGATGCATTGCTAGATGTCAATCTTGAACTGTCATTATAAATTGTTTAATAGGACAATTAAAGATAAATTAAAAGGAGTTTTAATTTATCTAATTTTAATTATGAATTAAAATTAGATTTTATAATCATTGCCAACATATTTGGTGTTGGACCCCGATCTTTGAGTGGAATTTAGAAATATTAAATGAACTTGAATGAGCGTGTTAGTATATGTATTGTGTTAAAGATGTATTTATGCTTAAAGGAAATTGATGACAAATAAGTGATTAGTTTTGATGACTTTAAAATTTGAGTAGAGTTGTATGAGTTATGAAATTTAAAGTGAATGAGTTGATTGAAATGGAGTTGAAAAGCATGAAATAAATAGTGAAAGTGTGAGAATTTGAAGAATTAAGAAAGTTGACTTTTTGAGGATAGAGAGTTGACTTTTTGATTTAGGCAGAATTTGAGAAAATGATCATCATAAAACTTGTAGCTTATGTTACAAACTTTCTGTCACCATAAATTATGATATTTTTTGATATCGCAATTGAAAGTTATGATTTTCCGAAGTTAAGGTTATTTTATTTTGTCTTTGAAAATGCTCTTAAGTATAGGATTGTGTATATTGTGCTTTGAGGTGAATTATGAATTAATATGTTTTGAATTGAGTTAAGTGATCTTCATGAAAGTCATAGAAGATTTTTCTAGCTTTTCAATGAGGTATCATATGTTAATTTTGTATGTGAGAATTGGAAGATATGAATTTATGAAGTTTGGATGTGGTATAGGATGACACACTATTTTGGCAGAAACTTTGACTGAAGAATTGACTTAGTTAGAGTTTGAAATTGGGTTTAAGTTCTTCATGAAAGTTTTAGATTATGTTTTGAACTTTCCATTGAGGTGAAGTATGAAATTTTTGGGCCATGGAATGTGAAGTTATGATATTTGGAAGTTTCTGTTACTGATTTAGCATGATTATTAGTGGACAGAATCTTTGCTTAGAAATTTGGCTTCCTTAGAGGCCAAATAAGGAAGCCAAATTGATTTTTTTTCCTTCATGAAAGTTGTAGGTGACTTTCTGATCTTTGCATTGATATAAAATATGACATTTTTTGACCTTGGAGTTGAAAGTTAGAAATTTTGGAAGTTATGTTAATGTGTAGGGAAATATTAAATTGGACAGAATCTTTGATTAGAAATTTGATCACTTTGGAGATGGAATTGATTTTTGAGTTCTTCATGGAAGCTGTAGATCCTCCTTTAAGCTTTCTATTGATATCAAATTTGTTAAATTTGTAGTTCCGAATCGAGAGATATGATTTTTGGGAAATTTGGATTTATTTATGTGAAAAAGGGATATTTAAATAGGAACAGGCTAGGACTGACCTCGCCCTCGTGAGAGTGTCATGACTCGCCCTCGAGAGGGTGACGCCTCATGAGGGAGAGTGTCATGACTCACCCTCACGAGTGCGAAGGCTCGCGAGGGAGAGTCGGGTCGTCCTCCAATCTGACGCCGTTTTCCCTCCCCGCTGCGACGTCGTTTGATTTCTTCTATTTTTGTCATTTTCCTTCCTAATCCGACCCTTGTTCAATCTTTTGCTTATATCTTTTCCTTCCGACATCCGATTGACTTGATTTTTGAAGAGTTGGATACCTAAGACAACTATCTACATCCTCATGGAAAATTTATGACATTTTGAGATTAAATTGAGGGTGATTGATTTAATCAAAGTGAGTTGGGAAATTTTCTGAACATGGTTCAGTCTTTTGCAAAATTCGGGATTTATAGAGATCCGATCGAACTGATTATTGAGGCCAAATAAAATATAGATATGGGGCTACAAGTTATATGAAGAAATTGAAATTCAATTTAGCCACTAAGACTTTCAATTTCTGAATTGAAGTTCAGATTAGTGTTTAGTCTTGGATTAGTAAAATCTGAAAGTATTTTGGCCATAACTTTTGCTCTAGTTATCCAATTGAGGTGGTTCTTAATTTGGATTAAACTAGAAGAATAGAGCTACAAATGTTATGAAGGATTTAAATTTCAATTTTTTCTTTAAGAAGGTCAATTCTTAGATGGAAATAAAGTGCTAGAAAATGTTTTAGCATATGAATAACCCAAGATGTCGGATCCCGTTACCGAAATCCAACTGTTGGAACCCGACCCGAAGATCGAACCCCAACTGCTCATAACTTAACACTCTTGCTCTTGCTTTAGTACCATAGATGTCGGAACCCGTTTCCGGAGCCCAACTTTCGTTGTCCTGAAACCTTGCGCTTATAACCTTGCAGGATTCTTAATTGTAACTCCACCTTCGTGGCAAGCACACACCATGTATACACTAAAATCATGGGTTGACTTATTCATATAATTTGTAGCCTTATGTCTCAAGTTCTTCCTGAAACAAGAATCAACTTAAACGGAGTTATATAACTCAAGATATGCATCAAAACCTAAAGGAGTTCATACCCGAAACATGCTCTTTTAACCGACCTCTCACTTGCTTTAATGCAAACTTCCTCAATTTAACTCCAATTGATACCAATTTTTGTAGCAAGAAAGATACATGTCTTAAAAATCCAATGGTTCAAGTCTCACCTCAATTGGAGGCCGGATGAGGGAATTATGCTCAAAAGAGTAGACCATGCTCACTTTCAAAACCCAAATGAAACTCTTCTGGCGCGATTCTCATAACTTTTAATCTAGGTGTCGGATTGTGTTCGTTCTTTCACCATTTGAAAATAGACATCTAGATCTACAACTCTCATGAAGACTACAAAGGCTGATTCTATCTCCTACATTCTGCAGCGTCCTCTTTTTC
>JANZLF010000222.1:18837103-18850438 GCA_026546835.1 Erythroxylum foetidum
AAACCCTAAATCAACATATACTTAACCCAAATCTATCACTTTTCACACTTAAACACATAAATCATTCAACTAGTTAAACCTTAAACTCTTCATGGATTTGCCAAAACCATATCTTCTTCTCTTCTTCTTCTTCTTCGATGGTTCCTCTTCCTCCTTTCCCCTTTTTCAAACCCAATTTTCCCTTTTATACTTTCACAAACTAAGAAAAGCCCATTTTGCCCTCTTCATTTAACCTAAAACCTTATTTTCTTAAGTAACTTGCCCAAATTGCCCTCATACCAAATTCTTATAACTTTACTATTTCAATTCAAAAATTCCGACCCTTAGGGTTTGATTTAAAATTCAACTCTTTCCGAATTACTCGATTTCATGCCTATCAATTTTCCAATTCAATCATTTCATTTATTAAGATTTTCATAAATCTTTCTAAAATTCAATAATGAGAATTCCTAAATCACATCTTTAGTTGGAGTGTCAATGATACAGTCATTGTACCGGAAATCTCATCGGTACCTATTTTAAAATTTTCTGGAGAATTCCCACAAAGCACTCCAATTCAATTTCTCAATTACACAATTTCACATTTTCACAAAAATACCAAAGCTGGGAATTTTAACGAGTGCATGGATACCGAAGTTCTTGTACAAAATCACAACCCAATCCAAATTTACTATAATATCGTTCCCATCGATGACGGGATGTTACAGATTATGACTTGATGATAGGCTACCACCGGAGGAAAACTAATGCAGTAGCAGATGCACTGAATAAAAAATCGACTATGGCACATGTGAAGACAGTGTATCTTCCTCTGTTGAAGGAATTAGCCAAACTTAGAGTGATATTGAAGCAAGTTGAATCTGGATGTGTACTGGCTAATTTTAGAGTGAGGCCAGTGTTGAATGAGAAGATTAAGGAGTTGCAGGAGCAAGATAAGTATTTGAGCAGGCTTAGAGAACAGATTAAAAGTGGTAAACCTTCTGAAATAGAGGTAAGGGAAGATGGATTAATGGTGATGGGACATAGACTATGTATTCCTAATATGCAATAGTTGAAAGACGAGATTTTTGATGAGGCACATAATATGCCTTATGCAATACACCCAGGAAGTACAAGAATGTATAGAGATTTGAAGGAGCATTTCTGGTCGAAAGGGATGAAGAAAGAAGTTGCAAAATATGCTAAATGATGCTTAGTGTGCCAGGAAGTCAAGGCTGAGCACCAAGCACCCTTAGGTAAGCTTAAACCTTTGTCGATTCTGGAATGAAAATGGGAGAAGATTACGATGGATTTCTTAATGAGATTGCCAAAGACTAGTAAGAAACATGATGCAATATGGGTTATTGATGATAGGCTGACTAATTCAACACATTTTTTGGCCAATTATATAGACGGATTATTTAAATTCTTTGGCCAAGAAATACATAAATGAGATAATCAAACTTCATGAGATTCCAAGTTTGATAGTATCGGATAGAGATCCTAGGTTCACCTCCAGGTTTTGGGAAAGCTTACAAGAGGCTTTGGGAATAAAGTTACATTTTAGCACAACTTTTCATCCGTAGACTGATGGAAAATCAGAGAGAATAAACCGAACTCTGGAGGAAATGTTGAGAGCTTGTGTTATGGATTTCAAAGGCTCATGGGATGATCATTTTCCTTTAATAGAATTTCTTTATAATAATTCCTATCACTCGAGAATTCAGATGGCACCTTATGAAGCTTTGTATGGTAGGAGGTGCAGAACTCCTATTTGCTGGGATAAAGAAGGTGAAAGAAGACTTATAGGACCTGAGTTGGTATAGGTTACAGTTGATAAGATTAAATTGGTGAAACACAGACTTAAAACAGCTTAAGATAGAATGAAGAGCTACATAGATGCCCATAATAAAGAGATGAAATTTGAAGTTGGAGATAAAGTGTTTCTTAGAGCTTCTCCATGGAAAGGAGTTTTGAGGTTTGGTAAGAAAGGTAAGCTTAGTCCAAGATACATAGGCCCTTATGAGATCATTGAGAAGATTGGGCCTTTAGCCTATAAGTTATCCTTGCCATCGGAATTATCTAAGATTCACAATTTTTTCCATGTGTCGATGTTGAGGAAGTACCGATCAGATCCTTCACACATAGTTCAACCTTCAGAGGTTCAGTTAAGGGAAGATTTGACATATAAGGAGCAACCAGTGGAGATTTTAGATTCAAGGGAAAAGATTTTGAGAAACATGATTGTAAAGTTGGTTAAAGTCTTATGGAGGAACCATTCAACAGAGGAGGCAACATGGGAGCCTTTGGAAGCAATGAGGGAGAAGTATCCGAACCTCTTCAATGACTCAAGTAAGAATTTCTAGGATGAAATTCTTTTAGGGGGAGAGTTGTTGGATCCTAATTTTTTCTCTAAATTCCTATTAATTGTCTAGTTATTTATTTTTGTTTTGTTTGTTTGTTTAATTATTTATTTTTAGAATTGGGTCATTAATTAGAAAATTGAGGGACGGATTAGAAATTGAAATTGGAAAGGGCAAGTAAGTGAGAGGCAATTTTGGAAGAAAGACTAACAAAAAGGCTTGAATTAGAAGAAGAGAGGAGAGAAAACGTGAGAGAGAGAAGAGAAGGAGAAGAAAATTGAAAAAGCTAGAGGAGGAGGAAAATCGTGGAAAAAAGAGAAGAATCAAGCTATTTAAGGTAAGTTCATCATCTTCTTTTTGTTTAGTGAGAAATATGTTGTGTGTTGAATGAAGAAGTTTTAGAGAGAGAAAGGGGTTTTTGTGTTGGGAATGATTGGAGGAAGAAGATGGGTTTCTAAGCTAGGTTTTGGGTTTTCTAACTTAGATGGACAATGGGTAGGTTAAGTTTGAGTTTGATTTAGGTTATTTTCATTTTGTTGTGATTATGGAAATTTGGGGATTTCGATTTGAATTGGAATTGAGTGAGACTTTTTGGTTGTATTAGGAAATCAAGAATAACCTACCCAAGAGCAAAAGGAAGGGCACACTTGAATTTGGATTTTCAAGAATTATAAGGTGCATAATTTATTTATAGTTATTGTGTAATGAGCAAAATGCCTTGTGTGTGTATTGTGTGCTAAAATGACTTACCTTGAAATGTTGTGATGTGAAAATTTCATTATGATGTATGACATTGGATAAAATAGAATTGTGAGTATGATTATGCAATGCCTTGTATCATGGCATTTTGATTAAATGGAAAGAAGAAAAGTATGAGAATATGAACTTTTGAATGAATTAAGCATGAGATTTGATTGTGTTTGGGTGAGAGTGGAACCATTCTGTTTATCATGTGCATGTTGACAAGAGCCTTCTCCCGGCTGCCCGCTTGTGGCATATGAGCTTCGAAAATGGACTCATTCTGTTTAAGGTGCAAACTTCGGTTTCTCCCTTCTGTTTCCATGGAACCCTCGAGCCAATTATTTATGCATTTGCATTTTGATATGTTAAGTTATAATGAAATTTTTATGTTATGCTTTGATTATGTATTGATCTATGAGTTATGAATTGGAATGGTGAATGTTGAACTTGTATTGCTACATTAAGAGAAGACATGTTACATATATGAATATTCCCATATATGTTTGATTGTGTGGCTTGTTACCAATAGCTATAAATATCTTAGCCACTGAGCTGTGTAGCTCAACCCAATATTTGCCCACTCCTTAGGTGTAGATCAAGAATATCATTGATCCTTGCAAGGTAATTGGACAATTTTTAAGATAGTTAGCTTTTGTACTAAGTTAGTAGCTAAACTTTTGAATAACTTTATAAGCATGTTGAACATTGAGCATCCAATGTATTTTTTAACTTGTGTTAAGACTTTGATGAAATGTCAATATGTAATTAAAGCTATGTATGAACTTCATTTTGATTTAGAAATGAATTGAGAATTGAAGAAGTTCTTTTGTGGATGCATTCATTATCTTGTAGTGTACATTCCATATTTCCAGTTTTCCATATGAGTAGAATTGTGTACTGACTTTAAGGGAAAAACTGGATTAATCTAATCTGAATTAGACATAATGTCTTCTTAGGAGTTTTAGTTTATTCTCTTAGCTTTCAAACGATATAAAGTTTGTAAGTTTTGGATATCGTAGTGGAAAGTTATGATCTCCACAAGTTGTGATGTTGCATAGGATGTGTGTATGTGACAGCTATGGTGATTGATCTTAGATTTGTTTCGTCTTAGTTTTGCTTTGTCTTAGTTTTGCTTCATCTTAGTTTACTTTATCTTAGTTTTTCTTCATCTTAGTTTTGCTTCGTCTTAATTTGACCTTCTGCATCATCTTAGTTTGACCGTCTTAGTTTGACCTTCTGCATCGTCTTAGTTTATATCGTCATTTTCTGTTCCATTTAGTTTATATCGTCATCTTCTGTTCCATTTTTGATCCTTTAGAAGGTGAAATTTGTCTTTGAGATCTTCACAAAAGTTGTAGATCTTAAAGTATACTTTCAAATGGTCTAAAAACGACATCAATCCGTCATTTTTAGCAAAAGATATAGCAATTGCGCTAGGACAGGTATAAAATGATTAAGGACACGAACATGTTGGATTCTTTTGTCCATAACTTTCGCATCCGACCTCTGAATGAAGTGATTCTTGAAGCGATAGATTCCTAAGACATGTATATACCTCTCCATAAAAGTTGGTAACTTTTTCTGTTGAATTGAAAAATAGTTATGGAAATAAAATGAGGGATCAGTTGGAAGAGCATAACTGGGTTATGAACATACTTTGGGTTTTTAGGCATATCTTGAGATATAAAGCTTTGAAGGAGGTGGTTCATATTTTAAAATAAAATAGAGACATAGAGCTACAATTGTATTGAAGAAGGCGAATTGAGATGTTGGTGATTGACTGGTGTGGGCATGTCATCCCTGTGACATGACGGCCAGTGAGGGTTCATTGATATAACCCTTCAAAGAAACCCGCTCATGCTTTATGACTTCGGATGGATTGTTGGGCTTTGAAAACGGGGCCTAACATTAAGTCTTTGAAAGGCTCAGTTAATGATTCAATAATTTGATGCTTCATTAAAGCATACATTATCTATTAAGGTTATAACTAAATTGGGTAATAAAAGGTTATGAGATATAAAAAATGTTGGATATAATCTTACAGACCTATTGAAAATTTGTTTGATTTAATGATACTTATAGGAGAATGGTTCTTAAGATAAGTAGTGGGAGTAAGATGAAATTTGAAAGGTTCAAATCTTATGATTATATATCTAATTGGAACTGGTGTCGTTAATGATACATTTGATGTATAGTTAAAAGGCTACGAGACATTGAAAGATTCACTTCCACGATGAATTCAAAGAGTTTGTTTCGAATATGGTTGTTAATTTGTCATATCTACTAGAAGGTAAGTGGGAGTATAGTTGTCCTATTCAGTGGGAATATGTGGAGACATATTGCTCATAGAGAACAAAAGTTCTAATTTTCAATAGTCGAACACATAATTTTTCATGAACAACTCTTATTGGATATGAAAAAGTAACAACTTAGTTATAGGAATTAGATCTATAGAGATAGATTAGATGTTGTTAACTTATTCTAAGTCTAAGTGCATAGATAATGTACTAAAGATATTAGATACTTGTGAAGTATTAAAGATATCTATTACTCTATGTGTGAGTTGATATTTGAGTTCAAGATAATAAGGATATAACTTTAGAAGTAAATCCTAATTAAGGTTTATTTATTTAGAACAGTATCATTTAGGATTGAAAAAGTTCCAATGTAGCAATTGGTTGCTAATTAAGCTATAATACATTTATCATTTAATGGAAATGATTAATTACATCAACAAGTTCTTTAGTGAACTTTATATAGTTTTAGAGTTGTAAGATTTAATGAAGTGCTTACTATAAAGAATCTTGTAGAAGTCTCTCATTAAGCCACTACCCTAGTAAGAATAATCGTCATATGGTGATATGATATGAGATACTTAAATGATTGGCTTAGTGCAAGTGCGAGATTATTGATTTATGCCCTACAACTAATTGCTTTGGTTGTAGTTTAGCGACAAATTATTTAAAAGCATTCTTCATCTTGTACATGTTTAGATGTATATGGTAAAGTCTATGGGATAATTGTACATTACATTAAAATTACAATGAGATTATACTTATAAGATTCATATTGTATTTATGTATTATTCCTAAATGTTTATAGTCATTGTTTTATTAAAATTGGACATTAATAGAACATAAAAAGACTAACACATGTTTTGTTTTTTTCCTTATAAAGGAAGTAATCGATCTCATAAGCTAAAGTATAGAGATATTTAAATAAACGTGTGGGTGCTTGCTAGAGAATAAGTTCACTGAACAGACCCGATATGAGAAATCCATTTAGAACATTACTTAAATGTCAATGGAATTCTCATTGTGATTATTATATAAATAATCCTTTGACTTGAGGTCATCAAAGTTATTTTGTATGGGGATTGTTATGTTTTGATACTACTTATAATCTATTTAATCATAGGTCGTTTAATCGATAGTTATTGGATGCAGCATAAACTATACGGAGATAGTTGAGAGATCAAGATATGATTCATCACCTTAAAGCAATTAGAGAGAATGTTTTGTTGTTCTCGATTAGTATTAATTCAAGAAATCTTTGGCCAAGGTGAAGTGATGTTTTGTAAATAGTTTACAAATGTCATTAATTGAATTGATAGCTAATAGTGGAGAACTAATACGATTAAATTCAAAATAGAGTAGACATTAATTTCAAGCTCTATGTCTAATTGGAATATTGTATGATGAAAGGATTGAATTATACAAAAAAATTATGCAAAGAAAGGTTAGTCAAAATCGCTTTGACATTCCTAAATATTTTGGTGGTCATGATACATTGCTAGATGTCAATTTTGATATATGATTATGAATTAGAATTAGATTTTATAATCATTGCCAACATAATTGGAAACCTAATTGGTCTTACATATATAATAGATTGAAGAGAATAAAGTTAATTTAATCAAGTTGCACTTGATTGTAAAGTTTGAGAAACTTTATGATTAAATATAAGATATTTAATAAATAAAGATTAATAGGTGATATTGAATCTTTTATGGGCATAACTGATATTTAATTATAATTATTTGTAATTCTAATTAAAGTTTAATTGAAATTAAAATTTAATTTCAATTAAATTACTAAAATTTTCAAAACTTATTATAAATAGGCTTAAGTTTTATAGAACTAGAACTTCTTGCTTAACTCTCTCTGTAAGAGTTACAAAGTTATCTCAACCTATTCTGTAAATATCGTTAGAGGTTGGACGTTTATTCAGCTATAGTAGTTGAGACAGATCAGTTTCGAGAATAATTTAAAGAATAAAATAAGACAGATATTAAACTTCGGAATAAGGTACGAATTAAATTTCTGTTTTATTATGATTTGTATTAATCACTTTATAGAATTAAATAAATATAGATTTTTGAAAAATCAAAAGTCACGAAAAAAGGTTCGTGATTATTCTTCTACTGATAGAATCAGATCTCGACTCGATTTTCGAACAACGTAGACTTGTCCAAGTATAGATATATTAAAGAATAAGTCAAAGATACTAATTTTATCAAGTGAAATAAATCGGTAGCCGGTAAAGAAAAACTACATAATTGGCATCTGATATCGGAATTTGCAACAAAAATTAGAGTCCAGTCCAGTCCAGTCCTTCTGCGTAGAATGTATTTTCACTTCATCAGGCAATCTACCTCATGTCCTCGCGCACCATCTGGGCAAACACTTCACTCATTGGAACACCAGTCAGGTCAGTCATGCTTCCTATGCTCAACTGTCCATCAGATGCACTAACACTGCCACTGCTCTCAAAATTATTCCCACGATTAACAGTCCTAAGCCTTTGTTCATTTCCCTGGAGTTGTAGTGCATACTCTAGATTCCACAAGACATCTCCCATCGAAGGCCTGTCTACTCCGCGTTCTGCCAAGCATTTCTCAGCAATATCCCTGAACTTTTTCAAAGATTCTTCCTTTACTTGGTCTTCTAAAAGAGGATCAATTACTTCCTCCAGTTGCCCTCTCCTCTCACATTTTGTTGCCCATTCAACTAAGTTTACCTTCTCCCTCGGAAGTGATGGATCAATAACAGCCCTGCCACAAAGAACCTCAAACATCACCACCCCAAAGGAGTAGACATCAGACTTTTCCGTCAACTGTTGCCTTATCAAATACTCAGGATCAAGATACCCAAAGCTTCCTTTAACTGCAGTACTAACATGAGTCTGATCTATCTCGGGACCAGTCTTTGAGAGCCCAAAATCAGCAACTTTGGCCATCAGATTCTCATCTAATAGTATGTTTGCAGATTTAACATCCCGGTGAATGATTGCTTTGGCGGAACCAGTGTGGAGATAGTGTAATCCTTTTGCTGCTCCAATGCAAATGTCAAGCCTTTGTCTCCAACTTAGGCTCGGCTGGTTCGAGCCATAAAGATGTTCCTTGAGGGTGCCTTTCTCCATGTACTCATATATGATGATCATCTCGCCTCTCTCATCACAGTATCCGATCAAAGAGACCAAATGGCGGTGCCGAAACTGAGACAACATTTCAATCTCAGTCCTAAATTCTGCAACTCCTTGTGAAAAAGAAGAATTTCCCCGCTTCACCGCTACTGTTGTTCCATCTCTGAGAACTCCCTTGTATACCTTCCCAAACCCACCAACGCCAAGAACCAAACATTCGCTGAAGTTATCTGTAGCATCTTGAATGTCGACAAAAGCAAAACGGTACCCAAACTTGGAAGTTGACAACATCCCATTGTCATTGGCATATTTACCATCCGATAACTTCAAAGTGCCTGCTCCACTGATAGTATTGGGAAAGAGACCCAAATTTGGTTTCTTTCTGTGCCTTCTGCAAATTACTAAGAGGACTATGGTAAAAAGAATAACAAGAGTCAACCCAACAGCTAATCCCACAACTAATAGGACCTTGATCTTCGAACCTTTTGGGGATACAGAGTCCGAGACATCAAGGCTGTCCTTAGAGTTGCTGATTTTCATAATCTCCAACCCATTAAGAATGGCACTTCGATCAGTGGCGTCTATAACAGAGGGACCAACACTTACAGTTAATGTACGAACGTCACTCACTCTTGTGGTGATATCAAAGAAGTATGGAGTGCCGAAAGTGCCCGTTGTGACATTGCGGAGATCAAGATTCTGATAAACTATCGAGGAACCTAGATAAACATTGAAGTAGAACTTTGTACGCTGATCCGTCAATATGTCACAAAAGTGGAACCGAACTAGATACTCAAAACCAGGATCAACATCAAAAAGCCAAGTTGCGTTGGCGTTAAATGATGCATCAGATGTTGAGTTCAATCCAGTTGCAGTTCCATAGACAATGGCAGGTGCAATATACTCTGATATACCATCTTTGGTGACATTGACAGCTTCTATATTGGACACGGGGTGACCCAAGTTGTTGTGCTTGAGATAGGGATAGTCAGAAACCCAAAGTCGCCAGAGGCTATCATTCTGAGGAGGCACAGTTTGATTGCCCATGTTCACCCTCTCAACTGTCTCCAGTGCTTGTTTCCACATGGTAATGTTCTTGCCCTGTGGATCAATGCTCCTGGCACTCCCAGGAATGAGCCCATCAGGAAGTGCTAAAACTTCCAGAGCATTTATAAAGGCAAAAGAATTGGCTGAAGGAGTAAAAATGATAACGAGTCTATCAGAAATTACATTGACAGAGTATTCTCTAACTCCAGAACCTACCTTAGAATCATAATCCTTGAAAAGGGTAAAATTTTGAGCAGTCACAGAGAATTTTGCGGTGCTCAAGTTATAGAATGCATAGTTAAAAGGAAAGAAATGGAGACGAATCCAGTGTCTCCCTGATTTCTTTATAGGAAATGTGTAATGGGAGGTTTCGGTGAAGATTCTTGCAGTTTGAGAAAGAACAGAACCGTATAAAGATGATAAAGAATTTGAGTCTGTTGTATTGGCCAGGACATTTTGGGGAGTTGAAAGGATGTTGGAATAGAATTGATCAGCCACAAACACACGATTCCCCACAGAACTATTTTTGGAGGATCCACAATCAATGAAATAGTCGTCTACCGAAGTATATCCTAAGGAGACACCAATCAAGCCTAAAACAGAGAAAAACAACACAAGCGATTTGGAACACCAAATGCTTATCATGGCAAAAACTGTAGGCGAGCGGGAGACTATTGGAAGAAGATGAGAAAGGACCTGGTGAAGTTCAGGGCTTAAGATTTTGCTTTGAAGTTGGGAAAGAAATGGCAAACCTGGACTAACACAATCAGGGAAGACCAAAAATCAGTGTGGAATGCCTTCATCAATCAGTCTCACCATCCAAAAGAATATCAGTCACCAAAATAAAAGAGTCACCTTCAAAACAAGTATACACAGACAACAACCTGGGATCTTTAGAAAACTTGGTCAGATGATGAAGCTTCTTACAATCACAGGCAGAGAAGACAAAAAGTGGAACAAAAAGGCAGCAAAACGTTGCCAGACTATCATATATTTGAATCAGCAAGACGTGATATTTCTTTTTGGGTTTTAAAATTTTCCTGGCCAGCGTCTTGTTTTGACAAATACAGAGAACGGAGAACGAAACGATGAGTGCCCACAAACAACCTAGAGGTGGTTGTAACTTGTAAAGACACAGAAGTTGGCTTGAACATGAAACCCTCATAATTCAAACGACAGCCATATCTTTTAGTCGATTTTACTAGTGAAGGGATAAAAAATAAAGGTGTCGTTGTTCAGCGTTAGCATGCTTACAATGACACATTGACATATTTGGGATATCCGCTTTCAATGCAAAGCTCGTCATTATTGTGCTTGCTTTTGTACTTAAACCCAAAATATGTTTTCAACAAATAGACAGCTCATTCTACTTTCTCTCTCCATAGGCTCAGTAGTTAGTAAAGGAGAGGAAACCAACAACTTTGCTAGCTACTATGAAAAGCTTGCTGCTTTATCAATGCAAATTACATAATTAAAGGAGCAACAAACCCTTTTTGAATGATAAATTAAAAACGTTCATGTGGGACAAGTGTAAGCGCGTTTTTAAGAACCGTTGCACCTGCCGCAGTCAGCGGATAAGACGGAATGAGGATTATGGTCAGCCCAACACCTATTCAGAATTTGGCTTTGACAGGCTGTGACTTTGTACGAGCTCTTGGTCCGGTGGCTACATGTCCGTATCCTCCACTTTGCCACTCCAAGTCAAAATAGATAGGTTGAGGAGTTGGAGCAATAAGGTCCTAAACGCAATAACCAATCACCTAAAAGCCTTCAAAAATAAAGGGTTAGGGTGAAAAGAAGAGCTAGAACAGTGAAAAAAGAAAGAAAGGTTTGCCTACCATAGCGTTTAACCTATTGTGTCTCAACTTATTGTTCTCGTATTTCTTAGATATAAAAATATTAAAGGGTTTATAAATAATAGAGGTTAGCTATTTAAACAATTAATTCTAGTTATTTGAACAATGATTGACCTAAGCTTAATTCTTATAAGTGAACTCTACACTCTACTTATATTAAAAATTTAATATGGTATCAGAGCAGGTTTGGTCTGAATTATTAATTTTTCAGTTGTCCGTCTAGATATCCAATTCTAGCAGCCCGGTCTGGTTATCACTGTGTATATTTCAAGTGACAACTGGATGTCCAGCCCCAGTTGCACTTGAGAGGGAGTATTAGAGTGTCTCATATTGCCTAGACATAAAAATGTTAAAAGGTTTATAAGTGGTAGAGGTCAACTATCCAAATAGTTAACCCAAGCTAAATTCTTATAAGTGAACTCTACACTCTACTTATATTAAAAATTTAATAATTATGGCAAGTAATAAAGGCAGCTATTTGAAATTAATACGTCCGAAAGGGAGTATATTAGGTCTGAGTTGGCGATTGGAATGGATAGAGCACAGGGAATTTAGTGATGAATGAACAATAATCTTGAACTGAGCCTCATGCGTGGTCGGAACCAGCTGCCCCCACAATAAACAATTAGTATGGAGTCAATCTGCACCCACTGGAGGAGCCTTCACTTCCGCCAATAGCTATTGAAATAATGTACAACCAGAAGAAGTACAGTTTAATAACTAAAAGTATTTCACAATAGCTCCATCCAACAGTATAAATCCCAGTCTCAAAAAAGCAAGCTATTCTATTAAGGGATCAGTTCACCTGTTAACCAACAGTTTGGTACAAGTTTTTTGGAAAAAAAATAAAGATTGATAAATATTAGTATAAGTTTTGACTAATAAATGATAATATTGAAATAATCTTATTTTAGTATTGGTGACTAAAATATTTGGAGTACTCATACAAATTTACTATAAAATTTATATATTTATTGCATTAGTTATGATTAAATTTCTTTTATATGATCAAAATAAATATTGCTTGTTACTTATCAAAATTTGCCTAAATTCCTGACAATGTGTTAAGGTGTGAATCAAGAGTTTGGAGACATACTCATTTAATAAGATTCAAATGAGTGTGGCTGTAGCAAGGAGTCAGATATTAACCAAAATTTGTGTGAAATAGTTAGATCCAGTTGATATTGATTTTTGTTGATTCTAGAAATGCGAGAAAAGAAAACAACCAAATATATAGGCCTTGTTCGGATGATAGCTGATCAGTTAAAAATTAGCTAATAAATAGTTGTTAAATTTGTTTGGCCAACTAGCCAAAATTGAAGAAGCTGCTCTATCCCAACGTTTGGGGTAATCAGCTGATTACCCCAAACCTAAAATATCAAAATACTCAATGTTTGACCTCTCTCTCCCCTCTCTCTTATTTTCTCTGGAAGCTCTCGTTTTCTCTTTGCTCTTCTTCTTAACCAAATCAATCGTCCAAATCAGGTTTCCTTCTCACGTGACAGGATTTGCTCATCGCTAGAGCAGCATCGTAACCAACGCCTTAACAACGATTTCTCCTCTTAACTAGCAAACCCTTTTATTTCTTTCATAATCCTCTAATCTCCTTCTCTTTTCTCTCTTCCCTCGAGCTCAAGTTGAAGAATACTTGGTTAGATTTTATGATTGTCTCCTTCTTTGTTTTTTTTTACTTCCTTTAATATGATTTTCACGCTCTAATCTCTTCGCTTCTGTGTTTTTTTTCCTAGGGTTTTAGAGAAAGTGTCATGGCAATGGAGCTCTTAAATATCCAACCCAATGAACTCAAGTTTATGTGTAAATTTTAATGTTTCAATTCAACAATCTTTCCTTTCTTTAATTTTCAAAAATTCACATTTAGCTTATAATTCAATAAATAAATATACTACCCACCTCATATCCATGCT
>JANZLF010000222.1:18903105-18916663 GCA_026546835.1 Erythroxylum foetidum
TGCAACCAGTCAGTAATCAGAAAGGCTATATGCTGTATGCGCATGCCGAGATATAATTTAATATCCCGAACCCGTCCAAATTACCAAAATACCTTTTCCTATAAGAGGTGGGATGTTACAATATATGTTCATGAAGGTGAATATAAAAAATATCTTTTAGTTATTTACCGACAAAAAAGAAGTTCGTCAGTAAATTTACTGACTGAACACAACATAGAATAACCGTCAATATATTCACTGATGGTACAAAATTTTTGTCGGTAAATTTACTGACAATCATTTCTTCGACACCTTTTTTCATTAGTAAATTACATCGTTAAATATCCTTTATTTCTTTCATTTACATAGACAATTAAGATATAGAATGAAAAATCTCTTTTTTAAAGCCTATTATTGATTTACATACAATGTTTATATGATGCCAACTGTCTTATTTTTTACAATATTAACCTTCTATTTTTTATAAATCAAAATTTAAGTACTGAACTAAAAAATCTAATTGTTAAAGTACATTCCTATCAAATTAGACAATTAAATATCATTTTTAAAGTGGGCAACATAATGATTGCTTAAGTCGTTTTTAAAAAATTAAAGAATATTAGATTTTCAAACTAGAAAAAAGACAAAACCTTACAATAGTACAAGTACAAGATCAATCGAGGAAGGATCTACTGTAATGTTTACATAGAGCCTAAAGAATGGCTAGATAATGAACAACTAGTTAAATATCCTATAATACACCACTTCTCAAAAGCAGTACATGGAGCTATTGAATTCTTCAAATTGCAACTTGGATGACAAGGCTTTAGAGTTTCACTGCCTGCTGCCATGCTCTTTGCATATAAGGTTGCTTAAATTTTAGTATCATCAAACCATTAAATTCACTTATTCTTAAATAGAAGATGACATTGCCACATAAATTGACAAAAACATGCAATTGGGTCTAATAAAGATTTTCATTTTTTGATAGATTATTGAAAAGTTAACTACAAGTATGAAAAAATGAAAAAAAAAAGATTTTTGAACTACAAAACTTTTTTTTTTCCATTTTTCTCTCTCCCCAGTGCCAATATGTTCAAGTTAATGACTTTTTTGCAAAGCTTGAAAATGTAGGTATCCCTTTACTTATACTTTCCCTTTTATTTTAAGATTTTTTTTGCAAGTCTAAGTATTTGCAGTATTCTTCCTTGCCTTATATTTTCTATCATATTTAAGTTGATTTATTTATCCAAGTCTTTCTTTATTCAATATAATGTTTTAAACTCTTTTTTTAAAATTATCTTGGTAATGTGTTAAGGTTTACTCTAAATTTGGAGCATTTTTTATGATGGTGAGTTTTAATGATTTTATTTATGTCTCTATCTAAATGGTAGTGCATCTATTTGGCAAGATGGCCTAATAAAAGATGATGGCAAATAGGAATTTTATATTAGTTAGATGTCCTTTAAAAAATTATATGTTTACTATTTTATGTTTTTTCAATTATAGCTTCTTACTATGTAGCTTTCGCTCTTTATATCATGTTATGTTTTCTGTTAGGTAAATGGAAATTTTCTTTTTTCTTAAGTTGGACTTTAGTAGTTTTATATTTTATTATAGGCACTAATTGTATTTGTACGAGTACCTTATTGCTTAGTATCACTAATGGAAAATGTTCTATATTCATGTTTCATATATTCAATTTGAAGTATTCACTAGTTTTCATAAAGCAAAGAAAGACATAATTATAGAAAATTAGTGAAATTTGCAATGCCTAAATCAAAACTAGTTTAACAAAACCTATAATTTGAGATTTCAAAAATAACATATCCAAAAATAGTTACCTAAAAGTTTATTAATAGTCTCCTTTATGCTTATAAAAAATTCCACTTATCCTCTTATTTCCTATATGTGATTACGATACTCATGTCTTATATAGGATTTCACAATCTTCCCTTCTTTAAACTCTTGATATCTTTATTAAGACCCAGTTTCTAATCTAGAATCTCTCATCCTTTTCTAATAATCAATCAAACTAAAAAGTATGTTAGGAGTTGTCCACTGCTTACAGGTTTGTTATTGGTGTCACTCCCAACCATCTTTATCTTGGTTGAAGAATATACTAGTGGAAGTTTACTCTAAAACCATTTATAATGTCCCATATTTAGGTTGGCCTTAAAACAACTCCATTTCAAGTTTTCAGAAAAACACAACTCAAAAATAACTAGCAAAAATTTTATTAGTAGTCTTTTTTAGAGGATTATAAAGGCTTTGCACTCTCCTCATATCTTTTTATATGGAATTATTATACTCATCTTCCATATAAGATCTTATAAAAATAATTAAGACGTTTCCTCAAAAGAATACATCAGATAATTCACCTATAATAGTCAATCTACCTATATATGTGATGCCTCCAAAAAATATTTTCAATATTCATCAAGTAGTTTAAATTTTTAGTTGATTTATTCAATTTTAATGAACTAAAAATTTTTATGATAACAAAAGTTAAAGAAAATAAAATAAGATAAAACAAATCATAATTAGAAATATGTGCTTCTAAATCGTATCAATTTTTTCGTTATAAAAAATATATTAAGAAATCCCAAAATATATGATGAGATTGAAATCTCAATATGAAAGTTACATAAAACCAATTTGAAATTGGTCATTTGGTTATAGGAAAGTAAGAAATGAATTTACAAGGGTTAAAACACTATAAAGTAATCTTTGATATGCTCAGGTTAGTTCAATGAAAAATAAAGCAAGGAAAGCTCTCTAACAATTTGGAATTAACCAAACAATCTATACATTATTAAAGAAAATTGTCCCCTTTTATATAAGATTATATAAAGAAAAATTTTGAAAACTCTAAGTATAAGAAGGATTTGTATTTCAATTGAAAAACTAACCACTAATACTATTTCAATCGTAACTAAACTATTAATATTACATAACTTGAAATTCTAATATGTTAATTTAAGCAAGATTATAACTACTAGTTATACTTTAATTAGGAAACTAGTAAATAACCATTGTATTGTATCAAAAGTAGTTTAGACTGAATATAATTAAGCAACTTATAACATAATTATAACTAGACAATAACAAAAATATTAAATAATTATAAACTAGTGAAATTTGCCCTAGTTTTATATGCTTATTGTGTTTATGGACATATGTAATAAAGGTATTTTTCATTAGTACTTGTTCTTACATCATTTTCCACTCCTTAAAAGAATTCTTCCTTGAATCTTTAACCTTAGATAGGAAGATATATAGACACTTCACAATCTACTTTGATTTTCGTATGGTATATTCATCTAACTTATAATCATTCTATGACATTGAGTAGCATCCATAAATATTAGTAAGAGGAGCCTTATTCAAAGATTGTATGATGAAATTTTTAATCATTTTACTTATTTTGGTTGCTAACTTAAGTATTAACTAAATTGGAATCCTTATAAACAATTTATCCTCCTTTTCTTAGAAGACCTCCAACTTTTTTCTTACATGAATTTTTCTCACTCTAGCTTCTCTGTCTTCATCCTAATGATTATAACATGTGGTGAAGTTGAAGAATTTGAAGGACAAATTAGAATTTAAAACTTCAATTGCATCTCAAAATCCTTTAGACAGGCAATGTGTTTCCAAATTTTTTGACTCCATAAACTTCTAGCAAATGAGATTTGTCCTTTTCTTATCAAGATTTTCATTATACCTTACCTTTATATTGAAATATATACTACATTCATTTTCTATGATTATTTCCAAATTTTGTAGAAATATCTACGTTGACTTTATTCATGATACTCGCAACCTTTATACTAAATCTATTTGTTAAATAAACTATGATCTTATTCCCTATTCCACTAATACACGAAAGTGACTTAAGGAACATGTTCAATAATCCATTGAGTGACCTCTTCTAGTATTTGAATTTGATTGTTATAGTGAGAGGGCACCGAGTCCCATCATATTAGCAACTACATTAGGTTAAGTATGCCTAGATTATGCTTATTTACACATCTCTTAAGCATTGAGCATCTTCATAGGAATTTTATTTACTTTCTTATTTTAATGGCTTCTTTTTAAACCTACCATTATCTACAGATAAAGAAAATACATGTAACTAAAAAACACTTTTAATTATATGATGCAAAATTTTAATTTCTTAGCAAAAATATCTTTCCTTACTCTTATAAAATTAATCTCTAATTATTTTATCGTTTCATCCTTTAACTTGTTTTCTGGATTTAACGGTCTGGTAAATTTGATGGAATTATTATTAGAAAAATTTGGAAGAAAAAAGAGAAATTAGAGACATAAAAATCTATAAGAGTGAGATAAAAGTTCGAAGACTTATTAGAAAGAGAGAAAGGTCAATATAGAATACTAATGTGGACTCCAAATTAACTAACATATTAGTTGGTAGCCCATATAATTCATTTCATTAACAAAGTTATCAAAAATATCTTAATTACAAAATTCAAAAATTATATGACTCAACTTAAAAAGTAGAGAAAGAGATACTAAGAAGATACTAACTTGTTAAAAACACAAAAGTAAAAGACCATAAATAAACAATTATAAAGGAGTTATTATAAAAAATTAAATTACAACCAACCCAAACCTCGCGATCGAGCGGGATTCATACTGAATGTTGTTGTTGTTGTTGTTCTAAATTACAACTAAATCACTATAATGTTCAATTAATTGATTTCAGTTAAATAAAACTTATAAAATAATAATCATGTGGACCTTACAACACTCCCACTCAAGCACATTTGAAAATGGCTTCTGTAGCTAGCTTGTTGATTAAAAATTTATATTAACCCTTATGTATCCTTTTAGCAAGTATATCAACAATTTGATCTGTAATTGGTACAGAAAAACATATATGAACTCACTTTCAATTATCAACAATTTGATATTTAATTGCTATAGAAAAACATATATTAACTCACTTTCAATTTTCTTTTTGATGTAGTGCTTATCAAACTCAATATGCTTCATTTTGTCATATAAAATTGGGTTATAATAAATTAAAATATCTACCTTTTTAACACATTAGACCTTTATAGGAAGTTTCACTTGAATCTATAGGCCTTTAAGTCCTAAAAATATATGAATAAGATACTAGAACTTTGACTTGATGCTACTTCAAACCATAACATTCTATGTTTTAATCTAAAATGTAAAATAATTTCCTCTAATGAAGTAAAGTATCCTCAAATTGATGCAAGTGACCTAGTTTGCATCAGTATAGACTTATATTTATAGGTTGATATAGGGCTTCCTTAGTGCACAAGTTTCCCTATTTTGTGAGGGTTGGAGGAGGGTCATCAATTATATGTAGCCTTTCCTTTGTATTTTACAAAGAGATTATTTTCATGACTCGAACTTGTGACCTTTTAGTCACAAAAGAGTAACCTTACCAGTTGTTCAAAGGCTTGTCCTTTTATACTTATAGGTTGATATGCTTTCAAAACATAAGATCATTTCTAGGAATTCCTTTCAAGTATTTTAATATCTTATAAGTTGTATCAAAATGTATTTGTTTAGGTAAGTGCATATATTGTATAACCACACTTCTAATAAAAATGATATTAGGACAAGCATTAGTCAAGTAAAATAATTTTTCTATTAGTCTCTAAAACTTCTGCTTTTTGACCACATCTTTAGCTTTAGCAGCATCGAGTTTTCTAATTAACATTAAAAGGAGTTTTCGACAGGTTTACATCCTAGCAAACATGTTTTTATTATAAGATCAAGATTATATTTCCTTTAGATTATAAAGATGCATTCTTTTAATTTAATGAACTCTATGCCAAGGACATACTTTAATAATCCCAAATCCTTGATTTCAAACAATTTCTTTTTTAGGTCTACTAGCTCTTTGACATCCACATTTACATTATAGCATAAATGTTTCTATTATAAGATCAAGGATATATTTCTTTTACTTTATAATGATACCTTTTTGACCTAGTGAACTATATTCAAGGGAATACTTTAATAATCCCAATTCCTTGATTTCAAAGTATCATACTAATTTCCTTTTCAAGTTTGCTAGCTCTTTTACATCTTCACCTGTCAAGACTATATCATCCATATAAATGATTATCACAGATAACTTACTTACTTTTAATCAAGGAATATATAATCCATATAAATGATTATCACAAATAACTTACTTTTAATCACTTATAGAATATTGTGTGATATCTTGGATTTGATGATAATATATTTTTTACTTCATTCAAAGAGTTTAAACCATGCTTAAGAAATTATTTAAAACAATACAAAAATGTTTTTAAGCCTGTAGACTTTATTATAATCGATTATCTACTCTAATACTAAAGGTAGGCTCAAAAACACTTCTTCTTCTAAATCTATATTAAGAAAAATATTTTTTACATTTAACATGTGTAGGGGTAGTTATAGTTTAGGAGCTAAGGATAGTAATACCAAGATGGAGTTGATTTTAGCAGTTGGAGTGAAAGTTTCTTGATAATCAATCCTATAAGTTTGGTAAAACCTTTATGAATGAGTCTAGCTTTGCACCTCTCTAAGTTTCCATATAATTTTCACTTTATTGTTAACACCCATTTACACCTAAGTCAAAACATCGAAATCTCCGCTTCACAAGCAAGGTTTAGGTCAAAACATCAGAATCTTCGCTTCAACTATTGTAAGAAGCAAGGTCATATTAAGGATGATTGTCTCAAATTGAAGAAAAAGAATCAAAAAGGGACAATGGAGACAAGAACGAGCAGAAATCGTCAGATAAGGCTACTGTTGCCACCCATGAAGATGACTTTGCTATAGTGGTTGATGCCACAAAGAAGAGTGTAGAAGTTTATGTGATAACTCATGTTGATAATGATCGAAGTCACAAATGGACCATAGATTCAGCCTGCTCATTCCGCTTGACTCCTTACAAGGATTGGTTTCACTCATATGAACCACTCGATCAAGGAGTAGTAATGATGGGGAATGACATCACTTGTAGGATGGTAAGCATAGTAAGTATAAAAGTTCAGATGGAAGATGGGATAGTGAGAACATTATCAAATGTAAGGCATGTCCTCGATATGGAGAGAAATTTGATCTCTCTAAGCACCTTAGAAGACAATGGTTGTGAGTTCGTTGGAAGGAATGGTTCGTTGAAGATCTTCAAAGGATCACTAGTAGTCATGAAAGGCTATTGGAAAGGGAAACTTTACATTTTGAAAGGCAAGACCATTGAAGGCTAGTCTACAGTTGCTGAATCATCTATTTCTAATAAAGAAGTAACAAAATTATGGCACATACAGTTAGGCCACGTGAGTGAGATAGGCCTTTTCGATGAGCAATTAAGGACTACTTGGAGACCAAAAGGTTAGTAAACTAGATTTTTGCGAACATTGCTTATTTGGTAAACAAAAGAACATTTCTGTTAACACAATACTCTTTATTACATCTATGTTAATATTTGGGGTGTCGTCTCGTGAGGCATCTCTTGGTGGTGCTCATTATATGATCACTTTCATTGATGATTTTTCAAAGAAAGTTTGGGCATATTTCTTAAAGCATAAAAGTGAAGCCTTTGCTACTTTCAAGGAATGGAAGAAAATGATTGAGAAGCGAACTGGGAAGTAAGTGAAACGGTTAATAACAGATAATGGCTTGGAATTCTGTTCAGGAGAGTTCATTCAGTATTGTAAAGATCAGGGAATTGTGTGTCATTTGACCATTCCACGTACCCCACGACAATATGGTTTAGTTAAACGGATGAACAAAACTCTATTAGAAAGGGCAAGGCGCATGTTTTTGAACTATAGATAAGGGAAAAAAATTTGGGCAAAGGTAGTTTTAACGACTTGGTTTCTATTGAACAAATCTCCTCATACATTAATAGGTTTAAAGACACCTGAAGAAGTTTGGTCAGGTAAACCAGAAAATTATGATGACTTTAAAGTATTTGGATGTCTAGCTTATGCACATGTAAATGAAAAGAAGTTAGAACTCAGATCAATCAAGTGTGTCTTTCTTGGTTACACTCTAGGAGTTAAAGGGTATAGATTGTGGAATCCACAAACTTCCAAAATTTTCACACCCAGAAAGCTATGGTTTGATGAGGCATCTATGCTACATCAAAAGGAGGAGTTGATTATTCCCAATGTTGTTGACATTAACATTGAGAAGAATGAGAATGGAAGTAAGGTAAAGCTCCAAGTGCATTTTAAGAGCCATTATAAGGATGTTAAAGACACTCAAGTTGAGGTGGAGCAACAAACCAACATGAATAATGTTTAGCCATCTCATTCTATTGCTGTTGATTGTCCCCATCGTTTCAATCAAGGGGTACCTCGATAGAGGTTAATTGAGGAAGTAGACTTTGTTAGGTTTGCTTTTATGGCTGTTAAGGAGACAGAGAGTTGTTTTGAGTCCGCTAGTTATAAGGATGCAACTGTCTATCTAAATTCTAATAAATGGATTGCGACTATGCAGGAAGAAATGGAATCACTTCAAAAGAATGACACTTGGATTTTGACAAAATTACCAAAAGGTAAAGAAGTAATCAAGTGTAAATTTCAAAAAAAAAGAACGGAATTCCCATAATTGAATAACCGAGGTATAAAGTTAGACTTGTTGCTAAAGGAATTAGTCAGGTACTGGTAGTTGACTTTAATGACATTAATTCACTCGTTATGAAACATAG
The DNA here is from genome assembly GCA_026546835.1 of Erythroxylum foetidum. Lineage (NCBI taxonomy): Eukaryota > Viridiplantae > Streptophyta > Magnoliopsida > Malpighiales > Erythroxylaceae > Erythroxylum > Erythroxylum foetidum. Next base: position 18,911,795 of record JANZLF010000222.1, read on the forward strand.
TTCCATTCAGCTTTTTCTTAGTCTTACTTTATCTAATGACCTTGATATGGAGCAACTAGATGTTAAAACAACATTCCTGTATGGTGATTTAGAAGAAGAAATTTACATGTTACAACTTGAATGTTTTCAGGTTGATTGCAAGTAGGACCATATTTATAAACTTTAGAAGTCATTGTATGGTCTCAAACAATCTCCCCAACAGTGGTATAAACATTTTGATACGTTTATTTTAAATTTTGTTTTCAAGAGAAGCAATTATAACTCTTGTGTTTACATGAGATTAGTTGGTGATGGTTCCTTCATGTATTTACTGCTTTATGTAGATGAAATGCTTATCATATCTAGGAGCAAGTAAGAAATTGCCAAGATTAAGGCATAATTAAATGCAGAATTTGAAATGAAGGATTTAGCTGCAGCAAAATGCATTTTAGGTATAGGGATCAGGTGTGATCGTAAGGTTAATAAGCGTTATCTTTTTTAGGACGGTTATGTACACAAAGTTCTAGAGAGGTTTGGCATGTGTAAAGCCAAACTAGTTACTACACCTCTTACTGCACAGTTCAAGTTGTCATCATGACAATGTTCGACCTTAGATGAAGAAATTGAGAAAATGGATAAGACATCATATGCTAGTGCTGTTGGGAGCATTATGTACGCATTATGTACGTGATAGTTTGTACTTGCCCTAACTTATCACATGTAGTTAGCGTGGCGAGTCGTTACATGGCTAATCCAGGGAAGGAGCATTGGTAGGCAGTGGAGTGGATATTAAGGTATCTTAAAGGTACGTCTACAACTTGTCTTGAGTTTGGAAATTTTATAGCAAGATTAGTTGGATATGTGGATTCAAATTTTACGGGTGATCTTAATACTTGACGATCCACATCTGGATACATTTTTAGTTTTGGTGGTTCTATTATAAGTTGGAAAGCTTGTATGTAAGCTATAATATCTCTTTCAACTATAAAAGTTGAATATATGGCAATCACTAAGAGAAGGTAAATAGAGGTCACTGGCTTGTTTTCTTGTTTCTTTTGTTATTTATTTTGCAGGTATGCCAATCAGTTTTGGAAAGTAAATTGTGCATCATCATCGACAATCTCATTCGATTGAAGCATATGTGCAAGGCATAGATTATCACTATAGCTTTAGCAAAGTGAGAGGTAACTCACACTCTTGTTAGCAAAAGAGGCATAAGTTGCAGTTTTGGCTGAACCTACAAAAGCATTGAAGATTATGTATGGTGTCCCAAGCAACAAGGTCCACCCCTTTGGCATTTTCCCTATAGGAGAGCGACAACTACCAGACTAAGAAGGAGTAATAGAAATTCTTGAGTAATTTCTGATGCTTGAGACTTTTATTTGGAAACAGTTGTGTTGTTGGTAATATAGTCTTTGATATGATTATTTTGGGTGCTAGACATGTTTTAGTCATGTTATTGTGTTTGTATGGTGAGGGGGGCCATTTTTAGGGCTCCTCATGCTTTTTGTAAATTCTCTTCGGTTGGGGGTAAGAGATTGCCACCTGTGGTAATCTCTTGATGTACATAATTTTATTTCTTTATAAATTTGCTGAATTACCAAAAAAAAAAAATAAAGGAAGCAATTGGGCTGAAAAGTATCTATACAGAGCTTACTCAAGATGATCATAGATTGGAGATATACTGTGATAGCCAGAGTGTTAGTTTCTTAACAAAAGATAACATGTTCTATAAGCATACTAAACACATTGATGTCAAATATCACTTTGTTCAAGAAGTCATTGTGAAAGGTGATATTATGATTGTGAAGGTTAGTACGCTAGATAATGCTACTAATATGATGACAAAGAATCTTCTTAGATCCATGTTCTAACACTACTTGGACTTGATTGACCTTGTTTCTTGAGTATCGTTTGATTTGGAGGCAGCCATAAAGTTTGAATAGGGAGGTTACAATTCAGTCTGCTCAATATCATTTCAAGGTGGAGAATTGTTTGTTTACAACAAAATTGATGCAAGGTAGAGATTCTTATGATAGCCTTAATTTTTTATGTTAGCCTTCACCCCACATTATTTATGGAAATAGACCTTAAGTCTTTGATCTCTTATTTATATGGTCCTTGTCCCATATTCACTAGATAACATAAGCCTTTTGTCTTTAACTCCTATATAAGGAGTTTAGTGGTGGCTTTTAGAAGATAAGTTATTACTTAGTAAAGGCTAGTAATACAATTGTTTAGCCATTTTATTTTTAAAAGAGCTTTTATATTCCTCCTTTATAGTGAAGATTTTTCTGGCTTGTCGCCCGAGGTTTTTCCCTATGTTGGGGTTTCCCTCTTAAATTCCTATGTCCCTTTTATTTTGTGCTTGCATTTAAAATTCTTACTTCTATTAGGTGTTATTTGTTGTTGTTTTCTATCTACTTTTTTTATCGATATAATTCCTTTAGACTGTAGCCATCATCTTTTGGGCTTTTTACACCTGCTTAGAGAGTATTTAAACCTTTTAAAAAAAGAACCTATAAAGACCAAGGTGCATTGTGTTATTGAGAATAACAATTAGGTATGGCCTTATCATTCAAACAGAGGTAAGGAAGTCATAGTTGGCAACTGGTCTCTTCCTGATCTAGTTAAGGAAAACTCCATGTTGTGGAATTTAGCTCCAAAGTTCTCCCCCACTATTTACAAAGAAATGCTTCTTAAGTTACTCCTTAGTACAGCTAGTCCAAATGGATATAGGACCCTGGCATTACTCTTGCTTATGTCTTTATCCTGTGGCTTGTTGCTTTATAAAGACTAGCTACAAAGAACAAATTTAAATTCTCAGGAAATGATGCTAGGTGTGTATTGTGTGACTCGTACATAAAAGATCATGAACATATCTTTTTCAAATGCTCATCTCGCATAGAATATGGACTTCTTACCTACACATGTTCAAGGTACAAATGTTTCCGCATACAAACTAGAATGTTGAGCTTTCCTTTGTGACTAACATAAAGTTTAAACGTAAAGAGGACAGAACATTGTTTAGAAGTGAGATTGGAAGTTTAGTACATAGCATATTGTAAAGCTATACCAAACCTTGTGTTTCTTGTTTTAATTTCAATATTACCTTTAACTAAAAAATATATATCAATTAAGGAAGAACTAGTAAGAATACTGATTATATATGTTTGAATAACAAATTATTAATAATCAAAAGAATGAATGTATTAATAAGTATCTTTCTTAACCAATTATTTAATTTTATATATCACTTGAATTAGTAAATTTTTTCTTTTTTAAATTTTTTGTGAAATTTGAACTAATATATCTTGGCCTTTCTTTTTAATGATTATCTCAAATTTTGATTTTTTGCAAAAAAATTATTTTACCTCTCTTATCACACAATCACAAAAGGTTTATTTTTTATATAATTGAATAATAAATTAATTTTAGCATAATCATTTGGTTCTCTCTTTAAAAATTGAATTTAAAGTGAAAAGACAAGTCTCTCAACCACCTAGCTTTTAAATGGATAGGGTTCATAGTAAAGGGAAGACATATACGTATTATACAATATACCTTAACCAAGTGCATAAAGAAAGAGTCAAAATCAACTGAGAGATATGCTTAGGAATTTTATGTTTTTTGGTTATAGATAATAAGAACATAGTTGTACAATTGCAATTTGAGTTTTCAATTTGTCTTGGGGAGGATCAGGTTGATAGCAACTTCATAGCTATATCAATTACGGATGTTTTATTTATTCACAATACTTTGTTTGCTAACTAAATTCAGTTAGTTAGTTTTCTACTCTTTCATGACCACTGTATATAAATACTTGATGAGTCGTTAATAAAGTAAGCTTTGCAATCCCCAAATATGTTTTCTACATGGTATCAGAGCTCTTTTACTTTTGTCTTCCGCTAAATACTCTGTTTTCGTTTTCAACTACTCTGTTTTCTCTTTTCTTCTTTACTCTTTCTTGATCTTTACCGTTCTTGATCGTCAATGGTGCATGAGGATCCTTCTCTCCCTTCCAGTTCATATTACCTTCATCCTAATGAAAATCCAGCATTGGTTCTCGTTTCTCCAGCTTTGACGAACTCCAATTACCATTCTTGGTCACAAGCAATGAAAATGGCGCTTACAACCAATAACAAGTTCAAGTTCGTTGATGGTTCCATCAAACCTCCGCCTGTCACTGATCCGTTGTTTTCTTCCTGGGAACGATGTAATACAATGGTGATTTCATGGTTGCATCACTCTATTTCATCTTCGATCATAACTAGTGTGCTTTGGATAGATTTCGCTTATGAGATCTGGAGCGATCTCCGTGAACGTTTTTCTCAAGGAGACATTTTTCACATTTCTGATCTGCAAGACAAAATCTCGGTCTTCAAACAAGATGATCGCTCAGTCACTGATTATTTCACTGAACTCAAGATTCTTTGGGATGAACTGCTGCATTTCCGACCCATCCCCTTATGTTCTTGTCGCCCTTCTTGTTCTTGTGGTGCGATTGCTACCTTCACAAAATACCATGCTCATGACTATGTAATTCGGTTTCTCAAAGGCTTACATGATCATTTCACTGCTGTTCGGTCTCAGATTATGCTCATGGATCCCTTGCCCTCGATCACCAAAGCTTTTTCTTTGGCTATTCAACAAGAACGACAGTTAGCCGCTAGCTCTTCTCAAGTGTTCGTTAGTAACACTGTTTTCCAGAATGCTCATCAATCTTCCAAGAAATCTCAGACTCGATCTTCTGTTGATTCCCGCTACTGCACATTTTGTGGTAAACACAGGCACACTGTTGATACTTGTTATAAGAAGCATGGCTATCCACCTGGTTATCGGTCTCGTGGGCAGACCTCTCGTGCACATAATGTGTTTGATGATAATGCT
>JANZLF010000222.1:18916763-18930092 GCA_026546835.1 Erythroxylum foetidum
CATATATGCATGTACGTACAAATGCCAATTATACAATATACTATGATGCATGCTCATGTACAAATACGAATGCAATGGACTGTACACATCCCATCGGTGACGGGATGTTACATATTGAGATTGATTGTCACCTTGTTCGGGAGAAAGTGCTTAATGGTGTTATCAAGCTCCTCCCCTGCACCTCCAAGGATCAGCTCGCTGATGTCTTCACTAAGGCTCTTGCTGCTGCTTCTTTTCAACTTAACCTCTCCAAGTTGGGATTGCTTTCTATACATTCTCCAGCTTGAGGGCTCTTAGCTATATCAATTACGGATGTTTTATTTATTCACAATACTTTGTTAACTAAATTCAGTTAGTTAGTTTTCTACTCTTTCATGACCACTGTATATAAATACTTCATTACTCGTTAATAAAGTAAGCTTTACAATCCCCAAATATGTTTTCTACACAACTCATGAATGTTGTTGTTTTATAGTTGTTCTCTCGAGGATCAGGCCAATAGCAACTAATCACAGCTCTTTCTGTCCTTGTAGCTACCCGTGCCAGTCCAACTGACAATTACTTAAATGGAGTTAAAAGTCTCTTAATCGTCTACTATAAACCCTCGTGGCCGTGACGTCTTCTTTGACATTTAGTACATGTTTATATAGGGTTTCTTGCCAACATTACGTTCATATTACCTGACAAATTAAAGGTAATTAAGTTGTGTACTGGTGTTTAGCAATGATAATATACATGACATAACGTATATAATTCAGGATAAAATCACCAAATTAGGAACAAGAAGACTGTCAAGTATATTAGATAGAATTAGTTACATTTATATTCATATATCCACTAAAGATAATCAAAAATTATCGAACAATTGAGAATGATTCACTAGGTAAAACAAATGGATCTTTTAAGTCAAGAGTAATGCGAGTTGCCTATTCTAATATCTAATCATGCAATGCAAGCAACAGCAGCATGCTTGTTTAACCTCAATATAACTGAATGGATAAGGGTTCTTGATCTTGACTAGGTTTCAGAAAACAACAGACAAGCTAACAGACACTGGAACTTTCAGGTCATGACAGCTTAGGCTGAGTTGCCGTTAAGGCAAATTATTCTAGGTTATATGACAAACTCCAGTCTTCAGATAATTCAATTCCTTGGACTATAAATTCGTATTCTTAGTCTTAGAACTCACCAATGCAGTGGAAAGCGGAATCTGTTTGATAATCAAACCTGCAATCAAAGTTGGTTCATCTTATAGCTCAACCAATTACGTCCAATGGCTTTACAATCAGCAATCAAATTTCTTATTATCGCCATAGCATTGTTAATGCTAGCAATAGGTTCCTATGCTGGTGGGATAGCAATCTACTGGGGTCAGAATGGAAACGAAGGAACATTAGCAGAGACATGTGGCACAGGAAACTATGAGTTTGTGAATCTGGCTTTTCTACCAACTTTTGGCAATGGCCAGACTCCAACGATAAATCTCGCCGGTCACTGTGATGCACATAGCAATGGTTGCACAGGTTTAAGCTCTGACATAAAGTCCTGTCAGGAGAAAGATATTAAAGTGATGTTGTCTATTGGAGGAGGTGCAGGTAGCTACACGCTAGCCTCTGCTGATGATGCTAGGCAAGTCGCAACTTATCTTTGGAACAACTTCTTAGGTGGACAATCTTATTCACGCCCTCTTGGCGATGCAGTTCTTGACGGAATCGATTTCGATATTGAAGGAGGCACCAACTTGTACTGGGACGATCTTGCAAGGTATCTGTCGGGATACAGCAAAAGAGGTAAGAAAGTATACTTAACAGCAGCTCCTCAATGCCCATTCCCTGATGCCTGGGTAGGAAATGCCCTGAAGACAGGTCTTTTTGACTATGTTTGGGTCCAATTCTACAACAATCCACCTTGCCAGTACGCGTCTGGTCAGATAACCAATCTTGAAGATGCATGGAAACAGTGGACATCAGATATTCCAGCTAACAAGATTTTCTTGGGTTTACCTGCTTCTCCCGAGGCCGCAGGAAGTGGATTCATACCCGTAACTGATTTAACTTCCAAGGTGCTTCCTACTATTAAGGTTTCGAACAAGTATGGAGGAGTTATGCTGTGGTCCAAGTATTACGATGATCAGAGTGGATATAGTAAATCCATCAAGAATGATGTCTAAAATCTTTCATGTGTTTTCATTGGACGCCCGTTGGATGTTTGATTTCCTACTACCATTCATGTGATTATATTTCTTTATGTAGTGACAGCTTTTTGATTTATCTGAGAATGAGACTTATTAAAAGCTTCCCCATTCGCAAGCAGAAGCTCATTTAAACTATTTTTGTTAAAAGGATCCACCAAAAATCAAATCCCATTTTATAAGTTAGTCGAAGGACTATTACCGTTGCATCTCATCGGGATTCTAATTTAAAATTTTTTATACGAATAAAAATTCTCTCTTCTATCGTCACGTGTCCAGAATATGATATTTCGGAAATTGGTCGTCTTCTAAGTTCCAACGATTTATCGCAACTGCTTTACCAGCACTGTTCTTTGTTCAGGGTTTTATCAACTGCAGCTTTTACGAGTTGGGTTGAAGTATCAGGATCTGAAATGGGCTGAGCATAGACTGGAAACCTTTGATAGTGGAACCAATGTCCCTGAAGGTTAGCCCATCGAGGCCATAACTTTTAGAAACGTTTCGGGATAATCGCCAACTTCGACATTTTTGTATAGAAATGGCATCTGAATTATTATTACCATTGCAAAGCTATTTATCACAGCAAATACCATTTCGACTGTCGTTCTCAGCATAACACTGGATACCTATTTGTTCAGCCTAGTTTTGGGGGAACTGCACGTTGCCGTTTGGATTCATGGTGTTGGCTGCTTCCCACGAGAGCTCCGGTTTGATGGTTCCTGCAAAACAAGGAAGGCACGTCGGGAGTTGTTTCCCAATAAGCCCCTCCGACGCTCAAGTTTGTCTTTTTGTGAAGGTAACGTCGCTATGAATAGAGAAAACTAGGGTTAATGATCACACACCTCTATTATGGCATAGTTATACCTTATATATGGAGTAGATGCTAGGTTTAAGTCTTTACGTATGCATGAGAAACTTTCACCTACGAATGGGGCCACGGATGTGTGGACTGGGCCTGGCGTAACCAACAGGTATGAGGCTGATCCTTGAAAGATGACCGATCGGCCCACGGGTCGTTATGATCGGGTTCGGGCCTAGCACGACCGACCCGACTAAATTTGAACTAATTAAAATTGATTGAAATTAGTAATTAAGAAATTTATAATAAATTATTAATTCGGTTCAAATTCAAGATTTATGTTAAATTGTTATGTAACATTTTTTATGTTCATATTGCATGTATTTCGATATTGAAATTTCTTTTTTCTTTTAAAAAATATTTTAACTTTAAATTTGTTGAGGATCAAACTATTTGGTTCGGCAAGAATAGGTCCGAGTCTAATCCGACCTATTACATACTAATAACAATGCCTATCTGGATTTATGATGATAGGCCCATATTTAAAGCCCAACAACATACACAATTTTAGCCACGTTGTTAAACGCTTCCCATGAACCAACTAGAATAGAAGAACTTTAACCATCAAACACCTCACTGGCTCTCGCTCCCTCTCTCTCTCTCTCTCTCTCTCTCCGTTCCTCAACACCTATAAAAGCCTCCAACGCTCACATTTCCCTTCTTTATTCTCTCCCTTACCTTTAGGGTTTACTCTCCTCTCACGAACACCTCCAACCTAATCCCCAATCGGAACCTCCGCAATTCGGATTGATTTGCGTCTGAGGTAATTCTAGGGTTTTGGATTTTCGTTTTGATTGAAAAAGGTGCTTCTTTGTTATTCTGTAAGATCAGATGTATTGGGAATCGCGATCCGGTCTGGCGTGATCGCGACCGTCGACTCGATCCCGGTGGTTCGGTTCTTGTATGGAAACTCGTAGCCGGAAGCGGGCGGAGGCCTCCTCAGCTGCCCCTTCATCGACCGGTCCTAGCACTCGCTCTCACAAACGAGCTCGCCTTTCCTACTCAGCCGCCGCCTCCGCCGCCGCCGCACCGACTACCGCCACACGCTCACGCCCCACACGTTCCCGACCCAATACCATGGACCCCACAACCACCACCCCCGTAGAGTCTTCCTCCTCCTCCTCGCGTACTCGCCGGTCACGTAATGAATTGGATAAAGGGAAGGAAAAAGAGCATGAGGTTAGGGTTCGTGAAAACAGAGACAATCTGGGGATAAATATGGAAACTTCTAACAATAACCCTAATGAAGACGATGATAACGACAGTGAAGGTGGGGGAGTTGGTGCTTTTCACCAGAATTTGACCTCCGCGAGCAGTGCTCTTCAGGGTTTGTTGCGAAAGCTTGGTGCGGGTCTCGATGATCTGCTTCCGTCATCTGGAATGCCGTCGGCCTCGTCCTCACATCAATCTGGAAGATTGAAGAAGATCTTGTCAGGGTTGCGGGCCGATGGAGAGGAAGGGAAGCAAGTGGAGGCATTGACGCAGTTGTGTGACATGTTGTCAATAGGGACCGAGGAGTCTTTGAGTACTTTTTCAGTGGATTCTTTCGTTCCGGTTCTTGTGGGGTTGCTGAATCATGAGAGCAATCCTGACATTATGTTACTAGCCGCGAGGGCCATCACGCATTTGTGTGACGTGTTACCTTCTTCTTGTGCTGCCGTTGTGCACTATGGTGCTGTTCCTTGTTTTGTCGCGAGGTTGCTTACCATTGAGTATATGGACTTGGCTGAACAGGTGAGGGTTAAAGTTTGGTTAATTTGGTATAGAATTTCATATTTTTCTAGTTACCCCTTTGATGCTTTGCTCAGGCAAGTTGTTGATTACTTTGTTGTCGTTGGACTAGTTTTTCTTGGATTATTGCTGAAATTTGTGGTTTTATGGTAAAAACAGTCTCTGCAAGCACTGAAGAAGATATCTCAGGAGCACCCGACAGCTTGCTTGCGAGCTGGTGCTCTTATGGCAGTACTCTCTTATCTGGACTTCTTTTCTACTGGTGTCCAGGTAACTGATTTTTGTGAATTCATCTAGTTTTAGCTACATTTTGTGCTTTAAGGAACTGTAGGATTAGGGAGTGTTTTGTAGAGTTCGTTCATATTGAATTCTGTGCTTTCAGCGAGTAGCATTGTCGACTGCTGCCAATATGTGCAAGAAACTCCCTTCAGATGCTGCTGATTTTGTCATGGAGGCTGTTCCTTTATTGACAAATCTTCTTCAGTATCATGATTCAAAAGTAAGATTTTATTTTGTGTGTAAACAACCTTTTTTTGGTAGTTGTTTTTCGTGTAGTTGATGTTTTCCATCGTTGTAGGTATTGGAGCATGCATCTATTTGTTTAACTCGGATTGCAGAAGCCTTTGCTTCATCACCAGACAAACTGGATGAACTATGTAATCATGGACTGGTCACACAGGCTGCTACTCTTATTTCCACGAGCAATTCTGGTGGTGGACAGGCATCTCTTAGCACACCTACATATACGGTAAAAACAGTCACTGCTATTGAGTTCTGTTGTCTTATATGTTTATATTGCTCTGATCTGACATGAAGCATGCAGGGTTTGATACGTCTATTGTCTACTTGTGCAAGTGGGTCCCATCTTGGTGCCAAAACTTTACTTCTTCTTGGAATCAGCGGCATTCTTAAGGATATACTATCAGGTTCTGGTGTTTCTGCAAATTCGTCTGTCTCCCCAGCTCTAAGTAGACCATCTGAGCAGGTGACTGCTGCTTCCTATATTATTATAATTCCATCTGATTTGGGTTTCTGTGATTTTGTAGACTCCATCATTATACTATATGATTACTTTTTAGAAGATAGAATTTAACATTTCTGCTTTCTCTTTTGCTATATAGATTTTTGAGATTGTCTACCTTGCAAATGAGCTTCTTCCACCACTTCCAGAAGGAACAATCTCCCTCCCTATAAGCCCATTTTTGATAGGTTCTGCTGCGAAGAAATCTCCTTCAAGCAACTCTGCAAAACAAGATGATGTAAATGGAAATGTTCTTGAGGTTTCAGCGCGAGAACAACTACTAAATGATCAACCAGAGCTTCTGCAGCAGTTTGGAATGGATCTTCTCCCGGTGATGATACAGGTTGGTTTTTTGTGGATGGCAGCACATAGTTTACTAGAATCTCTTTGACATTTGCACTGGTTGCTCATAAAGTACTATTTGCTTGTCCAACAGATCTATGGTTCCAGTGTAAACAGTTATGTTCGCCACAAATGTTTCTCAGTGATCGGGAAGTTGATGTACTTCAGCAATGCTGAAATGATCCAATCTTTGTTAAGTGTGACAAACATATCAAGGTACTAAACTTCACTCATTCATAATCTCTTGGATTGTATGCATAATGTAGTAGATTGTTGAACCTATTGTCCTTTTTTTTCCCCAGTTTTTTAGCTGGTGTGCTAGCCTGGAAAGACCCCCAAGTGTTGGTTCCTTCCCTGCAAATTGCTGAAATTCTCATGGAAAAGCTTCCTGAGACATTTTCAAAAAATTTTGTTAGAGAAGGTGTAGTTCATGCAATAGACCAACTTATTTTGGCTGGAAGTCAAAATATAGAAACAACCCAACCACCTTCTGCTGAGAAGGATAATGATTCTATCCCAGGGACATCATCACGTTCTAGGCGATACAAACGTCGTAACCCTAATCCTGAAGGAAATTTATCAGAAGAACGAAAAAATTCAGTATTGGCGCATATTGGATCGCCTCCTAGCTCTATAGAAATCCCTACGGTTAATCTCAATCTTCGTATGACGGTGAGTGCACGTGCTAAAGCTTTTAAAGATAAGTACTTTGCTGCAGATAATGGTGCTGCAGATAAGGGGGTTTCTGATGATCTGTTACATCTGAAAGAGCTTTGCATGAAATTGAATTCTGGTGTTGATGACCAGAAGTCTAAAGCAAAGGTTAAATCCAGAGCTTCTGGTTCTCGCCTCGACAATTGTGCCAACAAAGAAGAGTACTTGATAGGGGTGCTATCTGAGATGCTGGCTGAGTTAAGTAAAGGGGATGGTGTTTCGACATTTGAGTTTATTGGTAGTGGTGTTGTTGGCGCATTGCTTAACTACTTCTCTTGTGGTTACTTCTCTAAGGAAAGAATTTCAGAAGCCAATCTTCCCAAGCTTCGTCAACAAGCACTTAAAAGGTTTAAGTTATTTGTTTCTCTTGCACTTCCTTCCAGTATTGATGGGGGGATGACAACTCCTATGGCTGTTTTGGTTCAGAAACTTCAAAATGCATTGTCATCCTTGGAACGTTTTCCTGTTGTGTTGAGCCATCCGTCTAGGTCTTCTAGTGGGAGTGGACGTCTCTCTTCTGGATTGAGTGCATTGACTCAACCTTTTAAGTTACGCCTTTGTAGAGCTCAGGGTGATAAATCTCTCCGTGACTATTCTTCAAATGTTGTTCTAATTGATCCATTAGCAAGTTTGGGCGCTGTTGAAGAATTTCTATGGCCCCGAGTACAGCGTGGTGAATCAGGTCAAAAGACTATGGCATCTGCTGGAAATTCTGAATCTGGGACCACATCAGCTGGAGCTGGTGCATCATCTCCATCCTCCTCTACTCCTGCCTCAGCCACTCGTCGGCATTCTTCCAGAACAAGGACTTCTGTTAACATAGGTGATGCAGCTAGAAGGGAACTGGTACAGGAGAAAACTGCATCATCATCGAAGGGAAAGGGGAAAGCTGTTTTGAAGCCTACCCTGGAGGAGTCAAAAGGACCGCAAACCAGAAATGCAACTCGTAGAAGAGCTGCAGTGGATAAAGATGCGCAAATGAAATCTGTAGATGGAGATTCAAGCTCTGAGGTAATTGATAATTAAATTTGGGTTTTCTGGGTCCTCGTGTTGTTTAATCTATCCCATGCTCTGAATGCAACTAGTGGTCTGCAGTTGTAGTAGAATTACTTGTATAATAATTAATCTTTATTTTCCTTAGGATGAAGGATTGGATATGTCTCCTGTTGAGATTGATGATGCATTGGTGATTGAAGATGATGACATCTCTGATGATGAAGATGATGACCATGATGATGTATGTTCTCTGAATCCTCTGCCTCAGTTGATAGTTATGTAGTTTATCTGATCCATTTTTCATGTTGCAAGCGCATACTATTCCCACTCTGTGGTATCTTAATGGGCTTTATCAAACAAAAGGAGTTTTTAGTTAGGTAGCTGATATGGTTATCAAATAAGCTTCTCAAACTCACCTCTTTCATGCTAGGTTAACTCATTTCGATTAACTATGAATATGCAGTGGAAAGGAAGGAGAAATAACTTAGTTTTGTACCATAGATTGGATTTTTAACTGCCAGATATTATTTGGACTGAAACAATTTTTCGTGTGTATGTGCGGCTTGGCATATGGGTGCCTGCTGTAATGGGTCATTTTTTGCTATGCTATAGTATTTTTTTTTATCATATGAAGCATTGTTTTCCTGGGGCTTCTAAAGCTTCAGAAGATAGACATGGTGTCTTGGATGTTCAGTCATATTTCCAGAGTGCTGTATAACATAGTTATACTGGCAACCACAACTATAATGAGGTCAAATTCTGTGGCTACTTAACATTTCAACTGATTCTTTTTTCCTTTCTCACCGTTAATAGGTTCTAAGGGATGATTCTCTTACTGTTTGCATGGCCGAAAAGGTGCATGATGTGAAATTGGGTGATACTCCTGAAGATAGTGGTGCACCAGCAACAGGCGATGGTCAAACAAATCCTGCTTCTGGTTCAAGTAGTAGAGCAGCTCCTATCAGAGGGTCAGATTCTACTGATTTTAGAAGTGGTAGCCCTTATGGATCACGCGGTGGTATGTCATTTGTTGCTGCTGCCATGGCTGGTTTGGGTTCTGCTAATGGTAGAGGGATCAGGGGAGGGCGAGATCGACAAGGAAGACCCTTATTTGGTAGTTCAAATGATCCTCCAAAATTGATCTTCACTGCTGGTGGAAAGCAGCTAAATAGGCACTTGACAATCTATCAAGCTATCCAAAGACAACTTGTAATGGATGAAGAGGAGGATGACCGGTATGCTGGCAGTGATTTCATCTCCAGTGATGGAAGCAGGCTTTGGGGTGACATATATACCATTACATATCAGAGGCCAGATGTTCAGGCTGATAGGGGTTCAGCTGGGGGCACAAGTTCTACTAATGCATCAAAGTCCAATAAATTGGGTTCTTCATCTGGTTCCAACACTGATTCCCAGTTGCATCGTGTCTCACTTTTGGACAGCATCTTGCAAGGGGAACTTCCCTGTGACTTGGAGAAGTCTAATCCTACTTATAACATTTTGGCACTCTTGCGTGTGCTTGAGGGCTTGAATCAGCTTGCACCGCGCCTGAGAGCACAGTTGGCTTCTGACAATTTTGCCGAGGGAAAAATCACTACTATGGATGAGCTGACTGTAGCTGGGGTAAGGGTTTCAGCTGAAGAATTTATCAACAGTAAGCTGACTCCTAAATTAGCTCGACAAATTCAGGATGCCCTTGCATTATGTAGTGGTAGTCTTCCTTCATGGTGCTACCAACTCACAAAAGCCTGTCCATTTTTGTTCCCGTTTGAGACCCGAAGACAGTACTTCTATTCTACTGCTTTTGGATTATCTCGCGCTCTGTATCGTCTTCAACAACAGCAGGGTGCTGATGGCAATGGATCAACAGGTGAGAGAGAGGTGAGAGTTGGGAGGTTGCAGCGGCAAAAGGTTCGAGTTTCCAGAAATCGCATCTTGGATTCTGCGGCAAAAGTAATGGAGATGTATTCCAGCCAGAAAGCTGTGCTTGAAGTGGAATATTTTGGTGAAGTGGGGACAGGATTGGGTCCTACTTTGGAGTTTTATACACTTCTAAGCCATGACCTTCAAAAAGTTGCACTTGGAATTTGGAGGTCAAGCTCATCATCACATAAACCTCAAATGGCAATCAATGTAGAGGATGGCAAGAATGGGAAATCAAATAATGTGTCTGTGGTTGCAAGTGATGGGGATCTCATCCAGGCTCCACTTGGATTGTTTCCTCGACCTTGGCCTCCAAATACTGATTCTTCTGAGGGTAGTCAGCTTTACAAGGTTGTTGAGTATTTCCGCCTGGTTGGACGTGTGATGGCCAAAGCTCTTCAAGATGGGAGGCTATTGGACCTGCCATTGTCAATTGCATTTTATAAGCTTGTTCTTGGTCAAGTATGCTTCTCATCCATCTTATTTGTGCAATTTTAATAAGGTTAAATGTCTCGCTGTTGTTTCAGTCTGGCCCATAGACTGGAATTATTTATCTCTCAATCCATTGCAGGAGCTTGATCTGTATGATATTATTTCATTTGATCCTGAATTTGGGAGGATCTTGCAAGAATTGCAAGCCCTTGTGTTTCGGAAACACCAGTTAGAAGCGGCTGGGGAGAACTGTGACTTAATTACTGATCTACGATTTCGCGGAACACCAGTAGAAGACCTTTGCTTGGATTTTAGTCTTCCTGGGTATCCGGAGTACACCCTGAAGCCAGGAGATGAAGTGGTGAGAAATAATTGATAGTACTAGTGACTTTCTTTTGAACTTGCCATTTTCTGTATACTTTGCTATTAAGCATGGTTTCCTTAAAAAACTTTTTTCATTGTTTAATCTCTAGGTGAATATACACAATCTTGAGGAATATATATCCTTGGTAGTTGATTCTACAGTGAAGACTGGAATTATGCGACAGATGGAAGCATTTAGGTCTGGCTTCAATCAGGTAGATTACCGTCCATGTCTTAATATGCTCTCACGTTTTAATTGGTCCATATATGGGAGTAACCAGACCGCTGTCTGAATGTTTTTTGTTGCTTTTGTTTCTATCTTATTTCTGATCTGTGTAGAAGAAGTGCTTTTTCCCCTCGAAATTCTTATTCTTGTGCTTCATGATGGTCAGGTTTTTGACATCTCATCATTACAAATATTTACCCCACTAGAACTGGATTATTTGCTTTGTGGGCAAAGAGAATTGTGGGAGGTATGAGCCCTTTTGATATGCATACCTAATGAATGGAGCTTGTGATGTTCACCACACTAAAGTTAAATTTTTTTACCTTTGCAGCCTGAGACCCTTGTCGATCATATCAAATTCGACCATGGATATACTGCCAAGAGTCCTGCAGTTGTTAATGTATGACTAAATGTGACTTCAGTTTGGTTGCTTATTATTTCTGTTTCAGTTGATGATTGATATAATCTTTTGTTTATGTTATTTTAGTTACTTGAGATCATGGGCGAGTTCACAGCAGAGCAGCAGCATGCTTTCTGCAAGTTTGTTACTGGTGCACCTAGGCTGCCACCTGGAGGCTTGGCGGTACTCAATCCCAAGTTAACAATTGTTCGGAAGGTATTATTCAATGATTCAGAATTTTAATGGTCTTATTGAAGTGTTGTTTGTGTGGTTTCCAATTATAAAATGCTACTGGTCTGTTTTTGGAGCATACTGGATTTTCTTACATTTTATGCTTGGACTTAATTCTCGGCTTTACACTGTTTTGAAGAATCGAATCTGCATTTGTTTGATTGTGGGGGCTTTTGGAGTGGGTTAAAGATTGATTTACCCTTTACTCACTCTGTGTATCCCACATTCTGGGGTTTATGCCAGTTGATAAACAGCTTCCATTGAAACTTCTATTCAGATTGCCTTTTATGTATGGGTGTCATGAGTTCCCTAGTCAAAGTATAGTTTGCTTGCTTGCATATAGTTTGCTTGCTTGCATAACCATGGATTTCTGGATGCAGCATTCTTCGTCTGCTGGGAATGTAGCTTCGAATGGAACTTTACCTTCCGAATCAGCAGATGATGACTTGCCTAGTGTCATGACGTGTGCTAATTACTTGAAGCTTCCGCCTTACTCTACAAAGGTACTAATAGCCTGTGCTGACGTTATCTAGGTAAATGCTGGACCTGGAAAACTGACCTTTTTCTTTTCCTAATAAAACAGGAAATAATGTTCGAGAAACTACTCTATGCCATCAATGAAGGGCAGGGATCTTTTGATTTGTCATGAGCTTTGACTAATTGATCAGAATTGTGTATAGTTGTAATGATGAGAAACTACTCTATGCCATCAATACTCTCACCATCCAAACTCATTCTGAACCAAAGCCTGAAATGGAGAAGTTGCAACTTTCCCACCCAATAATGGTTTCTTTCTGGCACCCCCGATTAACCCACCGGCGTCAGCAAAGGTCAGTTCCTAAAATTTTTGTGGAGGCTGTCTGACGAAGTTATAGATGGAGGACATGATTGGATCTGTGCGATGCTAAATCTCCCATTTGTTATATTTCCATGTAATTTTAGTTTGAGTCTCCAAGATCGGTGCCAAATTTGCTTTTCATGGCTAAATGCAGCCATCATTAATAGGATTTTTCTCTGGTTGGTTCCTTGAAACATCAGATAAATTTTTTGCTTCAGTGTTGCTTTTTTTCATGCTGTAAAGAGGGAAATATTACAAAGCACTTAGTTTGGCTGATGCTAATGCTTGTAAATAATTAGGAATCTTCAAAAAAATTTACCCTCCTTGCATATTGCCATGTATCCTAAATCTGTAGTTGGTATTCATGCAATATTCATGTCAAATAGGTCAGCTCATCATGCAAAATACAATCATGGGCTCTTTAGGGTTCATAGTGTATAGGACCGGCCTGGCTGGCTTTGCAATGGCAATACGAGTAGTGTAGTCTTGGTTTAATTTTTTAAAACAGTCTTTTTTATATTGAGTTTATTAATTTTATAGATTAAAATAACATCACTTTTTAAAGAGGTCTGAGTGGGGCTTCAAATTGGTCTTTGGGTTTCAACTAAGAGGAGCAAAGTATGTAAAGGACTTGAATTGGAATTTGTTGGCTTAGATGACAGAGGAGCAAAGCAAGAAAAGAAACTGGTAAGTGTGAAACCTTGATAAGAGAATAGCAAAGCATGAAAAGAAATTGACAACAGCTTGCATGCCGCCCGGATGATGTTAAATCATGTCATCAAAGTCCTAAATCAAGCGCGAGGGAGAATAGAAATTGTTTTTACTTAAAGAAGAATTTAAAATTTAATTAAAAAATTATTAAATAAAAATTAATTAATTAATTTTAATTTACAAAATTGATTAATTTATTAAATTGAATGATTAATTGATAAAGTGTTGGTTTTTAACAATAAGGATAATTGAAGTAAATCAAACAAAAAACTAAAAATTGAGTAGAAAATTAGTTAATTCGAGATTTTTACAATTGAACTGGTCAAACTGGTTTGGTTAAAATGTAATCAA
>JANZLF010000222.1:18952028-18963251 GCA_026546835.1 Erythroxylum foetidum
ATCGATAGAGTAGACTCCTAGCTCCGGAGATAGTCTTTTCCTGCCGTGCGAGCGTGCTGGCAAGAGAAGCGATGGCATACAGGTCGGTCAGCTGGGTTGGACTTTTGAGGATGGCTTAGGATAGATGCTTGTATCAATTTCCTTTTTGGGTTTTGTTAGGGGACTAATAGACTTGTCTATTCTGCTATTGGATGACTGTATTAGATTGATATTATGATTTTAAAATTTAGTGGTTTGATATTGTGTTATGTTATGGTTTTAATTATTGCGATGCCATGTGGATATTAGTGGGAATTTTCTGGTAGCGTACCTTTATCATGGGATACGTGTCGGAGCGATCTTCGGGCATCCCGATGTGTACCCTACGGTGAGGGGGCGCTACATATCCTATCCGTAACTAAAGTTAGTATGATCATTCCAAACAAGGTTATAGGATTGAGAATTTGAGTTGTAGAAAAATTTACTTCTGCCCATTGTAATTTTAATTTTTTGACACAAACACTAAAAAAAAGTGAAAATATCAAGAAATAAATGCAAAAAGTAATTAGAAACAAACATGTACAAAACACCAATTAAACTTAAGAATAAAAGTTAAAGCACCACATTCCTCAATAACGGTGCCAAAATTGACGTAATGTGTTATAACACTATTCAAAATAAATATCCAACTATAGCAGTGGTGAGTCTAGGTCGATCCTACAGAGAGTGTGTGTAAAGTTTTTAGAATGCAAATAATCGGTGTTTACATTGGGGGGATTAGATTGGTTTAATCACAAAATGAAATAAAACTAAACAAATGAAAACAAATTAAAGAAAACATGTAAAAATGGTGAAAGTAATGAATTCGTTAGGAACTTGATTCTTTTGTTCAACCTCAACCTACATTCAATTAGATGTATTTTCTTAAATTGTTGTTTTCATACCTCTCTTAGAGCTATTGGTCATAGATTAACAACAAGTTCTATTATCCTCAGTTTTTCTTAGGTTGTAGTTATTTAAGAAGAACTAATTAATTAACCTTAGCTATCGGATAACCTAGAATAAGCTCTCTAAGTTTAATCAGATAGCCACCTTAGGAATGAGAAAAGCATACCAATCTAAGCAATAATGTCATAAGCTTGAAATATTTAACCTAAGTTACGGTATCCCCAATGACAGAATACCATTAGTTGCTACAAATGGATTCAAACATGACTATTACATATCATATTTAAAGTTCTAGCCATGGGTTCTCAGGAAAAAAATCTAATAGAGCATCAAGATCATTGTCACATAACACTCAAACATTAAAAATAGGATTCATAATCAATCTCTAGGTGAAAGAACAACAAACAATATAAGAAATGTTTAACTGGATTATTTGGTGTCAATATCACCTCCGAACAAGCATCGATATCACCTTCGAATAGGCATCGAAAGCTTAGCCCTCCATGGGTCTCCAAAGGAAGAGAGGTTTACCCCTCTTGATTCTCCCAAAACCTCAAAATCGAGACCTTACTCTTTTTCCCAATGAAAACATAAACATTTCACAACCCTCGATCGTCACATATTATGTCATTTTATACCAAAACCTAGGGTTAAAATGGGACACTTGGCCTTTTCTCAAACCCATGAATCGCTTTTCATAGGTGTAAGAAGTGTCTCACGAATGTAAGACCCCTTATCACAGCCATGAGTCAATGCTCACAGTTGTGACATACTGATGGCTTAACTATGAGTCATCCACTTCTTATTCTTTTGTATTTTATTGTCTTCTTCTTACTCTTATACTTCTTCTTCTTGTTCAAAGAAGATAAGTGAGTGTGAATCTTTAGAGAATGGCTAAAAATATGGTGCTTTTTTTTCACTTTAGAATTGTACCTAAAATCAAATATAAACTAAAGTGAGTGTCTTAAGCATTTTAAAACCTTAATCATTAAGTGTCATGGATTAAATATACCAATAATTAAGCATATATCAATTTTCCCAACACTTAGCTTTTGACTGCCCTTGGGAAAAACATCAAAATCAAAATCACAGATCTAAAAACATTTACTCATTTCACATATTTCCTAAGAATACATAATCAGAAGCAAAGACGAATGACTCATAGCAAGAAATTCATCATTCAACGCTTCTACTCCATCTTTAGAAACTGAACAATCTAATGGTATACTTGGACAAAATGTGTTTAAATAAGATAGATCTATAGGTACATTCAAACACCATTCATGATCATGACATTCTACAACTTTGCATATCATTTCATTTCTCCACCACTAAGATTCACATGCATAATCATGAATCAAAGGACTTTTTGAGGCTGTAATGTGAGCAAGAGTAAGGTGAGATGTATTTGGATAGTGTTGAGTAAAAGCCATCATAGCTAGTGAAATAAAAAAAGCACTCATTGTACCATCAAGTGCAAAAACCAACATTCACTCACAATTGTGAACATCAACTGTGATGAATGTAAAGACTATTTTTCCTAGCTTAAATTTAAGCTCTTTAACCACAAACCACATCGACCTTATATTTCTCACAAAATTTGATTATAAATAAGCTTTTGTAACCATAGGAAGTGACGATTGAAAACAACATCCACCTCACATCTAACATACTCAAGTAAACCATCAATACAACTTTAGGAGGAAAGACTAATCATAATTAACTTTGCAACACATATGCATTTCCTCCTTCATACGTCCATTTAAACATTTTTCTTTTCTTTTTTCTATTCCTTTTTCTTCTCTTCTCTTTTTCCTTTCTCTTTTTCTCTCTTTTTCTTTTTTATATAAAAATTAAAAGAATGTACATCAAAAATGGAATTCATAATATGACACTCTAACCTCATATATATGCACACTCTCACACTTATACTTTTGTACATCCAAACTCATAAAAAATTAGCAAATTCTCTACTATCTTTAAGACTTAGGTAGGAAATTTAGTTAAGTTTAAAAGCATGTAATATGGTTAGTACAAAAATAAAGGCTAATAAAGCTCGAGGTGGCTTAACAAAGGAAAATACATATTAATGGGTAGGTTAAGCTTGCTGAAATAAAGAATGCCTAATCATTTTCAGATTAATGCATGTGATAAAATTTTGGTCTTATATAAAAAGTCAAAGCAAAGTTTGGATGCACATGTCATGAAGGTCACACATAAGCAAACGACAATGAAACTGATATGAATGTGTCAATCTAATAAGGCTCAAAATCTCACTAGCTTTTGTCTGCCACTAGTCACTACTCTTCTAAAGATAATGAACATTGACCAATCACAAGAGAAAAAGTACATGCTAAAGTTGTCATTCATTCTTCTAGTCAATTCATTCTCTAGTCATGAATATATAATTCTAGAATCAATAGAAAAAAATGTTTGTTTGTTTGTTAAATTCTCTCTTTCTTTTCATTGAAAACTTAAAAACAAGCAAGAAATAAGCAAACTTAAAGAAAAACATGCATATAAAAAGAAATGCAAAAATGTAAAGAAAAGAAATTAACTTTCCTTGGGTTGCCTCCCAAGAAACACTTTTGTTTAGTGTCACTAGGTTGACTCTGTACTTTCTCCTCACATGACAAAATTATGAAGGATCACAGTTTGAGCTATCTTCACATAAGGTTATTCATGATAGAGCGTTGGTTGAGAACCATTCACATTCAACATCTTGTTTATCCTTCGACTCTTCATCTCTACTAAGTCCCTGTACTCTTGCAATATCTCGAATATCTCTTCAACTTTTTCTTCCTAGTTCAATATCTCTAACCTGTTAGGTAAAGGTAAAGATATAATCTTAAAAACAAATTGAAACTCAGTATTTACCTCTGAGCTAAAAGATATATCCTTTTCTCCTCCAAGCTCCTTCTCCACTTCTTCCATACAAGCAATTCTTTGAGTAATATTCTCAAGATTCTCAAGTTCCTCTTCACTATGTATGGTTTCTCCACTAACATCCTTTGGTTACACCTCAGCTTGAGATATTTGTGCCTATATGATTTGTGCCTCTTTCCTTTGTGATGCTAGGTGGTTGATAGCTTCTACCAACTGACCCACCTGGCTTGCCAATTTCTAGAGTTAAGATGTTGCATCTTAATGGAATTATATCATATCCTCCTAGAATTGTTGTAATTGCAAAGCATTAGCAGCAATAGCATTAACTGATTCTTTTATAAATGTACCTGAGTTTTGTTACCACTCCAAATCTTGGAAATTAGACCAAATTTGTTTTTCCTCCTGCTGAAATTGTAAAGTGTTAATAGCGACGACATTAACTAGTTCATCTAAAGATGTACTTGAGCCGTAATAAAAAGCTTGTACTCTATACGGAAATTTTTGTGCCTCCTGCAAACTATCATGGAAGTAATTATCTTGGTTATCCCATCCATAACTAAAGTTAATATGATTATTCTAGACATAGTTATGGAATTGAGAATATGAGTTATAGAAAAAATTACTTCCGTTAGTTGTAATTTTAAATTGTTTTTCACACAAACACTAAACAAAAAGTAAAAAGAACAAGAAATAAATGAAAAAATTAATTACAATCAAACATGTACAAAACACCAATTAAAATCAATAACAAAAACTAAAACACCACACTCCTCAACAACGGTGTCAAAATTAACCGTAGCATTACTCAAAGTAACTAGACCTCCAACTATAATAGTGGTGAGTCTAGGTCGATCCCACAAAGAGCGTGTGTAAAGATTTTGAAATGAAAATAATCGGTGTTTAGGTTTTGGAGGGAATTGGATTGGTTTAATAACAAAACAAAGTAAAACTAAACTAATGAAAACAAATTAAAAAAATGTAAAAATAATGAAAGTGATGAATTTGTTAGGGACCCGGTTCTTTGGTTCAATCTCAACCTACACCCAATTAGACATATTTCATTAAATTGTTGTCTTCACATCTCTCTTTGAACTATTGGTCATAGATTAACAACAAGCTCTATTAACCCCAATTTTTTCTTAGGTCATAGTTAATTAAGAAAAGCTCATTAATTAACCCTAGCTATCGGATAACCTAGAACAAGCTCTCTAAGTTTAATTGGACAGCCAACTTATGAAAGAAAAAAATAGACCAATCTATGCAATAATCTCACAAGCTCGAATTATTTAATCTAAGTTACATTATCTCTAATGACAAAATACCATTAGTTGCTACAAATGAATTCAAACACGACTATTATGTATCATATTTAAATTTTTAGGAATAGTTTCTCATGAAAAACAATCCAATAGAGCATCAAAATCATTTTCACACAACACCCAAACATTAAACATAGGATAACATAATCAATCCCTAAGTGAAAGACCAACAAACAATGTGAGAAAAACTTAACTAGGTTCTTCGACATCAATATCACCTCTGAACTGGCTTCGAGAAGCCTAGCCCTCCATGGGACTTCAAAAGAGGATAGGTTTTCCCCCTGTTCATTCTCCCAAAACCTCAAAATCGATACCTCACTATTTTTCCCAGCAAAAACATAAACATTTCATAACCCTCGGTCGTTAGATATTATGTCATTTATTACCAAAAACCTAGGGTTGTGAGATCGACAAAAGACCAAGTGTTTAGTTCTAATCAAAGATAATAAAAAAAGTTCAACAAAGGATCTAATCAAATGAGCTAAAGTTCAATTAAAAAAAATAAGTCTTTATCAGTATGGATTGGTTATTTATTGGGTATGTAATAGAAAAGTTCAATAAGATTACTATAAATAGATGTAATGTTTCTTATCGTGTCCTTAAGTAAGTTAATGGATGTATAGATTGTCTAACAAGTTAAGATGTTTGCGCATTAAAAATGATGAAAAAGAAGTTAGAAACATAAAATTATGAGACTTGCATAAAAGTTGATTGAAAGTTAACGATTTACTTGAACATTGAGAAGCTTGTTAAAACAATCTCATAACTTATTCAATTAATTCAATAGCTTAATCATAAAAAAAGATAACAAAATGTATGATTTCTCACATTTTTTTTCGTTTACATAAGTTTATAATTGAACTTAAGCAATTTTGTGTTATATTTACCATATTCAACTAATTCCTTTGAAAGTATTAAGGTTTGGCACTCATCGTTTGTCGCCCTTCATCTCTTTTTAGCCAGTTGTTGCGTCCTTTATATCCTGCTAAGGAGTCCAGATCCTCTGTCTAATATTATGGTATCTTATTGTGTCCACTGAATCTTAGCAATTCATTTATATGGGTAACGTAAAATAAATGGTTGAAATTCTATGAGACAGAATAAGACAAAGTAATATTAGACAGATGATCTTTTCTCCCTGCTAAGTTGTTATATTTAAAATATTGTTTGATATGCAACTGGATGGTGTTGGCCATAAAACCATAACACAAAAGTTTGGATCCACTTGAATGAAAATAAAGAATGTGCCAACCGAAAATGAAAAATGCCGACTATCCTCCACTTTACTTATTTATAACATGACGAGTGGTGACATCACCTCACTAAATTAAGAGTCCTTTTATTTTTAGATAATTACATATTTCGTGTTAATTCCAAATTGAATGAGGGCCTTACCGATGAGAACACGAAAAATTCCAAATTGAATGAGGGCCTTACCTATCGATTCCATGTGGCCATCAAGTTATCTCTTTAAATCAGCATGACCTCAAATCATGATGGGGTTTGTCTGCTTGTTAATGAAACTAAACGTTAACATGTATTTCAGTTTTTAAGTGATAAATAGATAAAATACACATATACAAATACAAATGCCGTCTACCGTTTTGATTGCATTGCATTGCATTTGATAATTTTTCTACTCTACAGTAAGTAAAAATAATGGTGTCGTCTTTGTTGCCTTGTCGAGACGGCCATGTTTATTAGCGTACTTGTATATATAATCTGAGGAGGTCTAGCTAACCAATAAAGAGATTTTTTTTCAAATCTCTTGCATGCACAAAAAAGGGAGATCTAGAGAGTGAAATGATTTGTAAATTCACTATACTAATTCAAATTCATGGGAAAATAGACAAGGCCGTTTTGCGACCCAGTTACTCTTATCTGGTCAAAGCTGCCGTCTGATAAATGACCAGTGGCATAATCATGTGTGACAACCATAAGTTGCCACTTGTTCGTTAGGTTCAAATTAGAAACAAAAGGCATCAAATTGTTTTTTGAACATTCAATTTCTATACAATCTGATTGTTGGGAGCTTGAGTTGCTTTGTTTTTTAATAATTGATACTGATAACTGATTTTCTTTGACAAATTTAAACAGATCAAATACTCAATCCGAGTCCCAATAAGATAAGCCTAGCTACATTTCCTGAAAAGAAGATTATCGTATTTCTCTCCTGTTATTTCATTTACAGTTGCTTGATTTTCGCAGTTTCTAAGAACTAACAAGTTTCTATTGCACCTTATTGGCATAAAGCTTTAAACCCTCCTCTCTATATAAATCCAAGTTGGGCATTCATAAACCCACATTTTTATAGAAACAATCCTTTCTCAGGATTCTCTGGCTCCACTTCCTCTGTCTCATTGTACTTCTATTAATTGATATAAAGCCGTGTCTGAAGTTTGATCATCCTAGAAAATCTTTCTTCATGGTACTGGTGTTTTTTTTTTTGGATTCTGTTTCGTTCTTGTCTTTTATATTCATGTGTGTTTTCTGGTATGATATCTACAGGCACGAATAACTGAAGACGTGAGATACGATGAGGTTAGTTCTTTACCACCGGAAATCTACCACTTTGATTTGAGAAAGTTGGATTCTTTCTTCATATGAATTTATATTGAAACCAACTGATCGATCGCACAGGAGTTTATAGTGAACAAAAGAGGACTGAAACTTTTCACGTGCGCATGGATTCCCATACACAAAGAGCCAAAAGGTTTAATCTTTATCTGCCACGGTTACGCCATGGAATGTAGCATCACAATGAACAGTAAGCTTCTTGGAAAGCTGTTTAACATTTACCTTGTCTAGTAAATTGTAATGGGGATGTTTATGTTGATTCACCAGGTACAGCGATGACGCTTGCGAAAGCAGGCTACGCAATTCATGGCATAGATTACGAAGGGCATGGAAAATCAGCCGGTACTCAAGGCTACATTCAAAACCTTGATCATGTCATCGATGATTGCTCTAAACATTTCACTCACATATGTGGTAATAATTCTTCCCCTTTTAATCAGTACCCTTTATTCAACATGTTGATTGGTGAATCAAGCATCTCTTTTTGTATCGATTATGTAGTTTTCTTTCATTTTTTCAGAGAGGAAAGAGAACAACGGGAAGATGAGATATTTGCTGGGAGAGTCCTTAGGAGGAGCAGTGGCTCTTCTGGTTCACAGAAAGCAGCCAAAGTTTTGGGATGGTGCTATTCTGGTAGCCCCGATGTGCAAGGTTTGTTTAGAGTCTTTAGAATTTTCCCGGAACTGAATTTACCCGGAACCATAGGAGGTTTGAATTATCGCTTAATACCTGAACTTTTTTATTAACTTGATAATCTATGTTCTTCCATTGCTATTCTACTGAGTTAATATATGATATGAATAAAGATCTTGCCATCTCTACGCAGATTGCGGATGATATGAGACCGCCTCAGATGGTAATCAGTGTACTCTCAAAGCTCTGCGATGTCATCCCATCGTGGAAAATAATTCCAACTAAGGATATCATTGATATTGCCTTTAAAGTACCTGAAGTTAGAAAAAAGGTAAAAATAGTTTCTTTAATTTTACTGTTGGGAGCTAGAATGAAATTGTAAAGATAATGTTTTATGTAAGTTATGATTATTACTTAAAATCACAGGTTAGACTAAACAAGTACTGCTATAAAGGACGGCCTCGCCTGAAAACAGGATATGAGCTTCTAAGAGTGAGCATTGATCTTGAACAGAGGCTTAACGAGGTTTGTTAATTCCCATCCTACACTATTTCGTTATGCTTGAGTAGTGATTGGTCTACTAATAAACCCTTTTCAGGTCTCTTTGCCATTTCTAGTCCTCCACGGTGAGGATGACAAAGTGACAGATAAATCAGTCAGCAAGCAACTGTATACGGTGGCTTCAAGCTCGGACAAGACAATCAAGATGTATCCTAAAATGTGGCACGGTCTATTGTATGGAGAACCGCAAGAAAATATAGACATCGTGTTTACTGATATTATAAGCTGGCTGGAAGAAAGGGTGAGTGTTGGAACTAGGATGCTGGAAAGGGAACAAAAGCAAGCTAATGACGCTCTGTTTAATAAGCCTGAAGAATCAAGTTGAAATCCTTTCTTTGGACGAGGATTAGAGAGAACGAGGATTAGAGGCATCAATCCTCGTTCTCTCTAATCATGGAGTTTGACTTGTGAACATCAGTAGTAGCCTCAACGAATTGCTGCAAAGCCAAACTAAGATAAGGACGAGTTGTTTTCAAATATAAAAGTTTATCAATGGAGAGAAATATGGAAAGAAATGTCTACTAATGAAAAATCATCATTTTTAGTCAATTTGCACGAAGATAATATAGGTGCAACAACATATTTAGAATCAGTAACATTCAGGTCCTTCAATAAGTTTTAAGTTATATTTCTTTTGATAAAAATTAGTACAAGTGGAGGATCTAGCAATCCTCAAGGTTAAGAAGTTATTTTAGTTTACCAATACCTTTGATAGAAATGACATTAAGCAAATAGATTTTATCAACAAAATTTTGATTAGGATTATCAGTAGCTGCAATCATATTATCTACGTATACCAATAATGTAAAAATGTTAAAGCCTAAAAACTTGAAAATTTTCCTAAATTAATTGGTTCAATCCCAACATTCAAACTAAAACTTGCTAGTAATTTATTGGGTATGATAGCATTTCATATCAATTGACTGATAGCAATAAGCTTAGTGAAAAATACTAAACCCTAAATTAAATAATTGAGATAGCTACAACTATTCAACTTAGTTTTTTTTTTTAAT
The DNA here is from genome assembly GCA_026546835.1 of Erythroxylum foetidum. Lineage (NCBI taxonomy): Eukaryota > Viridiplantae > Streptophyta > Magnoliopsida > Malpighiales > Erythroxylaceae > Erythroxylum > Erythroxylum foetidum. The sequence continues at coordinate 18,961,945 of JANZLF010000222.1, forward strand.
TTCTCATTAGTCAAATATGTAACTTTATAAATAAGTTATCTGCTACTTTCATGACAATTACGGATCATTGAATTCATAGAAAGCTATATAATAATCATTATCAAATTAATGTGTTAAATTAATCAACTTTAATTACTCATAAAATAGAAGAACACAAAACAAGAAATACTTGAATTAAAACAAAATATATATTTAGGACAAAAACTTCACAAGGCTACAACTGAAAATTTGAATCTCCTTAAATCAGAATATTTGGATTTAGCTATACGTGACTTTAATTCCAACACCAAAATTAGAAGAAAAGATGAAAGATGAAGAGAAAACTATAAAGAAATGAAAATATGACGATATGGAAAATTGAAGAAGTGTTTTTCTCCTCTCCTCTTACTCAAAAACCTAGCCTCCATCTATCATGTAGAGGTTACTATCTAAACAAATCTAAATTCCTATAAATAGAGCTAAAAATTTGTTTCCTAACTGAATTCAAACTCTTAAGGTGAATCTGACATTAGGCATGATCTTGCCTTATCCACTGCAGTAATTTGTTCACTTTTTTCAAAACTCGTGATTTTGAAAATAATCTTCCAATTTGATGCAATCTTCACCTCTCAGCTCTAAAACAAATGAATATTAATTTTCTCATTTAGGCACCAAAATTAAACAAAAACAAAAGAGATAGATCCAATTAACGTAACCAAATACATCTTGGTCGGGTCGGTCGTACTGGGCCCGTACCCAGTCATAACGACCCGTGGGCCGATCGGTCCAGTCTTCAAAGATCCGTCTTATACCTATGCCAAGCCTAGGTCCAATCCATGCTCTCCTTGGCCCATTCGTAGGTGAGAGTCTCCCATGCACACGTAAAAACCTAAACCTAGCTGCAGCTCCATATATAAGGTATAATTCTCCCATAACAGAGGTACGTGATCATAACCTAGTTCTCTTTGCGTACAGCAATCTCACTTTCACCAAAAGACTGACTTGAGTGTCGGAGGAGCTTATTGGGAAACAACCCCCGACGTGCCTTCTTTGTTTTGCAGGACTCTTCAAGCCAGAGCTCTCGCCAGAATCAACCAACTCCATGGATCCAAACAGCAACGTGCAGCCTCGTCAGAACCTGGCTGAACCAATTGGCGCCCACCGTAGGGCCCGACATCAGGGCACTACGTCCAGATAGTGAGTCATCCTATCCCTTTTGCTCAATAGGGAATGGATATACTGGGGTCTTTCCCTCTCGGACCCGAACAGAAAAAGTTCCTGGTAGTGGTAGTAGAGTACTTCACCAAATGGGTAGAAGCAGAAGCGGT
>JANZLF010000222.1:18978324-18989417 GCA_026546835.1 Erythroxylum foetidum
TAAGGAACATATTTTCTTAAAAAGCAAATCCCAAACTTGTCTATTAAAAGTTTCTCTATTTGTGGTCCTTATGTGTTTGTTTTGGGTCCTCTATGCTTATGTATGCTTTGTGTGAGTCTGAATGTTGGGCCTCGGCAACGGGGTCCAACAGCATATCTAATAAAGTAACAACTGATAGTCCTAGAGTCCATTTTTTTTTTCATTTGGCCTATAAGGCCTTGCCTCAGCTGGACATCCCCAAATGTACAAGTGCCTTAAACTAGGCCTCTTGCTCTTCCGAAGCTCATAAGGGGTCTTATCAGTTGCTTTAGTTGGAACTCTGTTGAGTATTTATATTTTGGTCTTTAGTGCTTATCCCTATAGTGATTTTGGCAAGGTAGAATGACTCATCTTACTCTTCACCATATACTTAAGCATTCTGTTTCATGTTTTAGCAACACCATTCATGTTAGGCGGACTCAGGATAGTGTACTGTGGGATGATACTGCATTCCTTTAGGAATTTAGCAAATGGTTTTGAACGTTCTGTCATATCTACCGTAGTACTCGCGACCACTGTCAGATCTGAAGCTTTTAATCCTTTTGTAGAGTTGGTTCTTAACTTCAACCTTAAAGTTTTTGAACATGTCCAAAGACTTTGATTTGTCATAGATGAGATAAAGGTAGCCATATAATGAGAAGTTGTTTATGAATGTTATAAACTACAGTTGACAATTTCAAGATGTAGTAAAGAATGGCCCACAAATATCCATATAAATAAGTTCTACGACATCTGAAGCCCTATTAGTACCGAATCTCTTGACATGTGTTTGTTTTCCCTTAATGTAATTAACATAAATATCAAAATCTATAAAATCAAGGGGATCGAGAATTCCTGTAACATCCTGTTATTCCACGTTAAGGGTTAAAACCCTAGAATAGTGTATATGAGAGTTTATTGAGAAGTTAGAAAGTGCATTCATGCTCATGCATAATATAGCAAATACACACATGTAATTATTACTCATTGCATATATTAAAATGATTTTACATGCATTTACTGACATTTTTCGGGTATAATTGATTTATAAATATGAGTTTATTAAAAATTGAGGATTATATGTATTGAAAATTGTTTTGGAGAATATATTTATTTATTTGTAATTTTGGTGAATTTTAGGAAATTTCTAAAAATTTTGAGTATTTTTAGACTAAAAAATGTCAAGTGGTAAGACAATTGATTTATGGTAGTAGAAATAAGTATCAAATGGCAATTAAAATAATTGGCTAATGGTATTAGAATTTGCTGAGAATATGGTATTAAAAATTAGAGTAGAATTTTGAGACAAATGAACTAGTTAAATAAGATAACCAAGTAAGACCATAGGAAGTGGACAAGTGGCAAGTGAAAATTGCACTTGCAAAGCCATGCATCTACTCTAACAAAACTCTCCCAAGTGAAAGACCATATTCACTTTATTATCTTTCATTGTAGTCATTTGTTCTCACCTTTTGTTTATTTCTCTTCATTTCGTTGTTCATCTTCTTGAACATGATACTCATTTTCTCAGCCTCAAAATGCAAGCTTTGCTCTCACCTTTCACTTACTACTTTCATTTTGTTATCTTTTTCATTGTCACTAAAATACCTAACCCTACAACCTTTGACTATTGATGATCATGTGATATTGGAAAGCTAGGGTTCACAGGATTGTAAAGAGTTTGGAGTTTTACTAAGTATCGTATAAATTCTCATGAGTTGTATGAATATGAAACAAATATGGTGATTAAATGATAATGAAACATGCATCATGTTAGTTAGCAGTTAAATGTTTATAAAATGAGGATGAAACGTGAATGAGAAACTAGGGTGTGTCACATGTCTTGCTTTTGCATATTTGATGATCAATATTTCCTAAGATTTTTTTGAAATGATTTTTGAGATAGAAAGATCATTAAAATGTGTATAAAAAGAGTATAAAAAATTCATGGAAATATGATATGCATATACTCTATTTTCATTGTTATTACGTGAATCTCTGTGGGTGTTTTATAGATGAATAATGAGTCTAGAGTTAAGGAAAAAGGAATAATGTGATGTCGTGATATGGGAAGAATTAAAATGATAAGTTAGAGATGAAATGAAGATGTTGATGAAGATGAAGAAATGCAAAAAAATATGAGGAATGCATGTTAGATATGTTCAGTTTTTTATGTTTGTGATTAATCATAGATTTTGATTTGTTTGTGATTGAGTTAAGATGAAATGGAATTAGGAATGAAGAGGAAATAAAGAGGACATAAGTTAGAAAAGATGGATTTAGTAAAAGAGATGAATAAGAGATGAAAAATCTACAGTTTCGTAAAAATCTGGAGAAGAGCGTCTGTCACGATCGTACATAAGCACGATCGTGATAGAGAGGGAACCTTAAAGGAGCTACACGATTGTGCACAAACATAATCGTGACAAAGAGGAACCCCTCAGGGAGGTCACACGATCGTGACCGAGAGGAGAAATTAGGCAGTGCACAATTGTGGCATGTTCGTGATAGAGAAGGTTCAACAGGCAGTCGTGATAGTGAAGGTGCAATGCATTTTGACAGTTTTTGACACCCTTCACTATTTTGACCATAACCTCTTCTCTGGACTTCCGATTGACTTAAATTTTGGACCACAAACTTATCACACATTATCTTTCCTCTCCAACAAATTTCATGGCCATCTGAATTCATTAGGAAAGGATTGATAAGGATTGATAATGATTGATTGATGAATTAGGATGAAAATGATGAAGTGTGCTGGAATTTGTTTAAATGAAGTGATTTCACTGAACAAGCATCGGTAAATTGGCTATATCTTGATCTTTAGATCTCCAAATAGAATAATATTTGATTTATATTAAACTAAAGACATATGGCTACAAATATTATGAAGGAATCGAGCTTTAATTCTATCTCTAAGAGTTTCACATTTTGGCTTGAATTTAAGTACTGAGTACTATTGCAGTTTGAGAACAATTTGAAGTATTTTGAGTATAACTTGCAGAATACTGAACCTAATTGTATGAACTTAATGTTATTAGAAACTTAAGACATATAGGAACATTTGTTTAGAAGAAGGAGTTGCCTAAATACTTCAATTTCTTTGTCATAATGACCATGCAAAATTGCAAAATTTTGTTTTGAGAAAAAGTTGTAATGATTGAGTGAGTGATGAACTTAGAATGAATTTGTATTATTAAGGTATAAACCTAAGTTCAAATTAGACATATATGAGTTTTGAAATATGAATGATCATGTGATGAGAATAAAGAAAATATACCCGAGATTGTCATTGAGCATGCATTGTACATAATCCATATATACATATGTGCATAAATGAGTACTTATATAATTGTGCAAAGTTATGATATGTGTAAGTGTATGTTGCATATTATAGAAGAGCATTTAGAGTGTCAACTTCTAGACATTGCCGGAACTTCGAGGCAATAGCTATCTAGAACAAACTGTAGGTAAGCTAGATGGTCTCACTTAATAAATTGTTTGTTTTAAATGTTGTATTAAATTAAGTTATGATTGTGATTGTGCTGATTCTGAACATTAAATGTCCGAGGCATTTGATGCATGAATGAGATATTGGAAGTGCTCCTTGTATGTGAATCTAACATAAATATGTGTACTCAATATAACTGTTGAATGTCGGACCAAGGTCTGATGATAAATGTGAACGAGAATGCGATAGTGAATATGACTGTGCAATATTGAGCACTTTGATTGATTGGATATATGTGATGCATTTCATTATATAAATGCATGAACAGATAATGGAAGTTGTGACTTGAATACCCACCGAAAAAGAGCTTAAAGCTCATAATGTGATTAAGAGCCAAAGGCTCACCATTTATAATGAGTTATGTATCCCCAACGGATAAGTGACAATTATCAATGAGCACGGTGTCAACAATAGATACAAGATAGTTATAAGCACTCGATCACAACAATGTCATAATCAGAAATGAGTCTCATGAGTATTGCATATACATATAATATGTATGTTTAAATGATTGAAAATGTATTATTGAATTGTGTTGAATGAGAACGTGAAAATTGTGAATAAAGTGTTATGTGATGCTACATGATGATAAATGAAGTTATGTGAATTATTTGATTGTATGTGTTGACGTGTTATATGATTTGAGTGAATCATCGAGGATGGTTAACTCACTGAGTTTGCAAAACTTACCAAAATTGCAACGTTGACTTTTTAGGTTCAAGAGAGATAATATAGCTTTTAAGTAAAATTAAAAAAGAGCTAGTACTGATTTTGGATAGAAGACATGGCTCAAAAGTCGATCAGCTGAGACTGAAGGATCTAGTTTAGAACTTTTGTATAATTCCTCATGTATATAGCATGTTTTGAATACAGAGATGTAAACTCTAATTGGTTTTGATAATGTACATATATGGATGTTTTGTAAAGATACAATGTATATTCGGTTTTTATGAAATGAAATGAAGAATTTTAGGTTTTTAAATATTTTGATAGTTATGCTTTGAATGATGATGCTATAATTAAGTTAGTGACGTGACTGCTCTAGTATGTCACCCTTATAGGGTACATACTCGGATATCATTCAGGATGTCAGGTATGTGTCCTTTAACAGTAGAGTGCTACAATTCCTTTAGACACAAGTCTCTTAATTATCCTTTCAGAGATGGGACCTAATCTCTTGTGCTAAAACGAGGTAGAATTCTCGCCGGTTAATTAACGCTTTAAACTTCATGTACCCAGATGTAAGGCTTCATTAAATGTAGCATTAGTGTCAAGCATATGTAGATTATCATAACCTGACAAAGAACTGACACAATCCAAATTTGAATTTTGAAAGAAACTAAATATTCCATTTTCAAATGAACAATAATAACCGGGCTTGTTCAAAGCAAAAATAGAAATCAAATTATGTCTAAAATACGATACAACGAAAGTCTTAACTAAATTCAAATAAAATCCAGTTCTTAAAAATAATATGAAAGTCCCTATTGCTTCGACTTATACCAGCTTACTGTCACCTATATAGATGTATCTTTCATCATCACTTAGTTTTCGGTAACTCGAGCAACCTTAGATAAACATACTGATGTGAGTTGTTACACCAAAATTCAACCACCATGGGTGTCTAAGTACTGAAGTCAAATTAACCTTAAAAAAACAAAATATGAAGCATATCTTTCTTTGCATGCCATGCGTGATAATTGGCACACTGCTTCTTTACATGACCTTCAGCTCCACAAAAGTAATATCCATTTGGATTTTCTTCCTTTTCACGTTTCTTTTATGTTGCTAGAATTGCAACTTCCTTAGTTTTCTTTTTTTATTCCTTTTATCTTTAGATGTTGTGGCTAAGTGAGCACTTTCTACCTTATCATACTTCAATATTTCCTCTTATTAGACGCAATGTGAGATGAGCTCATTAGGAGACCATATCTCCTTTTGACAGTTATAGCTCATCTTGAATTGATTGTACTTTGCCAGAAGAGATATCAAAATCAAATGCATTAGCAAGTCTTCGGATAATTCGAACTTAAGTGCTTACACTTTTGAAGTAATGTGAGACATTTTCATAATGTACTCTCTTATGTTTTCTTTTCTTACATACCTCATTAAGACAAACTTTGCCAAAAGTGCACTTGTTTCAACCTTTTCATTTTTGGCAAATCTTTTCTCATGATCCTCAAGGAAACCCTTAGCTATAATAATCTGATAGGACATAGTGCCCCGAAAAGCTTATGAAATGACATGTTTCATTATCATCAAGGTCATACAATTTGACGTTTCTCACTTTTCCATCTCCCTCTTTTGATCAGTGTTACTCTCACTAGTAAATGGATCAGGTTGATCAACTTGTAAAGCAAGATCTAATTCTATGACTTCGAGAACAATCAAAATGTTCTCCTTCTATGACTTTAAAATTGGTGTCATTAAGCATAAGAATTGAATTAATACTAGCAAAGATATTTACAGCAAGATCAGGAACTAAACAAGAACAAAACAGAAAAAAAATCTAATTACTCACATATACAACACTATAATATGTCAAATTAATTATATACAAATAATGGTAGGGCCTCATCATAAGATACCTAACACAACATTAATATTTAGTCTTTGGACGGAAATACTAACTTATAAGTGGTACTTTGGTGTAGGGACCAAACACTAGCAATAAGGCATGTCAATTAATAAACCTTTCTTTGGACCGATTTAATGTTCACATGTTATACCAAATAATTGTCACATATTTATCACCATAAATGTATATGCAATTTAGGCTAAATATTAATTTTCCTTTAGGCCAATCAATATTCGCATGAATAAGATACATACAAAACCTTTTAACATTCTAATTAATTTTCACAAAAGAGATTGCTTTGGTAACATGTTACTTCAATTAATTTAATTTCAAATGTTATACATTTCTTTAAATTACTAAAATCTGAAATTAAAATACTAAAAATTTGCATAAGCTATATGAAAGTGTCATAACTTTAATTTCTTGATACTATAACATTGACAATTTTATCAACTCAAATCAAGAATTGGTCAAAATTTTACAAATCAAATCAGAAATTATAAAATTTAAACCCCATAACTCATTCCTCGTAATATTAATCAGTAAAATGCATGCTAACATGTATAAGTATCAAACTTTCCAAGATGCTGAAGTTTGAGGATTTTTATCTGATGGTATTTATCCAAAGGTCAAAAAAACAAAAAAAAAATCATGGCTTTTATTAAGAAACATATGTCAGGCCATTGTTGGAAAAAAATTAAAAGCTTTTCATGAAAACCAAAAGTAAATCAACGTTCTTAAAACAACCATCGATAAGGATTAGAGGTTTTTAAAGACTACCTTTCCTACACAGCTTACTGTCGTCTGTTTCAATAGTTTCCTATTTTTTTTAAATACCGTAAAAAATAAATAAAGCATGATTTTTTTAAACCAAAGTCATAGAACCAGTCAAATCCATATAAAAACAACCATTCTTGATAACTTAATTCTAAACTTGTCTATCATACTATTTGTTGAATTTTAATCCCGTAAGTTAAGATATGTTCCTATGAAATCATTAAGAATTAAATAAAAGTAGAAATATGCTTGAATTCATTATAAAATTTGCACTAAGTATTGCAATTTTGTCTTCCAAATTAAAATATAACCTTTTTTTTTTAAGTTTTTCTTAACTCGTTGTTTTCTCTTTGATGATGAGATATCAAAAGAAATTGTGCGTACGTTTAATTTAGGGATCATAATCACTTTTATTAAGATAAAACTCTAATCTAATTTCTAATTTGATACATCAAAAAATTAGAAATTATATACTGATCTCTATGTATATAAAGCTCATACTTAAAATAGATACATAAAGTTCAAAATATCATAATTATATTAGACTATTTTAATTTAATTGAACCTTTACACATAATTATACACATAAACTCAGATGTTTGATTACATTCTTTACCTTCTCTTGGTTTTTCTTAGGATAAAATTATCAAAAGAAAAAGTTAAAAGAGGATGAAGAAAATAAAAGTTTAAAGAACATAGTCTCAAGGTTGCCAATGCCAACTCCTTGTAAGAGCACGAGTATCCATTTATGTCGACAATCTTATCAGCATTAAAGAAAGTGATAATCAAATAGGGTTAACCTGGTATGACTTGATTGGCTACATGAAGTGACTGAACGCATGGGAACCATATAAAGGTAAGGAGGGGACCAGACGCACGCCGTTCTATTCCGTATTAGAAACATATGCATAAAATAGGGGCCACACACGCAAATATAGTATAGCGTTGAATGCATTTTGAAGGGTTGTTTTCTTCTGGAGGCAAGGCCAAAGCCACCAACCAGAACAAAAGAAAAGAAGAGATCGATCGCTTTCATTTGGCAGTAGTAATTCATGTGAATGGTTTTACGGTTTATGTTTGGTCGTCAGAATCTTTAGGGGATTCCGAGATCATCTTCTGAATCATTCGACTTGTTTCTTCCTCAGACATCCTGTCTTCTTTGCTTTTTGACAGTGCATAGGCCTCGAAGAATTCCTTGTTCTCTTTCTCCAATTCATTCCACACTGCATCCACAAAGAACATGCAAATCTCAACCATTACGATCTTCATATGTGTTAGCATTTACGTTCACACAATCTCCATGTGCATGCATGTGATTGCCTGTCTTGGAAAGGGAGCCAGCTGTCGCTCAGTGTTTAATCAGTTCTGCTCTCCTAGACATATGCCTCTCAAGAATCTTTTCCTTGATGGTTTTTCTTATGAGAGAACGAAAACCAGACTCAGTCTTGCTTAACTAAGTTGAAGCTTATGCTTAAGTTCTGATCATATGATGTTTTGGATAGAAGATCGTTTATGGAATCATGAAAATAGAGCCTAGATAGAGTCACCATCAACTGATCAAGCGAGCTCAAAAATAAGGCAAAACCTGTTGAAACTTTATAACGGAATTAATCTTAGCCAGAATTACTGCTTTGATTATATATATCACTGTTTCAGCAGGTATTGTAATAGGTTTGAGTGATAACAAGGTCAAACTTTTGATGCATTGCAAAGCAAAGGAAAACTTTGATCCTATCATATGCCTAGAGCTCAACTCCTTTTTAAGGAAAATAACAGCAAATAGGTAGCTGTACAGAGAGAGCAGAAATCAAGGGAAGCAAACCAGTGGAGGTAATGACGGGTTTGATGTCTGCATGTTTGGAGAGAGCTTCCATGCACTCTTCTTTAGTCATGTTGAAGATCAAGCACTTTTCTATAAGGTGCTGCACCTATAACCACCGAATAAACAGTCATCATCACAAATCACTAACAAAAAACAACTGAATCAAGCACCTTTCTATAAGGTGCTGCACCAATAACCACAAAATAAACAATCATCGTCATAAACCACTAATAAAAAATAACAGAGTGAATGGAACTGGGGATGTGTAAAATGAAATCAGTGCTGTGATCAGTCAAAGAAAGTGAAGAGTCTAACCATGTGTATATATGAAGCAGAGGAGTCTCCCATGAATACAAATTGTGTGATGAGCTAGTGCAGCAAAGATTACTCATTTATACGAATGGAATGGGAATGAGGAAAGGGAGGAGTAGAGTGCAGAGTGCAGAGGATGTGGATGTGGGGCCAGAAGTCCCACGTGGGAGATAAATGATAATTGGTGGAGAGGGGATTACTGATTAGGGGAGATTTTGTAAACGAGCATTGCTTTGTCTTTGAAGCCATCTCCACGTGATTTGTGGGCCCTCAAATACGTATATGAAATTCATCCCAAATCATCCCTCCCTTCCTTCCGTCCCCTTTCTGCCGTTTCATAAATTAAATATAGATGGGGCAGTCTCTCCCGGCACTAATCGGGTGTCGGCCGAAGGGTTAATTCGAGATTGGTTTAGATAATGGTGTGGCGGTTTTCAACAGCGGTTTGACCGCAGCTCCCCCCTCACCGCAGAATTTTGAAGGGTCCATTTTGGCCTCATATTGACGTAGAATCAGGGTTACCGTCGGTTTGTCCTTGAAGTCGATTCTTTGGAGGTTATTAATATTCTTTCCTCTTCTCAGCAGGTTCTGACTTAGAATCTTTTGTTAGTTGCAGGTATTCGAGGACTCTTACATCGGGACTGGGAGGTGGTCCTGTGTCACGTCTGGCAAGAGGGCAACCAGTGTACTGACAAACTCGCGGCATGTGCTAGTTTCTTAGATCCGGGCTTGTTCATTCTTTAAGAGCCACCAGGGGCCATTCTGGAGCTTCTTCAACAAGATGGGAGCGGGGCTTTGTATCTCGACTTTTGTGATCCTTTTGTTATCTTTCCATTGTAATTAAAAAAAAATGACGATTGACGAGAATAGAAGAAGAAAACCAACAAATGTCGCCCATGCTTGTGATGTGACTTGCATCTTCAACCTCGGCCTCTTTCAAACATAATGCATCAACTAGCTTTCTTGTCTTTTTGTTGGGCCAGGATATTTTCCCAGTTGCAGCATTTTATTTCTTCTGCTTTCGACTATTTATGTTAGTGTTACCCTTCTTCCGGCTCTACCATTGCTCCTCTTCCAAGAATTCAAATTATCAGACCGCAATACTCAAAGCAGGGCAATGGAAGTTAATCCCAAGACAATATCAAAAGTTCAAGAAGAAGATACGACACATCTTTCATTCAATCTGCAAGTCAAACTTTCTCTCCTGTAGCTGGACCTGTTGACGCTTGTGTCTTTTCTTCAATGAACCTACTCTTTCTAATTCTACCGGTTGTATACGGATCGTTGGTTCCCTTTGGACAGGCCGTCCTTAACATTTTATAAGCAGTGATACAGTAAAAAAATTGTTAATTTTAAAAACATATTTTTATTATTAAAATTTAATATCTATAAATAAATAGTCGATATTATAAGTTCACCTAATAAACTCAATGTATTAGATACCGTTCTGTACCGGCCGTTTACCAAAACCGGTACGGTGATGAAAATACCAGGGTTTAAATTCGGTCGATACCGGCCTGTTTCGGTCGGTACCGGCCGGTATCACCAATACCCAAAATTTCAGGACCAATTCGCAAAAAAACCAAAGATCAGGGACTATTTTGCAATAAACGAAAATAAAACCATAAAAAATCTAATCCTTCCCGACTTCTCCCACTACCTCTCGGCTCTCACATGTCACATTTCTCTCTTTTCTCTCTCTCTCAGATCGCTGCCGCTCCCTCGCTGACTGCCTCTCTTGCCGTCGCCGCTCGTCACCCTCGCCGACTATCTCGCCTCCTCTTCTTCTCTGTCTTGGTCAGTTGGTCCTCTTGGAGTCATGGAGTCCTCTTCTTCAACGCCCGAAGCCGTCGTCGTCCAAAGCCTTCGCACCAGCTGAGATCCACCCTCCGGCGTCCACCGCACAACCTTGCGTTGCCGTCTTCAACGCCCGAAGTCGTCACCGGCTCACCGCACACCCCACCGTCGCCGCCTGCTGAGGACCCGACATCGACCCAGATTGTAAATGACCGATTGTTGTGTTTAATTTTTCTTGGCATTTGGACATTATTTGCTTGTGTTTTTGTGTTGGTTGG
>JANZLF010000222.1:18989517-19000972 GCA_026546835.1 Erythroxylum foetidum
TTTTAAGGTATTAAAATTGGAATAAAATTTGGTTGGAATATGTGTTTATGTGGTAATTAGAATTGGAATAAAATTTGGAATTGAACTGAAAATTAAATTTAGAGATATATCAATATAGATTATTTTGTAATTTTTAAAAAATTTAGGGACTATTTTATAAATTTAAAAAATATCTCGAAATGGTACCCGGTACCGACCGATACCGATACAATTCCGTTCCAAAGCCTAATCTAGTACCGACGGTATTCATAACATTGAATAAACCATTAATTGATTATAATAACAGCTAACAATAACTTATAAATATCAGTAGCAATCAAATCAATAAAAATAATTGTTTTTATACGCTTTCCTATTCTTCAGTGACGTGATTCTGTTTTGGTCTTTGGCAAAGACTGTTTTCATCTGTGGTCCACCGAATAATTGCAGACTGTAAATTGAGATGGATTTGAGGAGCACATGTAAAGATCTTTTGCCACATCAATAGCCATCTGAGATTGTATTCCATGCTGTGTCGAACAGCTATTGGATTAGAATCCGAATTTTTTCATCAGGTTGGACTCTTAAATTTAAGGCTGGTCATCTTTGTCATCTACTGGGGAGAGCTAATTTGTAATCAGACAGGCTGCAATAAGACACAAGAAGAAAACAAAACACGTACCACAGATGGAATCGAAACTGTAGCACTAGCTCTGGCACATGCGTCCAGCTATCACAATCCGCTTATCAACACAGTTTCCGTATCAACCTGCACAATAAATGGAGAGGAAGTTACGCTTAGGTTAATATCTACACCGTCAAATCCAATGGATAGAGTCCCAGTCCTACTTATACTTAAAATGGAGACAAGAATTTACTACTAAAACACAAAAATAAATGGCGAAATTTTATAAAAATAGAATAAACATTGAACCAAAAAAATACCCATTTTAAAGAATCACAACTTGCAGACGATTACTCCATTGGGATTTGACTCCCAACTCCACTTGACGGTTTTACTTCCAAACAATTTAATATTCGCATTGGGGGATGGGTCCACAAGGGAGGCCCGCTCAAGCGAGTTCTGCAAAAGTAAGCAGCGTCTACGCTCGAGCCAGCCTATTACCCCTCCAAATATTCGTGCGCACTCATTGTAGACAGCGCTGCGAGCGGCTCCCACCGTTCGCTTTGTTTTCCTTACTCATTAGTTTAAGGCAGTTTGAACGATGTTATCAATATCTTATTTGTACCTCCTTGAATGGGAGGAGTTTGTCTCGCTTAACGATATGGGTTTCCTTACAATCCACGTGAACATTTACATCACCTAGCCTAGATTAAAAATACTTAAAAGAGTTTCTTAAATTACGTTTTTATCTCATATTTGTTCTTGTTTCCCAACTTTGTACAAGATTTTGTCTCCCAGCTGACCAGTTAACTTTTTTGTCACAGTAATATTAAATTGTTAAAAAGGAAGAAACATTATGGGCTTGTTTAATAAATGACTTATCGTTTTTTTTTTGGAAAGATTTTAATTATTTAACTATGTCAAACCACTAATAATTATGTTTGATAATTAATTAATTAAATGACAGATTGAGTTTAATCTGCTAATTTTGAAATTACTTATATTATGAACATTTGTCTCTACTTAAATGAAGGAATTAGAAAATTATTATATCTAAAAATTATTACAAATTATTCAAAGAGATAAAAATAAATAAAAATAGATATAAAGATAAAAAGTTTATTATTTAAATTTAATATTTAAATTTTTAATTTTTAAAGTTAAATTAATATCAAAATGCATCAAAATATATATAAAAAAAAGTTATCATCTCATTATGTACATCTTCCTTTTAACTCTAAAATAATAGTGTTAACTTCTTTTAATCTATCTAAATTCTTACAAGAATACTAAAAAAATTTAAGATCAAATACTCCTGATCTTATTAATTTTTTTAAAAATTATACCTTTATAAGTCACTCTACATATAAACAATTAATACTCAACAGTTAATTTTACTAAACATTTTTAAATAAACAATGATGTTATCCACTAATCAAATTAATTATCATGTTATCCACAGATTAAATTAGCTATACCAATGAACTGTGAGCAGTCAAGGATGTGTATTTCTTTGAATGATACATACATGAAACAATAATACCTTTCACTGCTAGAAAAATCAGAATTTATGTATGTATGCACTAACTAAAAAAAACTTGGCTTTATACATTTTCCAAAAGAACTGAATCTCAGGGCTTTCGATTCAATAATGGCTCCGATTCGGGGCTAGAATTCTTAGAAGTTAAAAGTTTTCTATCACCTGACTCCAATGCAGCCAGTACTGAATCTTCCTGTCTCTGTTTCAACATTCTCTGGAAGAAAGATATTTTATTATCAGGTAAAGTATCTGAATCATTAGGCATTTGGTTTAAACTCTGAACATGCTGAAGGCACACTTGAACTGCATCGTGTACTCTGACGAAGTACCATTCTTTGCCAATAAGCTCTACAACACCAGCTTTTGATAAGGTCAGAAGAACCTCTCTGTTTGGATTAGAAATGGCAATCTGCAATAATAAATAAGCAGACAATACATTCTGTGACCATATAAACTTCTGCCAGCTTGTAGCAAGATGTGATTTACGAAATCAGACACTCAACCTGTATATCACGAGATTTGTACTCGTGATGCAAGTCTTTTAAAGCTTGAACAGCACTTGAATCAACATACGTAACAGCTGCACTCAGGAAACATGCGTTCGCAGAAGTTGCAATTAAGTGAACCAATCTTTAATAAAGAGGAAAAAGGTCTACTCAAATTCAGTAAGGCACAAAATTTTGCTTCAGAAACTACAGGGGAAGTGAGTGAGCACAAGCAATTATAATTTTTATTTGTTCACTGAATTAAATAGGCCGTAGGTTAAGTTCTTGGGCCCATCAAACTAGAGCTCTTCCAGAAAGTGGATGGGTTGGAGTTCACAAAGTTGAAAACTGGCTGTATTTGTCGGAAATGCGACAACCAGGAACCTGGAAAATGATCCTAAATGTGCACATATACATGTTGCTCTTTTGTTTTGTTTCCCAATTATAGTCTAGCATAGGGGCTTAGGAAGAAATGCATCAGTAATATGTGTGATCTAACAATGCTCATAGGATCAGTAAAACTTACGTGCCATCTCTAGAATTACAAAATAAATGCGTTCAACTTCGGGTCCACGTTTGATAGATTTATCAACATCAACTTCATACTCTCTTAGTCTGCAAAATAAACCCCAGTGGCTTAAAAATCAAACCAACTTAAAAAGAAATATTTTTCACAATTTTCACATAAGCATGAAGAAAGTTTTTGTTTACTGATTGACTTAATTTAAGGTAGTCAAACTTCTTTACCTGTCTTTAATGAAGCTTATATTAGCGAAATAGATAGGAGCATCAATTCGAACAATTACAATTCCATTGTAGGTATAGGCTTCTAGATACTGTTGAATGTTTCTGTACACGGTGGTGCCAGGAAGGCGCCCCAAGACAGCTGCAATGTATTTGAAACGATTATCAAGGTGCAATCAAGTACATCTTCAGCAATTCATATTCACCAGAATGACAATTTGAAGAAAAGTTGAACTGTATTCAAGCTCATGAGTATGCAAATATCCAATATATTGCTACTATCTTATTTAATCAGAATATATTTCTAGCAAGATCTAATCTTTTCAAAATTCAGCAGAAAAAATCCTTAAAACAAATTAAGTTGATAAAGAAAAACAACAGTTAATATAACTCAGCAGAAAATATGTTACCACTATCATGATCCAGATGATACCATAAAACGGAAGATTATAAAGATGTTTACACATAAATAAGATGATGAAGATACCCCTCGACAGAAATGAAATAGAATAAATCTTATTATTAGCGTGTAAGCACTGAGATGCAACAAATCCTACTTACCTATATGTGGGTTAGCTGATTCATGAATTACAAAAGCAAGTGATACTCCAACCTGTAGATAAATGATAGAAGTTAAAAACTCTTTCCAGCATTACGATGACACTCATTTCATCACAAAAGATTGAGCATCAGAACTAAGATACTCAGTTCAAAATGAAGGCATATCTTAAGGCATCTATCAATAAGAACTGGAATAAATTGAAATATGTAGAGCTGTACACAACATGTAGAATCTAACTACATGTTAACTGCTTCTTTAAGTTCCTACCCCAATCAGGACGCCAATCTCTATACTCAAGAACAACGTAGCGATGCTAGTAATGGTCCAAAGTATAAAATCTTTCTTATCTACACGCCATAAAAAGAAAGCCTCTTTGTAGTCCACCTGAAAACATAAACGCCCATGAAAAGAAATGTAGATGCAAAGAAGATGTGTTACCCTATAACATGTCACTTTACAGCAAAGAAACAGTATGCAGTTGATTTTAGAAAATTACAGTGCCTTAAACAATTTGAAACCTGTGCAACTAAAAAAATCATTCTGTTACTGTTTTGAAGAAGATACATATGAACTTCCAAAAAGACATCTTCTCCAAACAGGAACTCCAAAACTGAAATAGCAGGAAGAAGATAGTCTCATAGTTGATCAAAAACTAGGTCACACAATAAAAGAACCACACTTGGTCCTCACTGGCTGCAGATAAACCAACACAAAAACAAGATGACCTATCTATAGAATCTCTCACCAATACAGCTACTTAATTCCTAACATTAATGTCCATATGCACAAATCTACATATATTCAGTAAAACTATCAGGTTCATGTGGAGGCTTATTTTTGGAAAGAAAATGACATCATAAATAAATTCCATCCGATGGAAAGCATAAAGTTAATAGGTAATTCACTAAAGAGTTCCAAGTATAGCTTACATACCAGGCCCATCACAGCAGATATCACTATGGCAGCAAGAGCACACTGCAAATGGAAAAGGTTGATAAAGTCAAAGAGAGAGAGTTTCCTCATTGAGAGGAAACTTGTACTAAAAATGTAAGAAATCAGCAAAGGAACAATGTTGTAACCACAGTTTCTAGACCCACAATAAGTCTTGACATTTACATTTGGAATTAATTGGATAAAATAAAAGTTTTACAACATAGTACATATAAACTATTGTACCTACATTGAAATACAAAACTAATGCATTAGCAGGTCAATGAAACAAACCTGGGGTATGGATTCAAATACTCGAGTCAAGAATAAAAGAGAACAGCCCATAATAATCCCGGTTACAATTCCAGATAAGCCAGTTCTTGCGCCACTTTCATTATTTACAGCTGACCTGGAAAAGGAGCCTGCACAAGATGGTTCCAGAAACAAAGGCATTACTAGATTAGCCTATCATCACATCAAGTTTAAACAAGTAAAATTATGAAAAGAAGAACAGGGGTTATTTATGAAAATATCTGCACCTCACCTGTTGAAGGGTAGGCTGAGAAGAATGAACCAAAGATATTGGATAAACCAAGACCAAACAACTGTTAAAGTGAACCAAAATATCAGTTGGGTTAGTTTCAGTTGGAACTACAACAATTTGAAAAAATCCCACATATTTTCAAGGGATGCATAGTTCGCACCGACATTTTTACATTACAAGTAGCTCAAGTTTCTTGCAAATTTTTGCTTCAGTCAAAATTAACTTTATAGATCTTTGCATGCACAAAATCTTAACATTTTACCCAAGTATTTCATTTATTTTTCAATTTATTTGCATCTCAATAATTCTGTCAGAAAACCAATTATATATGAATAGGTTAATAATAGGTGGAATTAGCTAATTCCAGAATGATATTAAAAGCAATGATCAAAACGCAAGGACACCTTCACTTCACAAGCATACCTCTTGGCTTGAATCCAACTCATATCCATTCTTAGCTGCCAAAGCTTTGGCAATCCCAACAGATTCCTAAAAGATAAATTTTAAAGCTTCAGTCACTCAACCGAGAAGTAGAACTCAGTTTACAATCTTAAATATAACAAGCAGAATTCTCCTTGTAACTTATCTTACCAATACAGCCACACCTGTAATAAGAAATGCTGTCGGGATTAAGGACTTCACATACTCAAAACTTTTGGGAATAGAAAAGCCAGGGAGGCCCTGGGGTATGTCTCCCACCTACAACACCAAATATCTCTTTCAGTTTTCACCCAAACTCACCTACTACTAACTCTACAATCAGTATAAACATGAGCCGAAAGTTATTTGGAAGAAAAGTTGCTGTTCTTCAATGTGTAGATGAATAATGTATGGTCATTTCACTTTTGCTTACCAAAGAAATAGATGAGGGATGAAATATTTTGACCAACGTTGTACCAACTACAAACCCTGTGAGGGGACCTGCAGCACGAAGGAACCTGAAATGTTTCCTTGATTTTCCCTGAACATTGAATAGGAAAAGTTAACCAAAGAACTAAACTAAAGAAAAAAAAGTGCTCCTCCTCAACATTTTAGGTGGAAGAACCCTTCGCATAGCTCAAGCACATCCCCAGGAACGCAGACTGGGTACGGATTGCAAAGGGGAGATCAACCCCTTGTATAGCCAAACTCAACCCAAAAAGTCCCCAATATACCCTAAAAAGGAAAAAGAAAAACTAAACCAAAGAACGATGCACGCACCAAATGTTTCATGACAAGAAGTATCGCAAGAATGCCAGAACCCATCACAAAAGGAGGCCAGGAAAACTACAAAAGCAAAAACACTTGTCATTAAAGAAATTAATTAATTAGTGGGATTAAGCCTCATACGAACACTTAATTTGTCTTGATCATTGCGTATTAGGAATTTTAGGTAAATATGGATGAGAAAGGAAGTTAAGGCCCAAATATATAAGAACTGCTTGTTAATACAGCAAAGACAGATATCAGCCAAAAAGATCTCAAAAGTCATGAATCATAGGTAATATGAAGGAAATGAAGTAGTAGAGAAATCAATTCCAATTTCCAGCATAATAAAAGAAAAAAAAAACATACTATGAAACTCACACTTCTTGCCGAGAATTTCTTATCTATTGCCCATATTCTCATCTTCTAACATACATCCTTAACGTTCAAAAGCAATAAATATAGGCACCCTCATATACGGGAAAGATTTCTGTTCACTTAAAAGGTAAATGATCAAAAAGATGGTAGAAGAGTTTTTCTCCCTCCTCTAGTCAGCTTTTGGACCTTGTCTCCAACTAACAAGAACTATACAAATTTATACGTTGAGACTATTTACCTAAATTGTGTTATTTTTTGGGATATTTAACTGCATAGAAGCCTTCTTTCATGCATGAAACCCAATTATTTCACATCTAGTTCACTAAAAAGACATGCTGTTTGCTATATAATGAGAGAGAATAGCCATGTAAGATGCATGTTGTGATAGAGGATCTACCGTTTGAGCTTACCTTATCTGCCCCAGCTATTATGCTTTTTATCAAAGGCACAATTTTGCTGCTTCGCTCAATATCGTATCCCAAAAAATATTTTGCTTGCGATAGAGCAATCACAATGGCCGAAGCCGTCGTGAAACCAGAAATCACAGAATGGCTGATGAAGCGGATGATCCATCCAAGCCTACATGATAAAGAAGAATATTTCCTTTACATCCCAACTATTATAACTGTAAAGGATAAGATCTGAATAAGGAACATGGTTCAGATTTTGGAGGATCAGACCAAGCAACGTTACCTCAGGAGCCCCAAAATGCATTCCAATACTCCAACCATAAGGGCTAGTAATATTGCCAGCTCTGTGTATAATTCCTTAGACGGATTGACAATTGCACCCAAAACATTGGAGACAAGAAGAGAAACCAATGCCACTGGACCTATTGCCAGCTGCCGAGACGACCCAAATATTGCATACACAAAAACTGGCACAAAACCAGAGTCTGCCTTGCAAAATCGACATAAAAGTTACAGAATTAAAACGCAAATGATGATAAAAATGCTAGGATTAAAAGAATAAAAACATAAAAGTAACTACTACAAGCAGTTAATCCAACATCAACTCTCGCAAAAAGCCAAAGGAAGCTTTCGTCCTTTGTTTTCTTTCCTTTTTTTTTATTATAGGGAGTTTTACGCTGAACTTACATAATCCATAAATTGGATGAAGCCCAGCTAATTTGGCATAAGACATCGCCTGTTCATTTACAACAGTCAAACCACAAACCCTAAGGATCAATAATTCAACCAATTAATCTACAGGATATAAAACCTGTAGGAAAATGAAATAATGCAGAAGTAGCAAATGACAACAAGCGAGTATAATGGTATGTATAGACGGCCGTGAAAAAGAGTAGGACAAGAAAACCAGAACAGGACACCAAATAGCAAAGCAAAAATCCACTTTGCAATATATCCTTCCGAGCACAAATTACAACCTAAAGACAGATGGGATCATTTTTTAATAAAGTGAACAACAGCAAATCATAACAAAGCAATATCTGGTTGCTGCAGTCTGATTGGAGTAAAAGTTTCAGCTACTCAAATGCGGACAGCTCTAAACTCCAAGCACTAAAATCGAGCAAAAAGACACTAATTCAAACAGAAGAAATACAAATCAATCAAATCATTACTAGATACCCTAGGCAGAAAATGGCAGAAATACCAAACCGACCAAATTCGCCAATTTTAAAAAGAGATAAAGCCAATCAGTCGCACTTAAGTGACTCGACACATGCATGAAAAATCAAGCAAATGAAAATAGGGGCAACACGAACTGATTGGTAAGAAACTCGTCTCTGATTGATATGAAAGAAAAAGAAAGAGAAAAACCAGTGCACAGCAATTAGACTGCTCCACTTTCGCAGTTTTTTCTCGGTAAGAGAAGACTAAGAAAAAGAATTGGACAGTGAAAGATATAGTGTTTCAGTCGTGACTTGGTTGAGAGAAGGATCATAAATATTTTCGTTGCGTTGAATTTGGAGGCAAATAGTTGACGAACAACGATTCGGAAATATTGGAAAGAGAGTGGAGGATTCACCTGCGGCACGAGCATAATGGCAACGGTGGTACCGGCCACAAGATCGACCTGGAACTCTCGCCATTTATAAGTACTCAACCAACGATAACAAGGAACGAAGGTCTGGATCCACTGAGCAGGAGTGAGGCTTTTGATCTTAGAAGTCCATCTGGAGAAAAAAACGGCGGGCATAGAAGGTACGGAGCTGGCAGAAGAGTCCGGATTGGGGTGTTGCAACGGAATGATCTTAATTGGACGAGTTGGGGTTGAAGAGGCGGGCATGGCGGAGGAGGAGGAGGAAAGAGAAGAGAGATCGCGGGAGCTGGAGGAGGCGTAGGTTATCTCCATGCCCATGCCCAGCGATGGCGCATTTCTGAAGAATGGTCGTAAAGGCCGCCTCTTCTCTCCACAAAAAAGAAAATAAGTCAACACATAATTCTGTACATATATGGCCGGTGGAAAAGTCTCAAATAATCAATATTTTAAAAATCGAATCAAACCAGCTGGTTCGACCGTGGTTAGTATGAACCGACTAATTGAGTGTAAACGATGATGTTTCAAAAATCAGAACTTAAAAACTCGAAACCATTCTCGCCTTTACTCTGTACTCTTTACCATCTTCTCCCCTAAGCTCTCATCGACCCCTTTTCTGGATAAAGCTCTGGTACTTTTTAAGTTTCATATCTTTCGCTTACCTCGTCGAGGAATCAAGCTATCTGTGTTAGCATGCAAATAACTAAAAAGACGATAAAGGTGATTGTTTTTAGTTGAAGATGCGATCCATCATTCTTTCTTGAAATTACTGTTTCTCTTATTGATTGGGACTCTCTCTCAGTGGCCGTCAGGATGGATTTCTTCACGAGCAGTGACTGTCGGAATTGGGGCTCTATCTTAAAGCTGCGGTGGCCATCAGGATGCAGTGACTCTCTCTTAGAGTCCACAACCACGGGTTTTTTTTTCCCAGGAGCATGAAAGCTTCAAGTAATACACTGAGTTGGTTCGTCGAGATGGTTTTCCTCACGATGGCCAAGTTGTGTAATGTAGTATATAATTTTGAGAGGCTATGAAGAGGTAATAATTTGACAACCATCATTTGGTGGATAATGTACGAAAACTAATAACTGAAGCTGATGGATATCAACCACATATAATTGCGCCCGAGCATGTTATCGTTGTCTCATTGAATCTACTATAGTGATAGTGAGGTCCCGCCTAGGCAGATGTAGATTCGGTATGAATTCATGTGCGTATGAGTCATTCCCATCAGAAACTACAGTTCATTTACTGATCCTTCTCTTTGCACCTTGTCACATGATTGACCTACCTATGGAGTTAAAATAAGATGGCTCCAAAGTAAAACCCTGACTGATTCCAAGTATTGACATTGATGTTACTATCTGAAAACCCCTTCTCTTTTGTCTGGTCTTTTCATGCTTAAGCGAGCTGTATGTTTGCTATTTCTTTCCTCATCCTCTGTATTCATACTTTCTACACCTAGCCAATACATTGCCTGAATGTTATGGATCTGTTTCTATCAAATCTATTTTCGTAATCCAACAATTACTACAATCTTGAGAAGAATAAGAATCAGAATTGGGATTGAATACTTTTCCTTCATCGATATTTACAGTGTTAAATACAATACAGAGAATCAATCAACTCCTAAAGAATAGGAGGTAAAATCGGCTAATTCATGATAACAGAATATATCCTATCTTCAATCAAGATATCATTACATGGCAAATAATAATTTCCTAATACTCTCCCTCAAGTTGGAGAGTGTATGTCAATCATCCCCAACTTGCTTCTTAGAAAATCAAACTGCTCTCTGCCCAATGCTTTGGTGAAGATATCTGCCAACTGCAATCTAGTCGAAACATAGCATGGTTTGATGACCCCAGTTTGTAGCTTCTCCCGAACTATATGACAGTCAATGTGCTTCGTACATTCATGGAAAACTGGATTGGCTGCTATATGAAGCGCTTCCTGATTATCGCAATACAACAATGTTGGCTCTGATAGTGGAACTTTCAGGTCTCGAAGAATGTACCTCAGCCAGGTTAACTCTAAATTAAGTATTTGTCATAGCTCGATACTCGGCCTCTGCTGATGATCTAGACACATTAGTCTTCTTTTTAGACTTCTAAGAAATGACTGAAGTTCCCAGAAAGATGCAGAATCCGAAAACAGAGCATCTAGTAGTGCGACAACCACCCCAGTCAGAGTCGCAATATGCCCGCAAACCTAAGTTATTTTCGGATGGTAGCAGAAGTCCTTGACCTGGAGTGCCTTTGATGTACCTCAGAACCCGAAGGGCTACTTCCCAGTCTGGTTTTCTCGGTTCATGCATAAATTGGCTGAGCATTCGAACAGAATATACTATGTCAGGCCTGGTAACAGTTAAGTATATCAATTTGCCAATCAACCGTCTGTATTTTCTCGGATCATGTAATATCTCTCCTTCTGTAAGAGAGAGTTTCAAGTTTTGCTCCATTGGGAATTTTTCTGGACGTGC
>JANZLF010000222.1:19018892-19040582 GCA_026546835.1 Erythroxylum foetidum
ATGATTTTAAGAAAGAAATGAGAAGTACTATTTGGTTTTAAAATTTAGTGAATGTGATATTACTGTTTTATTATATTGATGACATGAGGTTTATAGAAATGATCGAATCGTAGTGCACCCTCATCGTAGGTTATACATCGGTACGACCTACGGGCGTTCCGGTGTATACTCTACAGTAAGGGGGCGCTACAAAAATCCCAGTAAGTGACTTATTAACATATTTAGACTGAGAAATATCTGCAACAAACTTAAGATATTTCTTAGCACTTTCATTTTTACGAATTATAGCCTTAATTTTGCTAGCTATAGTCATTCATATAAAAATTAAACTCAATCTATTTGATCTTTCCTAAAGTTCATGGAGAGATTTTGCTTCAGTATTATTAGTATCAATAAGAGTTGTAGGCTTATTAGTTTAAAGTGCCAAGTCAAGACCTAAGATTATTAGATTGAACTGAACTTGTTCACATCATTCAATAAAATTAAGCCCATTAAACTTCATAATAGATAAAGCTTACAAGTGAATAACAACAGAATTAGATGATGCAAAATATACTAAATTCATATGCATTAATACTTCAAGTCATAATTTAAATACATAAATATAATCAAGTAATAATCATATTAACAATATGTATATGTTTGTGGTTCTTCTTTAGTTGAATTAACAATGTACAAAATAAA
Organism: Erythroxylum foetidum; assembly: GCA_026546835.1. Classification (NCBI taxonomy): domain Eukaryota; kingdom Viridiplantae; phylum Streptophyta; class Magnoliopsida; order Malpighiales; family Erythroxylaceae; genus Erythroxylum; species Erythroxylum foetidum. The sequence continues at coordinate 19,019,577 of JANZLF010000222.1, forward strand.
GAAAACTAATTCTTCCTATTTTTTACATTATTAATAATTACATATATTATAATTATATATATATATGTATATATATTTGTTATCTTTAGATATACTAAATATATTTAATGAAGTATGCCAATTAATCGCGATTATGTTATTGATATAAATTAACTATCATCCTTTAGGCGATTCTTAAATATTTTATAACCAATGAACTTTAGTATACCCATTAAACATATATCATTAAGTTATTTCAATCACAAACATTACATTATCATAGATAATTGATTATTATTATCATTATTTAATTTGATATTTATGAAACTTTATTTGATCACTTTGGTGACTGAGAAATTATTCATTACATAAATATCAAACTAAATAAATTAAATTATTATTGCATATGATAAATCACTGCTTGATTATTAATCTAAAATAATTGCACAATAAACAAATATAATTTATTTATGAAATGGCTAAAATAATATAATTTATGACATACAAAATATATATTACTATTATATTAATATTCTTTTGGATATGTTTTCTTAATTCCTTCTGACATGTGGCTTTAGTTACATTAATATTCTTTTGTTTTTATTTATTTTATTTTTAATGGATAATGTCTAGTTTATAGTTATAAAGATTATCTTTATACGGATTAATCGGTACAATAATTAAAAATAAATATACCTCCATTTCATAATATGTGCTCTTAATAATCACATATAGTCATTAATCATTTATTATATAATGATGGTTTGTGATAATTTTAAACCATCATCATCTTATCATATAAAAACTCATCTAGGATTATTTAAAATATGATTCAAATACAACTATAAGAACAATTTTTAATTAACAATTTAGTAAATACATATCGAGATGATATATTCAAACATAACACATATTTATTCTAATCAAATTTTAAAGCAAACAATTACTAATAATTAAAAATCTTTAAAATTACTTTTAGCTCTTGCACTTGATGGTGAAGCAGTAAACACAAGAAAGTAGAACTACTTTTATTTTGGTGAAATATGAGAAACATTATCAACAAAAAGAACATAAACACCTTAGATTGAAGCCATGAACATCTAGTATTTGAATTGTTGATGATGCAAATCTCACTACATAATGTAAACAATAATCTTTGTCAAGCATAAATGTTAAAAACCAAAAGCATTTGGGAGTTATTTGTGTATTTTACCCTTCAAGATGCATGTGCCATGCCTTTCAATAGCTTTCTTTTAATTGTTCTTCATTGACTTGTCAAAATCATTACCTAAATGTGTGGTTAGAGAGATGAGCTTTGGCAAAAAGTTGGAGAAAGTTGTAATTCTCCGAAGTAATAAGGACAAATTTAATGCGAGTGAAAATTATGTTTGAGTTATAATAGTGAACACTTGAATGATCATTTAGCAAAGAGTCAATTATGTTGTAACAAGCACATATATGACCTCTGGATCAGTTTCTTAATCTTAGTTAATGGAAATGGTACTGTTAGCCTTTTAGCTGGAAATGTCACATTTTTATTCTAAGAGTAACGACTCTTGGGGTTTGGTAACAAAGAGACAGTTCACCCTTTTAAAAGTGATTGAGAGTAGTGATCACAAGGTTAGGAATACGTTTGAGCTTCTAGCCATCAATTTTCTGTGAATGAAACTGCCCATAGTTGACATTTAACACTATTTGCGCCACATCTAGTCAGTGGGATGTTCTGGAATTAGGTTTCTCCATGCGTCTTGCATTTCTAATATATGAATTTTCGTTCTTATGATTTCCTAGTGTTTAAAAAGGCATGATAGTTTACAAGGTCGTTCCTAATATTTTATCGGCCTTGGGCAAATTAAAAAAAGGACCCCTATTTTAATATATTTTTAGGCCTTTATAAAGAACAAAAAGAAGCAAAATATGTGTCCTTTTTGTTGTTTTTTGTGAGGTTAAAAGTGGGCCCTATTTTGCTTCATTTTATTTTTTACGAGGATAAAAATGAGCCCTATTTTGTTATTTATGAGGATGGGGCCTGGGTGGGTGCCATGCCTACACTCTCACACATAATAACATTTAGATGACTTAAATTCTACACCTCTTAAATTTCTGTAATAATTTGTGGGATTAATACACGACGAGAGCGTGTAATTATACATATGTTAAGAATATAGGACATCATAACTAATAAATCGATTCTTAAGTCAAATTAGTATGCCTGATCTTTTCTTGTATCAATTATCATCCAAATCTCCTTATATAAATCCTTCATATTTTTACTATCTTCTACATAGAACATGAACCCTTTTGAATACATTTTAATATAAACTTATATTTAAGATGATCTTATTTGTTTCTCAATCCTTTGAATTATATGATCTCACTTTTCTAGAATGTCTCTATATCGAATCATTTATGTTCTTTTAGTAACATTATAAGATAACAACTACTAATTAAATTCTCCAAAATTAGACCTAAGTAAAAAAGGAATTTTAGTTTGAGGTTTACACAAACTCAAAGGATCCTTACATAATATAATTTGAAAATTTGACTTATATCATTCTTATTGGTCGATAAGGTACTTATGGTACGATTTATATGTTACAATACTACTTTCTTTTGTCAGAGCCTATGTCTTTGTTCAAATAGTGTACATATGATAGTTCAGACACACCTGATTCCTAACTCAAGTTCCACTTGTTTATTTATTCAACCTACCTTTTAGAACTCACATCCAACATATTAATTATATTTAGAGAACATACCAATTTTTGAGGTCATATTATTACTATTAACATTTTGTACCCTTTAACTTGCCTCACATTGATATTAATATTTTGAGTTTTATATAAACTACTTAAAAATTGTCATATCGCTATTACTACCAAGTAATAGAAGCAATTACCTATATGGAAAGGTATTTTGTATTTGTTTGACATACTTCTTATAACTAGAATTGAATATTTCAAACTCATTCCAATATTTATTCTAGAGCTAAAAACTTAATTCAAAGTCAAGTATTCTCGTTTTTTTATAAATGAATTTTTGTAATAAAATTCATTATAAGAAATGAGACTTAATGCTCGATTAAACATATGTTGCGTTAAATACTTAATGTTAAACAAACTATCATCTTTGATAGCAAGTATTATGAATAGTCACAAAGCATATTTGTTCCTCTTTTGTGTTATTAGATTCGTAACATAGTTATACTTGGTATCTATATGTTTGGTTCAATATTAATGTATGAGCTCTTTAGTACTACCTTTCATTATAATGTCATGTACCATAATATTGAAATCAATTGTAGGTGATTAATTCAAACATAAATACTTCAACTTCAATGTGATTAATTCAAACTGACTATTAACATAAGAAATTCATAGGTTTAATAAACATGATAGTTCTTTGCATAATAAACCCCTAGGATGGTAGATAGGTTTGATCCAACTCCTAATGTTGGTACAAAAGTGCATAGCCAATATAATCTAGTTGAAATTAACTAACGAAGAAGATTTAGATAATTTGAACTTTTTTTGTTGGCGATGCAAGTTATCCAAGTGTATTATGTCCCTTTTTCTAGCTTACGATGAGATAAGTCAGATTGGTTGGCTATTTGCAAAGTTAAAACCTAGAGGTATTTTTGAATTACATGGAAAAGGAGAACAGAGAATTGAAAGTGACGCATTTTAGAAAGATGTTTATGAAATAAATGCACTTGTTACATATGACTAAAATGAACCTTTGAATAATCTAAATAATGAATATGTTGAAATTTCATCTGGAGAAGATGAGAAGGGTGAGAGATGAGTTTGATTCTAATTCTTCAAAAAAAGAAGATGATGATGATTTTGATTTACAATTAAGTGATGATAACGATTAAATTTTGTTTGTAATGGAATATTATATTCAATAAATCAATTATTGAATCAATAATATATTGTTATATAATGAATTGAAATTGTTATATTTTTGAAATATTTAATAAAATATAAATTTCAAGTTAAAATATACCACTAAAGAGAAAACATGATATTATTTGACCAAAGTTCAGACCACGATTTAGAGCCAGTTACTGTCCAGGTAAATCATCACATTTTACAGCTGCAACATAATCAGATGTTGTACCTCTAGTTACTACAATTGTAGATGAGGCATCACCTTCTGTACCTGCTACTACACCATCCACTACCCTTATACTAACATAGATATCAGGGGTAAAAGATGTAGATGAAGGAAGTGGCCTCCAACATAGAGTTGAGGGAGTTTATAGAAGAACTTACATCATAATTGCCAACAATCTGTAAGTGAAAATACATGAAATACCATATGTTTATAATTAAGTTATAGGTTTAAATTTAAAAAATGATATAAAATTGTTTTTATATTAGGTTAATTCTGTCTAGACCTTGCTCAAGAAATATGACATCCAAATTTAAGGAGAAAATTGATTTTAAGGGTTATATATGGAAGAATATCTCTCAGGCGACAAAGGATTTTTATTATCAGGAGTTTGTGGTACAAAAAATATATTTTTTGTATTTTGTTAATTAATTTTTTACATTAATTAGATAAATATTGTAGGTTATTAATACTTATCGTATGTTTTTCTTTTTTTCATAAAGATTTTTTTAGGATAGACAATTTGATGTGGTTATTTATAAAGTATCAGAGAGACGAGCTCGTACACGTTATAGAGACTTTGTTGGTACAATATACAAGACTGATGTACGACCTCCTCATATTTTTGAAGAAATATGGAGTCGCTGGCAACAGTATTGGACATCACCCGAGACAATGTCTATTTCAAAGCATAATTATACGAACAAACATGGAGACCCGGGGCAGAGAGTCTGCCCTTACATACTGGAGGATCTATTACCCACCACGAGTATGCAGAAAGACTTTTAAGTATCTAAACTTTGCACTTATATTTTAATTTTTTTTACTTTGATGTATTTCAATTTTATTTGATGTGTGAATTTTGGAATGAAAATATATGTATTATGGAGAATGATAATGTCATAAATGTTTGGTGTCATATATGATTATATTGTTGAGTTACTTTCTTTGTTCAACAGGAGGTAAATATAATAAAAATAGAGGAAATTCTGTCAAAATTTTTGTAAATTGTAGTTTACTTACAACATTTTATTTTGATGCAGGAAAAGTCTATGGGTAGGAAACCTATACCCCATCTTTTTGCACACTTATACTAAGAAACATAATGGTGTGACCTTCATCAACACCCAATATAGAGAAATAAATATATGTAAAATTTATCCTTTAATATTAATGCATAATAATTATCACTTATTAACATAAACATTGCCTCTTGATATGACTAAATATAAGAAAGTATTCAATGACAATCTCAGCAGTCTAAAGATCTTGATGAGAATCAAACCTATCTTCATGTAGTGGTTGGTAGGAACCGTCATGGAAGGATATTTGGTTTAGGTTGATTTGCGAACAAATATTATTCGCAATCCTCCGCATGTAGTACAACAATATCTAGTAGATGGTTCACATCCAATAAAGTCCATGAGATTTAGAGCACAATACAAACATTAACAACTCAGTTGCAACAGTTGATGGAGTATATAACCCAGCTCTGTAATGAGATAGATGAGTTGTAGAGGAATGACAACATCTCATCACAACATTCAGAACATCCATATTCACCAAATGAATAATGTAGTTGTAGTCATTTTGTATGAATTAAATACTTATTGTTGTACAAAATAATTTTTTATTATCAATTAAGATAATTTTTACTTTATATCATCAATCAACTTTCTGTTTTAACGAATTAAATGTAAAAACAAATCAAAATATCATCAACAGATAACTGATAAGTGTATAAATTATACATCTATCATAAGATTATCAAATAAAATTAAATGCAAGGAAAAATTAAAAAAATAGTATCAGTAAATTTATCGACGAAAGACTAAAATTCGTTGGTAAAATGCAGTGAATTTATCGACGAATTACTTAGGCCATCTCCAGCCATTACACCAAAATTTTACGCCAAATTTGGTGTAAAATGGAATATTCTAAGAATCTTTTTACATCAAATTTAGTGTTACTCCAACCATTCTATATCAAATTTTTACACCAAAATTTTTACACTAAATTTTTTTCAAAGAATATACCACAATAATTTAGTTATTAATTAAATTAATTTATATTTATACAACCACAATAATTTAGGTATTAACTAAATTAATTTATATTTATGCAATAATTTATATTTATTTATTTATTAAAAATAAAATAAAATCATTATTCTTAATTAATTAATATATATTTTATATTAAATTAATATGATTTATAAAATATATTTAATATTATTGCAACAATAAATTAATAACATACATAAATGTAAACTGATTAAAATTTCTCATTTAACCTCTAATTATTTGAATTTTTATATCGGTCCCACAAATATTCAGTCAGTACATTACGAAGTTTATAATAAGCTTCTTTATCTCTAATTTGCTTATATCTAGCAAGAAATTCTTGAAATATAACTGTACCATCTCTATTGATATTAATTTTAGGGGCTGATGTTTCGCTCTAATCTTATATGGCCGCTTGAGTATCACGTTCGTCCTCAATGATCATATTGTGCATTATAATGCATGCTGACATAATATTATGTAATACAATTTTTTTGCAAAAAAGTGTCAGTCCCTTGATAATTGCAAATCTTGACTGGAGAACTCCAAATGCACGCTCGACATCCTTCCTATATGCTTTTTGCATCTTTGCGAATAACTTCTTTTTTGGGCCTCAGGGATCATGAATGGTTTGTATCAAGGTAGATCATTTTGGATAAATACTATCAGCTAAATAATATCTAGTATCATACACTTTTTCTTAAATAATATAATGAGCAGAAGGTGCTTTACCTTTGGCAAGGTTTGCGAACAAGTGAGATGTCTCTAATACATTAATGTCGTTATTTGACCCTGGCAAGCCAAAATGTGCATGCCATATCCACAAATCATAATCAGCTACAACTTTAAGAATAATAGTTGGGAATCCACTACGTCCACTATATTGTCTTGCCTAAGCTGTTGGACAATTTTGCCATGTCTAGTGCATGCAATCAAAGCTCCCTAGCATCCTTAGAAAATCTCGTTCTTCATTAATTTGGAGCAGTCTTGCAACATCATTAGCATTTAGTGCTTTTAGATAAATCTGTCCAAAGACTTCCACAATGGCTCGACAAAACCTTTTCGTACTTTCAATTGCAGTTGATTCTCCAATTTTAATGTATTCATAAGTTGAATTAGCTGATACACCATACGCCAACATTCAAAATGCTGCTATTACTTTTTGTAAACTAGACAATCCTAGTTTACCACATCCATCTCTCTGTTGCGTAAAGTAAACATAATGACCTTCAACAGCACCAACAAGTTGTAGGAATAAATTCTGACTCATTCGAAATCGCCTGTGAAACATTACTGCATTATATCTTGGATTTTCTGCAAAATAATCATCCCCTAGTCTTTGATCTGCTATAGCACAATCACGATAAATTACTCTATGACCGGAGATTGAGCCTTTGTTCTTTGGTTGGTTAACTATATTTTTCATATAGTAATCCACTGCAAGGTTGTTGTTGGTATATGCAGATAGTAATGCTTTGTTTTGTGCTAATATTGCAGAAGTGAGATCCAATTCATCCTCCGATGATGAAGATGAAGATGAGGATAATATATGGAAAGAACTAGCAATAGTACTCATGGTTGTAGACAAATATGGTGAAGGGTTCAAAGAAGAATCTGCTAGTGATTCGTTCCCTTATATAGTAAATAATTCAAGACAAGATAAGGAAGCTCTACAAAAAAATCTAACTCTATCTCTTCTTAGTCGTAGGATTAGATTGCATTCATCTCAACCATTAATTAGTATTCGTATCCTATCTACACAATATCCAAGACAAGATCAGGAATCTCTGCACAGAATCTAACTCTATCTCCTCTCATCCGTTGGATTAGATTGCATTTATTTCAACTATTGATTAGTATTCATATCCTATCCACATAATATCCAAGACAAGATAAGGTATCTCTGCATAGAATCTAACTCTACCTCTTCCCATCCGTTGGATTAGATTGCATTCATCTCAACCGTTAATTAGTTTCATATCCTATCCACACAATATCCAAAACAAGATAAGGAATCTCTGCACAAAATCTATCGATCTCTTCTCATTCGTTGGATTAGATTACATTCATCTCAACCGTTAATTAATATTCGTATTCTATCCACACAATATCCAAGACAAGATAAGGAATCTCTGTACAGAATCTAACCCTATCTCTTCCCATCTGTTGGATTAGATTGCATTCATCTCAAACCGTTAATTAGTATTCGTACCTTATCCACACAATATCTAAGACAAGATAAGGAATATCTACAAGAAATCTAACTCTATCTCTTCCCAACTGTTAGATTAGATTGTATTTATCTCAACCATTAATTAGTATTCGTATTCAATCTACAACATCTCTATAAATAGTTTATTTATTCTACTAAATTGAAATCCTCGTTCATATAACACTCTTTGAAATCCTAAACTATAGCACTCTTTCAAACCTATATGAAAAATGGCAAGCTCTAACTTTGGGGTAAAGCCTTCAAATACCTCTCAAAGTGCATCATATTCAGTTGAAGAAGATCGAGTTGTGTGCCATGTATATCTTAATGTTTCACAAGACCCAATCATTGGTAGAGATCAATCTATGGCTTAGTTTTGGTCTCGCATTATAACTGAGTACTATCAAATGCTACCGAATCATATCACTACTATTCAACCTTAGAGATCTTTAAAAGCTCGATGACAAACTATAATGACAGCTATTGAAAACTTTAGAGGATGTGTTAAACAAATTAAAAACTTGAATCCAAGTGGTGCTTTTGAACAAGATATTGTAAGTGCTTTATTTATTTGTTTTTTCTTTGTATAAATTGAAATATATTTGATTTATACCCTAAAATCTAACTTAAGTTACATTGTTCTCTTACAGTTCAAGAAAGCAAAAGATTTACTCATTCAAGATCAAAAATTTCAAAAAAATTTCAAATTTGATCATGTATGGCCAATTCTAAAAAATATGGAGAAATATACTGATATTAGCAGAGAGAAAGCGTCTGGTCATCGAAAACGATCTAAGTGCAATAAAATGTCACCGTCCAAATCTCAAAAATCAAATAAGTCAATAAGATCATCATCATTTTGTATTGATTTAAATAATAATTTTGAAGTTGAAGATCCATTTATTGAACGAAATGATAAACCTGATCATTCTATTGAGAGGAAGAAAGAAAAAAATGAAAAAGGAACAAAATGAGGAAATGAAAAAACTTTTTATGTCTACGAATAAAGAAATAAAAGGACTGTTTCATGAAAGTCAATCTCTTCTTGAAAAAATTATGAACTTCAGTTGTTACGAGCTCCAAATGAGGCAAAAAAATTAGAGTTACTTCAAAAATAGGAAGACAATAAAATTTTATGCAAAGATTTGGATTCCATCAAAATTTCATTGATACGCGAGGCTTTTAGAAATGAACAAATGAAAATTTATGCCAAAAGAGAATGACCTAATTTAGCCAATATTTTGATTTTGGAGGAAATGAGGATGACCTTCCAAGCTATTAATTATTTATGTTAAATTAATATTTTCAAGTGCTTTAGTTTTACTTTTAATTTGATTGTTGCAATTTTAGTTTGATTATAATCTCGAGTCTGATTTCCGTTGTAATTTATTTTAGTTTGGTTCTAATTTCAAATATTTTTGTTGAGTTTTAATTTTTAAAATCAATGGTGTGGTTTAAATTTATTTACTTTTTATTTCAAATTTACTTTTAATTCTTAACATATTTTTTTAATGAATTTATAACACTTACAACTAAGAATAATAAATAAATATTAAAAATAAATTTAATATTATATTCAATATTAGTCTCGTTTTAAATGTCTCAATGAGATTTTTGTAATGATATATTTTTTGTAAAGTAATATATATTTTAAATTGAATTACTTAGTAAATTATGTAAATAAATCCATCCGTGAAAAAGACATAAAGGAATATGTTAAAAAGTAGATGGACAAAATTGTCTTTTTACAATTTTTTGGTGCATAAATAGTAACACACCAAGTTCAAAACATATCAAAATTGGTGTGTTACTATTCATTGTACCATTTTGGCGTGTCTTGGTTGGAGATGGCCTAAGTTCCATCGGTAGAGTTAGTCGTGAATTAACCGATGGATTTGATAATTCCATCAGTGAATTTACCGTCAAAGAAATCTTGCCTGTTGCTAAATTATCGACGTCTATTTAGAGACAAAACACAAAATATTAGTCGGTAAATTAGCGACGGAAAATCTGTACTCTGTCATCAATTATTACCTACGACCATTTTTCCGACGACTGGTTCCGTCGGTAAATTCCATCCCTAACTTAGTTTACTAACAGAAAACCTTCCCATTTAGTTGTTAAATTTTGTGGCTAAACCCTATTTTTCTTGTAATACATAAGATGGTTCTTGCCAAAATCTTTTACTAAGAACACTTGATGTCCAGTTGTTCAGACTGAGAATTTGTTTAAACTTGTGACAATCATTCAACTTTTTTTCTTGTTCCTTGACACAATCCTCACTGTTAAGTTCACTGGTTACTGTGTATTTAAAGTTCTGTTTTTGTTTTCTTTGTCTTTCATCAAATAGGATCACATCACGACCCATAAGTATGCACATAAATATTTTGTACTCGGAGCTCAAGAAGTAGCAATTTCAAATGGTTGGAGACCTTTAAAATGGTATGTTCCTATTATCACAAGAGAGAAGATTACTAGTATTTAACTTTTGATTTTGCATTTTTTTGGGTTGAAAATTCCACTTCGAAGATGAATAGTATTTCCCTTTTCTTATGCAAAGCTAACAGATACTTCCACTTTTTCTTCCGATCATAGTAAGATCAAATGTACTTGAAAGGAGCCTAATCATATTCTTCTGTTACAGGAGATTGATTTAGGAGTACTTTACTGTTGACCTTTATGCATGGTGTTTCTTTTCTCTGTTATTTTTATAGAGCGTCTATGGAGCAGGATATATAGAGAGAGTCTGCAGGCATTATCTTAACAGCGCTACTCCGCTTGCACTACGTTCCGGCTGCCCCGGTCACAAACAAATACACCGGATAGCTCCAATTGGACCAGGGTCTTGTTACGGTCTGTAGTTCTTCTGTTGTATCGTTATGTTGCTTTGTACAATTTAATTGACTTTGTCAATCAATCTCCAAGCTCTGAAGCAACCTACTCCTGGATTTTTGGGAAAAACGAGTCCGTCCATGGTCTTGCTTGAAGATAACAACTAGCGACCACAAAAATAGCTCACGGGTGAAGTCACCGATTATATGCGTTCTAATTAATCCACGCGTCTTTGAATTAAAACTGACTGTGTTAACTTGTTGCACAGGGTAGTCATTTCTATTCAATGAAATGCTAATACTCTTCCTTGGAAACTATTAATTCCACCGGCGAAAAAGACAATCTTGAGTTGAGCAATATCATCCAACTTGCCATAACTTCACCTTTCTCCTGCTTTCCTTGTATTTTCTCTTTTCTTTCTCTCTAGTACGAGTACATACGGCGACAATACATTGTGGACACCGAGCTATCTGGGATCCTTAAACCTTGAAAACTATAAATCCTATTCTTTAAGCCATTCCTTTATCATTTTGGTACTCAAAACTCGTTCTCACAATTGCCTAAAGTTTGCTTCCCTGTTTCAACTCTTGAATGATTCTTATTGTCTCACAAAGTCAAACCCGGCCAAGTATGCCTGTTTCAATATCAAAAAACCTGATTGGCTAATCGAGTTACAGATTCGCTAGCCAATCAGGTCAAGTCTCGAGAATTAGGCGTTTATTAGTATCAAAACTTGCCTATGGATTGTGCTACTATCCTTTTAGAAAATATATCTAAGGTTTTCTTTCCCTGCTTAGTTTATTTGTTCTTCTCCTTTTTTTTTTTTAGCCTGATTTTTGTAGGAATAAAGATTTCATGACTTTCACAAGCTTTTCAGACGGAGCTTAAATTATTAGTCAAACAAGGAAAGATTCGTACAGCACCCACGGTGACACATGGAAATAACCTATTAATTAAATGCATATGTAATGGAGTGGTTGATTATGCTGGCGTCCCCTCCCCAGCTCTGATGTTGATTAATTTTACATATCAATTGAGATCTTTCGCTCTCTAAATCATCCATGCTCACTGTGGTTAAGATTAAACACACATCTTCAATTTCTCCTCCTTGAAAAATAAAAAGAACAAGTCGAACGTTTTAAAGAAGGAATATATTTGGAAAGTATCCTACTACGGTTGTAATCGAATTGACTTGAAAATAATCGAATCACACAAAATAATGTTAAAAATTCATCTATTCTCCCTTTATATATATTTGATTGTTTTAAACATGAATCATTTAAATAATATACAGTATTTTTTAGATAATTTATTTTCAAATTTAAAATATCTAACTAATGAATTTCTAATAATTTTTTAGCATAGGTATCTTGATATGATTTTTTTAATGTTAATATATTTAATAAAGTAATAAAAAGTTTTTTTTAATGTCTATGCCAATTTTAAATTAGAAGGTTGAAAGAGACAAATCCACAAGTTTGTATCAAGAGACTGTTATTTCAATAAGGTTACACAATTGATATTTCATTCTCCTTCCGATTCATAATAAGAGTCGTTTTAGAAAAATACACATTTATTAAGAAGCTAATAAAATTATAGATATACCCTTATTAATACTCCCATAAAATTACCTCGGTAATCAGTATCTTAAATAAAATTGTGAGAGAAATTACCTTGAAATTGTGATCGATATAATTAAGATAAGAGAGAAATGAAAGGTTAATTTTGAAAAAAAGTTATAAACATGCATACAAAGTCAAGAATGACACTTATTTTGAATAATTAAAATGTATCTAAAACGACTCTTATTATAAATCGGAGGAAGTATTGAATTTTATCCTAGTTACGCTAAAATTAATTTATTGCCTAAGTAATGTGTCTAGGAACAAATACAAATAGTCAAGTTGGTGGAATTAGGAAAAGCCACATCTCATTCAAGAGAAGAAAAAGCTTTTGGTCAAATATCATATAGTAATTAGATCAATAAACTTGGGATCTTTCCATTTATTAACAAGCAAAGTTCCTTGAATTTACGCTTTTTAAAGAAGGAAGAAAGACATGAACAAAGTTAAAATAGAAACACTCATTTGCTGAAGACTTTCTCCCTAGTTTATAGATTAATCATGGAGTTTGATCGGTGAATCGACATACATAGAAATAGAATTGAAGGAGGATAGTGTATTTTGTGTTATATGAAGAAATGATGTGTAGTGTACTCTCTTTCTTTCTCTGTCTCTCAGTCAAATAAACAAGGAAAGTCACAACTGAAAAGGACTACTATTGCCAATTTCCCTTCTCTCTCTCTCTAAAACTATTCCAAGTTGTTCAACAGCGTCTCTTGTTCGGATTCGTCGTTGCTGCTTTTATGGATTCACCTTCTCATCTGTTGTTGTAAGTTTCAAATCCGACTACCTGCACCTCTTTATCTCTATTGCTGCAGCTTTGGGTCAGCGGGATAGAGGGAGAGTTTTAAGAAATGGAAAACCTTAGAAGAAAGACACCAGTCCTTTTGTTTACGTAATTACTTTTTTTAAAAAAAAAATTATAATTTGAGCTTTTAAAAGTTAAGGTCTTGGATTTATATTTTGGGTAGCGTGGCTAATGTTTGATATTGGTTTTTATTTAAATTTTGGATGTGTTGTTTTCTTTCTTCTTCTTCTGGCTTATTTTTTGATTTTTTGCAACTTATTTATTTATTTATTTTGCTTGTAGGGGCGCTTTGTAACATAAAAGTCTAGGATCTGGATTGTTACCCTTGTAATAACGTCTTCATGTTGCATCTAAATCCAAGTTAGTGTTATCGAAGAACAGCCAGGCTCTTTAGGGTTTCTGGGTTTGGGGCAATCCTACAGTTGCTTGAAATTTTGTGAAGTGGGATGGATATGATGAGCAAAGAGGATGCCACCAATAGTACTCTGGCTCCCCAACTGCCTAACGTTTCCGGAGCTAGGAGAATGTTCTGGCGTTCTGCATCTTGGTCTTCTTCTAGGACTGCACTTCAAAATCCTGATGTGGAAGACAAAGATTCTGGTGCAGACCCAGTCGGTAATAATGGACATAACCGGAGATATCCAGCTCCATTAACCCCCCGTTCCCAGCAGAACTGTAAAGCGCGGTCTTGCTTGCCTCCTTTGCAGCCTTTGTCAATTGCTAGGAGAAGCTTAGAGGAATGGCCAAAGGCGGGATCAGACGACTTAGGGGAATGGCCACATCCACCTACCCCTAGTGGCAACAAGACTGGTGAGAGATTGAAACTAGATCTATCTTCAATTCAGAAAAATCCAGATAGTAATGGAGGATTAGGAAAGAAAGAAAGGATTGCTTTCTTTGATAAAGAATGCTCAAAAGTAGCAGAACATGTATATCTTGGTGGGGATGCTGTTGCTCGAGACAGGGAAATTCTAAAACGGAATGGTATTACTCATGTGCTAAACTGTGTGGGTTTTGTTTGTCCTGAGTATTTCAAAGGCGATTTTGTATACAGGACTTTGTGGTTGCAAGATAGTCCGTCAGAGGACATTACGAGTATTTTATATGATGTTTTTGATTACTTTGAGGATGTTAGGGAACAAGGAGGAAGGGTTTTTGTTCATTGTTGTCAAGGAGTATCACGATCCACTTCATTGGTGATAGCATATCTCATGTGGAGGGAGGGTCAGACTTTTGATGATGCATTTCAATATGTGAAGGCGGCAAGAGGGATTGCTGACCCCAATATGGGTTTTGCTTGCCAGTTGTTACAATGCCAAAAGAGAGTTCATGCATTTCCTCTCAGTCCCAGTTCATTGCTGAGAATTTACAGAATTGCCCCACACTCACCATATGACCCTTTGCATCTTGTCCCAAGAATGTTGAATGATCCTTCTCCTTTTGCCCTGGATTCTAGGGGTGCCTTTATTGTTCATATACCTACTGCTATATACGTATGGGTTGGCAAAACTTGTGAACCCATTATGGAAAGGGATGCTAGAGGGGCCGTTTGTCAGATACTTCGCTATGAGAAAGCTCAAGGGCCAGTAATAATGGTTAAAGAAGGTGAAGAACCACCTTACTTTTGGGATGCATTTTCTAGTTACTTACCTTTAATGGATAAATCTGGTGATGGAGCATATGCTGGGGATTCAGTATTTAAGACTTACCCAGGTGAGAGGAAGGTTGATGCCTATAATATTGATTTTGAGATTTTCCAGAAAGCTATCAAGGGTGGGTTTGTACCTCCATTTTCATCATCGGAGGATGAGTGTGAAACTCATCTTCCTGCTAGAGAAAGCTGTTGGAGTGCATTAAGGAGAAAGTATGCACCTGTTGGTGGGAAGGACTTTCCTCCAGCTCCCAAAATTCTCCTCTCCAGGGTTTATTCAGATTCTGTGATTATATTACACGCATCTTCTCCATCATCATCGTCGTCGTCGTCGCTGTCATCGTCATCATCTTCTCCTCCTTATCTGTCCCCAGATTCCATCTCTTCTGATTCTAGCATTTGCTCAAAGTATATGTCAGAATCCTCTTTAGATTCTCCTTCAGCTGCTCGAACTTTATCCAACTTGTCCAGCCTGTCTCTTCTTTCTTCAGGGAATTCTTCTCAACCAACATCCAACAATCCTGGCTTTATTGATGTCAACATTACATCACGGAGATGCTCTCATTTATCATTCTCTCCTTCAAAAAAATCTTCACCTTCACTTGCTGAGAGAAGGGGTAGCTTATCGAAGTCCTTGAAGCTGCCGGCGGTTACTGATCAAAGAAGAATGACTGATACACCCCCAACTTCTCTCGCCAGCTTGGAAGATGATACTGATATAAGCAAAAATTCATTCTCATGGTGTGATTCAGCTAATGTAGAAATGGATCTAGAGTTGGGAGATAATGTTAAAGAGGGATATGGAGCTTCAATCCGAGGATGTAAATCTAGTATGTCTCCAAGTATATTGACTACTTCTGAGACATTTGACAAAGAGCCCACCTTTATAGATAATTATGACGAGTCTTTAAGACAACATATCCTTGGAGAAGACTTAGGGTGCCCCACAAAAAATGGGATGGATTGTTGCTTGCCAGTTTGTAACCAAAAGAAATGTTTGGTACATAGCTGGCCCAGTTTGGAAAGGATTGCAGATTTTGGCGCCAGTAATTTAGATTCTAAGGCTGTATTTTTAGTTATAGGGACAAATAGTGGTTTAGGAAGGGAAGATAATAGGATTCTATATGTTTGGGTAGGAAAATCTTTCTCTTGTGATAGAAACACGATGCAGTTACATAACAACAAAGAGATTGCAGATCTAGAATGGATTGACTGGAATCAAGCTGCTTGTCACATTCCAACTCAAATGGGACTACCAGGAGACATCCCTGTTAAGGTGTGAGTTTGAACTTGCAAGTATTTACCACCCTTTCTTTGTGAATTATGAATTTCTCTCTGTGTTGCACCTTGCTATTTAGGTCTAAGTACCTGAATTACTCTCAACTATATTTTGCATTGTTTTTTATTTGTTCTTGTGTAAATATGGGTGTTAAAAATGCAGTTGTGGTTCCTTTGGCGATGTTAGTGTTATTTTCTATGAACACATCTTTAATAGCGTTTAGTTGCAATTAATGTTTGGAAGGGAACTATGTTGATAAAAATAGAATTATTTCTATTCTTATTTTTATTGGTAGTTAATTTATTTTGCTGCCTTGAATCTAGGTTGCTGTTGCTGATAAACATTTTTTGTTATATTATGATGCTGAATATGGACAGGTTATTAAAGAAGGATTAGAGCCGACAGACTTTCTTGCATTACTGAATTAGCTGTAGTCCCTAGTGAATGCACGAGGATTCTGCATCCTATAGCTGATCTTACATTGACATCTTCATAGTCCTAATTTGCATCAGAACTTTCCTGGCATTATGATGAGTTGATGTGGCAAACCAGTGAGGTAAGATGGTAACTTCTTAATCTTGAAGATATCAGAATAAATATTCCTGTTATCTAAGATTTATTGCTAGCTTATATGAACTTTGTGGTAAATCCAAGACAATATTATGGTTTTTCACTCAATGGTTATTGACCTTCTGCCTCTTTTAATTGGAAGTAGATACGTATGCTTCATTTAAAATTGGTCAGATTGTCCGGTTTCTTGAGATAGCATAGTTTCATAGTTATAGCCTTTTCAATCTGGGTGAAATGCCTATTGATATTAAGTGAGAAGGGATTTGCTATTTTCTGTTTAATTTGGTACAAGGAAGTTCTTCCTTATATCAGAGAAATCCAATTCAGAGAGGATGAGAAATGTCAACATAAAAATTTTCTGCTTTTCCCCAAGATTAGCGTACATTACAGTCAAAAGTTGCTTTGTGTATAAACTTGACTTCTTCTGATCATTGCTTATTGGGTATTGTTTGCGAACGTTTTCTGGGGGAAGCAAGAATTGGTCATTAGGCAAGCCATCCTAACATTGCATCATAGCCTTCATGTTTACGTTTTAAGGACGGTAGATATAGCCATGCTTTATATCAGAAGGGAGTAGGTTTGGGAATAGTTATGTTTTCAATAACAGAAGTTGGTTACTTCTTTTTGCCATTTGTCTCATGCAAGTTTATTTTGCAAAAAATATTTGCAGGTCTGCCTTTCAAGTTGTGGCTACCACCTGGTTGTACAGTACTGTAACTCCTTTGGTAACACAATCATTTTGTCCCACAATTTGGATGCGTTTGTATATTCGGAATTTTGAAAGATTAAAGCAAATTGAGACAAAATAGATACATCAATTATTCACTATTTTGATATATGCCAGTTGCCATCATGATACTTGTTGCAAATGAATTTATGAATGGTTTTGAGCATAGTGTTGCAAAAAATTAATGGAAGATGGCTTGTATTAGAAACATATATAGTACTAGTCTAGTGTTGTGCGCTTTCGCTTGACTCATTTGAGTGAGAACAAAAGGGTGTAACTTCCACAGTATGACTTATGTTTTGGCATCCAAGAAATGAACCTGTTCTAGAAAGAGGCTTTTGTTCTTATTGTTTCTCGTGTAGTATCCATCTTCTTTTGGCAGCTCAGGTCAATTTTCCCTTAGGAAAGCATCGAACATACCTTCACTAATCAGTAGTTAGCAAAAAATGTTCCAACGACTTTAGAGGAGAACTACATCCGCGATAGATGGATTTTCACTGAAGTAAGAAGGGTCAAGTCTTTTACCAACGATACCAATGAGTCTCATAAGTCTGACCAAGAAACCAGTGCACGTGGGATATCCATTTGTAGCAGCTGTTACAGCAATGTTACAGATGCCTCAAGTGCAATCTGCGTCAATTGGAAAGCTGACTTACGTCCCTTAAATAAGTTTTCTGAAGAAGAGGCCAGAAGTAATATCGAGGGTGGCATCCTGAAAGAGTTGGTGACATATATGGTTATGGATGAGTTGGACGTGAAGCCTATGTCAACAATCTCTAGGGTGACGTTAGTAGTAAGTAAGTTTAGTATTCAGGCTATTGGTTCTCTTGAGGTATGTTGGTTTTACTTTTATCGTTTTATCTTGATATAAGCTCTGATGGCTTACCATAAATTAATTGCTGGTCTGATAGGTTTTAAAGTTGTTGATGGCTTCTTTCGAAAGCAAGCGAGTCTTAACAAGTGTCTTCCTTGTGAATATGTCGTCTTGAAGGTGTTAGTTTGCTTGGTTTTTGTGTAGTTTAGATTCAGTATTGGTTTCTGGCTTCGGAGTGTTACCAAATTCTGATTTGCACTTTTGTGGGTGAACGTGTTGTGACCATGGTTTGTTGATTTAAGATGTCCATCATGTCTGAGCTAACAAGTAAAATCTAGTTAATCTTCTCGGTTTGAACTCTCGATCTTTTGCCTTGTGCTTCGTTATTGTTTATCTATTATAATAGTTTCTTTGTTTACTTGAACATTAACAACACCAAAACATCAAAATTTGATCTATGTTGGAAATGGTTTGTGGAAAACTTGGCCTGTATCCTATATAATAAATGCCTTACTAATTAGCAGTTTAGAAGGAGGAACGTTTTAGAGTATCGGCAAATTTTAATGCGATCAAACACAGAACAACAGGGAAAGTGGATAATTAACTCGTTCATTTTGTCCCTTTTCACTTTCCTTTACTAATTATACATTTGACCTTTTTTGACTTAAGGTTTCTCCCTCTAAAATAAAATTCTTTCCCACTTCCTTCTTTTGGCATTATTAACACCGGCTCCTCCATGCCTGATGTTCCTTTAAACCAGACTTCAGTTCTATAAGTCACCAGAAAATTTGGTTTCAAGTGTTGGGAGAGTCTTCTCCTTTGTGGAAGCTTCATTATTATCCCCAAGTGCTAAACCATAGTTTTTCCCCCATGGAAATATTGAAAGGAGGGGTTTCCAATTGGGATGCCACCCTTGTACCTTTACCAACTTTGAATTCTAGACTCTCTATTATTAGAAACACTTTGGGTGAAAAGAAATTATGGTTAATAAGAAAAGCATATTCCTCCTCAAAACTGAGTCACTTACACAAGCACAAAAGTTTGTAGATTAACCCATTTTTATTAAACAAGTTTCTCTATAATTCAATATTTATAACCTGGTTTAGGAGTATTGGACAACTAAGGGGTTTACTTAGGGGGTGTTTGGTTTGAGGGTTTGAGAATAAATGAATGGAATAATAGTAAAAAATAGTGTTTACTTTGGGGCTTTCAATTCCAAGGGAATTGATTTATTCCATTAAATTTGAGAATCTATTAAACCCCTCAAAAGGGTGGGTATCAAGTTTTCATTCCAATTTGGGAATCCACAAATCATCGAACAACCGTCTTCTCATCTTCTCCTGCTCTCTTCTCTGATCGGGTTTCCTCGCTATCGCTAGGTTTCTGCTATATTATCACGTTAAAAAGACGTTCCAATCAGTTTATAATTGATTTCCAGTAGGATTTTTCCATAGAAAGCTATTTTCTTGGTATCATCAGGCATTGGGTCTCGAGGACATGGGAGATCGTGATACTTCACTGCTGAACAAGTGCAGATTTTGACCTGAACACATACTGTTCATAAAGTTTTCACTTGATGTGAACCATGTGCAGCGAGCTTGTTAAAAAATGTTGACAATTACCCAATTACAACTATATTTACGCATCATTTAAAAACACCGTAATCTTCACCTTCGATTTTTTACCTCCTCACCTCGTCATATAAAGTTTGAAAGGAGATTACCCTACATTTGCATCTACTTTTGTATAATTTCCCCTGAAGAGTCGATACAAAAGAAGATCAGAGACATCTTGGGAATTGAGGTGCATAATGTTTATTATGATTACTTTTTATTATGTAATGTTTTAGAGTTTTCTTATAGATGATTGATCTGTTTTAAAGGAGATGATTGATAGAATTTTGATATTTGTTGAGTTGTAACAATTGATTAGTCTTGGGTGAGATGTGGACTTAGAGATTTGGATTTTACCATCGAATGTTGGTCTGTCACAAATTCAGTAAGTGAATTTGAGTTCAAGACATGACAAATTATTAAATTATTAAAAACACCCTCTTTCAAATTTGAATGGATGTGCTCCAAGTTACCTTTGGTTTTATGATGATTAAGCTGAAGTTGATTCTTTTATACATTTCAAAAATACAATGCTTATATAAATCTAATTTTAACATACTCTACTTGAATAGCAATTTATACACTTGTTGCTTTTATGTCCCAGTCACATATTTCATAACTTAATGACATTAGAATCTAACATTAGCTACCTTTAATTTCAATGTAGAACATTATGGCACGTACCCCTATCATAAGTAGACGACGCAAATTAATTCGAAA
>JANZLF010000222.1:19040682-19057185 GCA_026546835.1 Erythroxylum foetidum
GTGGAAGGCTTTAATAGCAATTTCGCAACCATAGCAAATGCTATTGCAGATGAAAATTTACGTGACAAAGCTGCTTCAGAAAAAATGAAAGACGTAGTAGAAGAGTTAATGAAAATTGGCCTTCCAAGTGGTGATGTCTTTAAAGCAGCTAACATTTTCAGCTCAAATAAAGACAAGATTGATGTGTTCCTCAACCATCCCGTTGACATGCGAAGGCTTTATGTCTTAAGTTTATTTTAATGTTGTTTTGATGCTTTATGTTTTAGGTACTATGAAAAATTTTGCTTTATGTTTTGATACTTTATGTTTTAGGTACTATGAAAAATTTTGTTTTATGCTTTGATGCTTTATGTTTTAAAGTTTATTTTGATGTTGTTTTGATGTTTTATGTTTTAGATACTATGAGAAATCTTGCTTTATGTTTTGATACTTTATGTTTTAAGTTATTTTGATGTTGTTTTATGCTTTATATTCCATTTTAAATATGATATGAAAAATTGTATTATATTATCTTTCATTCCCATAAATGTAACAAACCAAACAACATTATTGGTATTAATACAGAAGCCCAAGTTACAAACCAAACATCATTTTTCAATTTTTCATACCCATTCCCATCACCTTCTACTATTATACCCATACCCATACCCAACCCCGTGCTCAAACCAAACGCTCCCTTAGCTATCTTGGAAAATCTTTACGCCTTGAAGATGCCACTGCAAATATGACATGAGTTAGTTATGCATGCATTTGCATGCTCATAGACATTCAACAGCCCCTTCCTAGTTGATATCACTCCTAAGGTTGGATGAAAATAGAGATATATTTAAGGACATTGTGAAAGTTTCTTATAATTGGAGACTAGAACTTCTCATGCAAATGGTAGCGTGACAACCTACGGGGAGGAAATTCACTACATGTGAGTGCAAAGAAATCATACCTTTGTACCTCGAAAAGAATACTTATATTGTCAATGAAAGTACTGAGAATTTGGAAAACTAAAATCCTTATACTAAAGAGGTCACTTAAAATATTATTTTAGTAATGCAAATTGCAGAATAGAGGGAGAATCCTCAATCTTTATCTTCGAGTAAAGTTGTCAAAACCTTTGATGAGGGAGATATGTTGCCTAATGAATTGCTTAAGGAACCTAACATAATTTTGATAAAGGAACCCCAATCTCGAAGGAGGATGGGCTTGAGAATAATGAGGATATATTAAAGGGATCAATCTCTATCAAGCTTTCAATTTGAGAAGTAGGTAAGGATTTTCATCATCAATTTCTCTTTGGATTTTAACGAAAAAGAAGACAACATTGAACACAACTGCTTCTTGATTATTTCTCTTCGATTTTCCATGGAAACAAAGGTGTTCTTCGTTGAAGCTTGGAAACCCATGGAGAAGATGAAGGGCTAGATGTCCCGATGCCAGTTAGGAGGTGACTTTGACGCCAATGACCCGGTTGAGCATTCTTTCCTTGTTTTTGTTGTTTCTTTCTCTGTTATTGAATTGATTGTGTTATCCTAGGCATATGGATTTAGGTTTTGTGTATGAATAATCATATTATTGTATAGTTCAGTTGTTAATATGAACTCATAGCTAGAATTTTAATATAATCCGTAATTGTTATATTTGAGATTTGTTTGTAGCAACTAATGGTTCGTAATAATTACGGATAATATAACCTAGGTTAAATGACGCATTTATGTGATTATTGCCTTGATTGATCGATTTTCCTAATTTATAATGCGAATACCTAATTAAACATAGAGATCGTATCGTAGGTTATTCAGTAGTTAGGTTTAATTAACAATTGTATCTTAATTAAACATAACTTAAGGGAAAACTTGGGTTAATTGATCGTATCATTAACTGATGATTAACTTAAGTGGTAATTAGTAGTTGGTATTCATAATTAATTTGGATAATAACCTATCGAATGTGAAAGCTAGATTTAGTCTGTTACTTGAGTTGATCTTAGAATTCAAATTTTAATTTTAGTAAGACAATTAACCAATCATTTCCCTTAATAACGCATAAGAGATTAAATTAGTGAAATTAATTCTCAAGAGTTTTCCATATTTATTATTCTATTTGTTTTTGCTTCTAGTTGAATCATTTACTTTTCAAACTAATTTATAGTTTTCTTTTAAAGTCTTCATTCAAAAATCGAGATAGAATGTTTAGGATTGCATTTGTTTTTATTTTTCATTCAAGATTAATTTAGGTTAACCAATTTCACCTCCGTGGGAGATGACACTGGGTAATCACTACAACTACCTCGTATACTTGCAAGTAAGATGGCCTAGGTAATTTTTAGAACTTTTTGGGCATAACACCTTTTTATATTTATTTTCGTTCATTTAATGTATGAGATGATGATGGATTGTATAATGGATCTTGGATTGTTGATGATGTTCTAACTTTTCCTTTGGGATTTGACCTTGATTCAATGTTAATATAGTCATTTTGTGTTATTTTGATAGGTTGTTGTGATTAATTGTGGAACTTCCATATTTAAGTAATAAACTGAGAGGGTAAATTGAATAAAAATGATTAGGTTGGATTAATGAGAGTTAATTAATCTAATAGACCAAGTGACTAGTCATATTGGTTATTGTGCAGAGAGACCTGGTAGTTTAGTAGAGGCATAAGTTCTAATTAGAGTTGTGATATTTTTGTCAATTGACATATTGCAAATTCCATAATTCAATTAGGGTTTATTGTTGATTGCAAAAACAAATTACTTATTTTACACTAAAAACTGCAAGTATACAGGTCGTTACTTGTAGTAAAAAGCAGATATAGCCCCATAAAGATTGTGTTTAGGTACCACTTAGTTCAGGTTGTGCTTTGTTTATGACTCAAATTCGAATAATAAGCTGAAAAGTAAACTAAATTAAACAAACTAGTAACGAAAAATAATATAACAATGGAAATCTAACAAGAGAATTAATCAATTTATGAAAAAGGATTCTTTTCATATATGAATTAAAGTGTACCTAAAATCATATATGAATTAGGTACCTAAAATCATATATGAATTAAAGTGATTATCTTAAAAAATTTTCATATCAATAATCACTAAATGTTATGGAACAATTTTTTAATCAATTAAACACCTATTAGTGGTGCAGAGAGATCTATGAAAACCATTATAGAAAGTTTCAATAACTAGCCAATTGCGAATTCCTTAGTGAGGACACAATCTTAATAGCTCCTTATGTCATTCCTATGCCTCATAGAAAGTCTGTTAATCATGTTGAGCGAATGTGGTGATCTCCTTCCTCATCTTTACAGTCTTCTGAGGTGGAAAATATTTCACAAGAAATTTCTCTACTAAACTATTTCATGTGGTGATTGATCCAGTAGGTAGAGACAACAACCATCCTTTGGCTATATCCCGAAGAGAGAATGGGAAAAGCCTTAGACGTGTAACATCAGTAGACGCCTTATTAATCTTAAAGGTGTCACAAATCTCAAAGAAGCTAAGTATAGATTAGGATCATCATTTGGTGAACTGACAAACTGAACAGAGTTCTAAATCATTGAGATAATAACTGGCTTAATCTCAAATTGTTTGCTCAAATTACTATTCTTTTAATGCTATATTAAACACCATCCACTTGCGAAGTCGCATATTCACAAAGAGTCTTTGTAAGAACTTCTTCCATATTCTCAAGAGCATCTATAACAATTATGAGTAAAAAAACAACAAAATAACTAAAAAATAAGCAGTAAAATTAAATCTTATGTTAGAGTTTTCATAATTTGTTTAATATTATCAAAGTTAAAATAATTCCCAACACCGATACCAAAAACTTGATCTTGTAATTCTAATCATGATGACAAGTGCAAGTGAACATGGTCACAAGTAATAATTTGAAAGTATCCAAGTATCATATCTATAGAAAATTAATTAAATTCACTGATTCTTAAACTACTACTCTATTTAGGTAACCAAAAGTAGGAATTTAGGAAATTAATTAATCTAAATAAACAAACTACTGAATGTGAAATCAATAATAAAGTTATGAAATTATCCAAATATAAAAGCCTAGGATTCTAATGGTTCCACCTAATCAATTATGCAATGGAGGTCATAGCGATTGAAATTAGTCTTTAGCAGGCCTAATGCATTATCAGTTTAGCTTAATGAACTTTAATGATTGTCAACTGAATGCTCTAACGTATGTGGTATTTATTGTCACTAATATTTACTGTTGCAACCTACTACCTATATCCTAATAGAATAAAACACTATATGTCTATGTGGATTACTAAATTGAGACTCATTAAAAATAGGCTCCCTTTTACGATTGCATACAAATTCAGGTATATTTATATCCTCAACATGTATGTTATTTCATCCAGTTGAACCCAGGACTAAATTATCTCTATTAAGAATCACCTATCCCTTTCAAATCAATTAACTATTGTCCAGAAAATTAAAGGCATTAAGCACATAATAAAATAAACAACTAAGCTAGCAAGTAAATCAATTCAAACCATCATAAATCATATACACACAATCAATTAGGCTTCTGCATAGAATCCTAGTAGTTCATAATGTTAATAATAACTCTAAACATGTTCAACAAAATCAAAGAATTCATTTAATCAAATTTAGAATCCAAACTAAAATAAAAATAACAAACTAAACCCAATAGGTACTTCCTTGCAAAGAATGAATGCGTAGCCGTCAATCTCTAACATGAGAGCCTCTTATTGAGTATTGTGTCGAGTGGAATTCTCTCCCCCTGATTTCTTTTTTTTGTATAGGTGTTTGCTCATGCAAAATCATATTTTCTAACCCTAATTACTCCCCATGAATTAAAAATTCTAAAATAATTAGGAAATTAAGTCAAGTTAGGAAACTGATTCTGGATGAAGATTAGGCATGTTTTTTGGATATGATGTCGACCTCTTTTATGTCCTCATTCTTTGGGCTCTTGAAACACCTCATTTAGATATGTATAACTCAAGATATGGCCCAACCACCTTGACTTGGTCAGTAGTCAGTTGCAACTTCTTTGTTGTTTCGACTTATCAAACGACAGACTTGGGCTTTGACTTCTTCATATTAGTTGTAGTCGATCCTCCTAGCTTTTTTTAAAGACTTTGAATCTCCCCAATTGGAGCTAAAATAAAGAAGATATATTGAAAAAATTGAACTATGGGTGCTTTTAAGCAAAATCACCTTTCACTTATAAAAAGTGAACATAAATCCAATTTAGGTGCTTTTATAAGGTAAAATCAAGCAAGGTAATCAAAACGTAAGAAATTAAGGGCATAAAATATAGTGCAAAATTAGTTTATTATTTATATTTTTATGTTCGTAGATGATATCGTTTCATGGAAAATTGTCAAGCAAACATTTCTAATCTCTTCTACTATGCATGTGGAGTTTGTTGCATGGTATAGAGCTACTTTATGGGTAGCTTGGTTGAGAAATATGAACTATGAATTTTCTATGGTTGATTTAGTTACTAAGTTTTCTAATTGTATTGTGATAATATTTCTATAGTATTGTATAGTAACAACAATAAGAATATCATATGATCTAAGAATTTAGAGTTAAAATATTTGACCATAAACGAACTTGTACAAAAGGATGATATTATATTAGAACATCTTTTTACTAAGTACATTCTAGTTGATCCTTTAATTAAAGGACTTTGGTTTGCTGTTTTTGATATACATGTCTTTGTATGATGATTTTGAAGTCCTTTGACACTATTAATTAGAGATAATTATATATTTAATCTATATCTATTTTTTCTTCTTTTGGGTTGTGATTGTATTTATATATTAACGATTGTCAATTTATTTGAAGTATGATTTATTATTTATGCTATCATGATACATGTGAAAGTATTAACACAGTCGTGTGTAATCTATAGCATGTTACAAGTTATTTGGCACATATATATAGTTAGACCTTTATCTTTCGTTTCTGAATACATTCAAGTATCTCAAGATATTGCCAGGTTTATAAGACATACAAGGATATATGTTTTAATCTCATAAAAGTTTTTCCTAATACAATTTAACATACAGTGAGGGAAAAGATATTTCTTTATTTTATTTTAGTATAAATTTTAGAGAAATTAAGAACAACAAATGAAACATGGTAAATTGTAAATCATTTGGTTACCGTTATTGTTTATCACGCGCTATTTTCTCACTAAAGTTAGAAAAAATGTTAGATATATGATTGTGATGGATCTTTATCATTCATAACATATATTTATGATATCTTCTAATATTTAAAGCTTTATGGTACCGAATGGCTTTGATTAAGTTTGGACATTATGTTTTACAATAATCAGCTGATACAATATCCTTTTATTTCTCTTATCATTTATTTTTATTTATTACAAATACATTAACCAGTGTTTGTCTAAATGAGAGAATGATGGGTTTTAAGTCCATCTATCAATTATCATTTTGAAAAGTTAATGTTGAGAAAACTAAATTTGTATCTAGCATTAAGATATAGTGGCTCAATAAGTGATCTATCAAAATTAAACAAAATTGAATGAAGAAAATGGGTGATGTTCTTATTAAGCCTATGATAGAAAGGATCAATAAAATTACAATTATTAGGTATCTTCCGAGTGTTTAAATTATAGGATAGTGTTACGTGGGCAAGGGCAAAAAGGACAGCTTTCATTCTCACCCTCACAAAGGCATCCCAGGACTTTTCTATGTACACTTATTCCATTTAAGTGGCTATTGTTTCTTTCAATTATTTGGATGTTTTTTTTACCCTCTAACTTTTTTATTTTTATTAAGATATGAATCTAATATACTACAACTTAAGAATTGATAGCAAAAAAATTTCTTAGCTCTAATTTTTGAGTGATAATTTAAGAGTAAATTTTCTAATTTTTCCATGTATTTTTCAAACTTATTAAATACTTGAATATCTTATAATTAATTTGTCTCCTATGACAATATTTGCTTATACACACAATGTCCAACAATGTTTATGTGGACATGATATATGTACTTTTAGGTTGTTTATTTTAACTCTTTATATTTTTCTAATAAATAGTTATTAATATTTTCTCATTTTTATTAGGTAATATATTTATATTATTATTAAATTTATTTAAATTAAATTATGACTTGTAAATTGCCAATTTATATAATTTGTATATTGTCGGCAATATACAATATATAACTAGTATATTACCGATATATTAGGTCATTTTTTTAAAAGTTTGTTCAGCATGTATAAAACGTTAAGAACGATCTGGTTCTCAGTGGATAAGAAAGAAATCAATAGGATTCAACTGGAAGTAAAGAAGCAAAAAGGACAAATAAAAGAAGAAGAACAAGAAAACGGAACAAAGAACCAAACAGCCCTGGTCTTTAAATTTTGTTCTAGTATGCAGGATAGAAAAGAAATTGGCCTTGGCCACAGAATTGACATCACAGCGGCCTTGCAATAGGGACTTAATTGGGACAAAATCTTCAACGGCCACATGCCAGCAGGCTTGAGGAAACAGAAGAAGTTATTGAAATCACCGAGGTAAAGCCACCACAATCACCGACTGACGGAGGCTTGGACTGCTAGATAATTGGAATGGAACCACTGCTTCTAGTCCCAGAGCCCAGCCCACTCCGGAGATTTCAATGAACTCGAAAATAGCCTAAATGATCATATGACCGGACTATGGATTCACCTGTTGACATGGCTGGTATTGATAATTCCGCCCCTCCATTTACATTTTTGATAACCAGCAGGCATCTCTTCATGCCCAGCACGTAGCAAGGTGACGCCATGCCTTTACTGGCCTCTCCCCACGTGTTACTCATGCAGTACAATCATCCTCTGCATGCAAATTGCAACTGTATTGCTTGGACCAGAAAATATTCTTTAAGTGCACTCAAAACCATGGAACAAATTACCTTTACACAGCTCGTCACAGCCTACTTACCGTTCCCGTCGCCGGAAGCCAATATTAAGAAGAACTAGAGATGAATATGATTATAGGCATTTGCCCGGTTGTGAGGAGATGTAATTCATTAGTGGTTACAATTCCAACCTTCATACTATTAGTATTATTACCAAGCTCATTAGCAATCTCGAGTACTGTCCTACCGGATCCAAACATAATCCAGCAAGTTACAGACCATCCAGTTTTACATCCCAGAAACTTCTTAGAAGACGCGGCTCTCCTAGGTACTGAAGAGACGTTCAAGATTTTTGTGAGAAAGTACAGCAAAGCGTACAGTACAAAGGAGGAGTACGTGCACCGCCTCAGGATATTCGCCAGGAACATAGTCAGGGCAGTTGAGCATCAGATGCTTGACCCCTCAGCAGTTCATGGAGTCACACCGTTCATGGACTTGACGGAGGAGGAGTTTGAGAGAACATATATGGGTGTTCTGGGAGATGTAACGCGTGATCAGGGCTTTGCGGCGGAGATAGTCCCGTCGTCCGTTTTGGAGACCAGTGGGTTGCCTGAAGACTTTGATTGGAGAAAGAAGGGAGCGGTGACTGATGTCAAAATGCAGGTAGTCACAGGCAGTGAAATATCTCGCTTTGGGCATCTGAAATTCTCAGAATATTTTATTTATTCTTTCCTCGTGGATCTTTTGCTGTCTCCCCTCCCATTTTTTTTTTGTAATTAAAAATATTATGTATATTCAAATTCATTTCATAGCTGCTATTCAAGTTCTAATTCATCTTTCCTTCTTTGGTAAATTGGCGAGTAGTACGTGGTTTCTTAAGAGGATCTTCTGTCTCCCTTTTTTTGGCCCTATTCTGGCCTTCTCTCATCTGAACCATTCATTCACGTAAGATTCACATAGATAAATAACTCAAATGAGAGGGGCCAGAGTAGGGTCAAGGAAGGGGGACAGAGGATTTGGGGTCTTTGTCTTCCTGAAGTGCCTCAGACTTTGGGAACTAATTTTGGCTTTACCAATTTGCTTGTATGTGTGTATGACTTTTGTGAACTAATTTGCTACCTAATCAATTGGTTATCGTCATATATTAGCAGGGGAAGAGCGGTCATAATACAAACTAGTTCCCTAGTACGTCCAACCTGTAATTGTTAACATATTTACTTGCATTTGTGTGTATTATCTCAGGGTAAATGCGGATCATGCTGGGCTTTTAGCACCACTGGAGCTGTTGAGGGGGCCAATTTTGTTGCAACAGGGAAGCTTCTTAATCTCAGTGAACAGCAACTTGTGGACTGTGACAATACCGTCAGTTTTGGACTCACTCTTCTATCAACGAATATAAATCGCAAAATTTTCCAAACTCAGCAAAATGAATTATATCCCTTTTTGTTCTTCTTGTTATTTCACCGACTGACAAGACTCTTCATAATTGTTGTGAATTAAGTGTGACAAAACGGACAAGAGGGCATGTGACGATGGTTGTGGAGGAGGTCTGATGAGCAACGCTTACAGATGTTTGATTGAGGCTGGTGGATTAGAAGAGGAGAGTTCATATCCGTACACAGGGAAACGAGGGACATGCAAGTTTGATCGGGACAAGATAGCTGTTAGAGTTGCCAATTTCAGTAATATTCCCACCGATGAGATCCAAATTGCCGCCCATTTAGTCCACCATGGACCTCTGGCTGGTAAAATTATCTTAATTGGGTTCCAATTACTAAGTTTTATCACATTTCAGTGAGCAAATTAATAACCCTAGGGCAAAATTTTCTTTGAAATGCAGTTGGCTTGAATGCGGTGTTCATGCAAACTTACATAGGGGGTGTCTCTTGCCCGCTCATTTGCGGCAAGAAATGGATAAACCATGGTGTCCTGCTTGTGGGGTATGGTGCAAAAGGATTCTCCATTCTTAGATTGGGAAACATGCCCTACTGGATCATCAAGAACTCTTGGGGTAAGCAATGGGGTGAAGAAGGATATTACCGACTATGCAGGGGCCGTGGAATGTGTGGAATCAACAGGATGGTTTCTGCAGTGGCCATTCAAGTCTCCTAAAATTTTCATGCTTCCAGTAGTTACTTTGTTGGTCTTCCTAGGATTACGCACTCCATCTATTGAGTTGCAATAGCTGGTCTTCTAAACAGACTTCTGTTCTGAATCCAGATTTTACACCTTAATAGAATTCGATCTATAATTTACCCTGTTCTAAGCAGCCTAGTTACGTACAGGACCTACCTTTCAGGTTTGCAACAACAAATTCAACGAGATTGTTATCATTCAATAACATAATCTGGGCCAATTAATCAATTCTCAGTATTTTTTGTGCCTTGAAACGAGCCACTATGAGCACTTTTAAACACAAAACTAAAGAGGGATCTTTCGATGTTTGAAAGTGGTTGGATATTTAATGGCGGTAGATAGCATGAAGTAAAGCGGCAGTCAAAAGATTACCGATACCACCACTTGTAGACTATTTAATGGCGGTAGATAGCAGGAAGTAAAGCGGTAATCAAAAGATTACCTATACCACCACTTGTAGACTAAGCTTGAATATAAAATCGGTATCGAATCTTTCAGAGGAGCAGTGAAATGACAGCTGCTCATTCAGGGTTTGGCCATAAATTTGGGGACCTGTTGCATCTATGAAGGCTTGTACTTAATGGACAGCTCACCGTCGTAGGATTGGAAGTGGCCTGTTGCCCATTGTCTACAAATCCTGACCTCCCCTGCGGTTTTTACTTGATATGGGCATAGCATTTAATCCCTTGTCCTGTATTTGGGTTTCTTTTTATGCTTATTGCTTCCTGTTCGATGATTGTACCGTGACCTATCATGCAAGGTCCACATCTGACATGCAGGATCTGCCATTAACGTTACAGAAGGTGTTGCATAGTTTCTGGAAATGGTTACGTGCATTCGAGGAAAACCAGCTCACAGTTCCAGATCTGTTACTGGAGGACATTACTATCTATTGACCTGAATTTAAATTCGCTTTCCAATGTTAAACCTAACTTCTTGAAATTATTGTTGTTTTTAGTTTTTGTTTTGTCCAATAAACTTTTCCATAACAAGAAATCTTGCCGAAGATAATTGCAGAGCACCGAACCCAAAATGTACATTTGGTCCAACTCGAGATACCGAAATTCAAAGGCTGCACTGACAGCATTCATATCGTTTTAAAGCAGCACCTAACACCAAACTCAAAATAGAAGCTTTCTTCAACTATGAGTTCAGAGCATTCTGTGATACAATTTAGTATGTTACAGCCACAATTTTTGTAGCTATCGAAAGTTGTGTTTCACACTGGGGATTTCTAGCTTTAAAAATTGTTCGAAACCTAAGAAATTGAGAAGAATTGCTTCCTTTCAGTTCCTGTGCCCCCGCGCTCGTCTATTATATATACGAGTGTCGTTTCTGCTTGAAGAATATACAAACCCTCCCGTGATGGAAGTACGCATAGTTTCGAGGGAACTCATAAGGCCATCGTCACTAGCTACTGATCAACTCGAGAAGCCTCACAAACTTTCCCTTTTTGACCAGCTTACGCCTGCTACTTATGTGCCATTCATCTTTTTCTACACCATGAAAGACATTTCCCTCGATACCATACACGTTCGAGCTCACCTAAGGAAGTCTCTCTCGGAGACCCTTGCTATTTATTATCCTCTCTCCGGAAGGACAAGTGATAACAAGTTCCTCCATAATTTCAATGAAGGTGTTCCTTTCGTGGAAGCCTTAGTCAATTGTCGCTTAACTGATTTCCTCAAACACCACGAAATTGAGTCATTGAACCATTTGATAGCATGCCAACCTTGCACCAAGGAATTAATTACCTCACCTGTTGTGACCGTACAATTGAATATGTTCACTTGTGGGGGCATAGCAGTTGGCGTGAGTGTTTCACACAAGATTGTCGATGGACAAACTTTGAAGGCTTTTGTCAATAGTTGGGCTGCTATCTCTAGAGGTAATCCTGGTGATGTGGTACAGCCCGATCTCAATGAGACATCACTCTTCTTTCCGCCAAGGGATTCATTTCCCCGTAACCACATGTCCTTAATGGAAAACTTGTGGTTTGAAGAAGACAACTACGTTACGAGGAGGTTTGTTTTTGATGCCAAAGCAATCGCCACACTCAAGGCCAAGAGCAAAGTCAAACCAGAGGCCAAGCCAACAACTATCGAAGTATTGACATGCTTCATATGGAAATCTGGTATGAATGCATCAAAGGCAATAACAGTATCTCCGAAAGCATCCATTTTGGTTGAGGCTTTGAATCTGAGGCCAAGGACAAAGCCACCCATGTCTAGTGCTTTCATAGGGAATGTCTTTTGGTGGGCAATTGCAGTTGCGAACCCTAGTGACACAAACACTGAGTTGGCTGAATTGGTAGATCTGTTGCACGAATCCATTGCACTATATAACACTGATTTCACGCATGCTCTGCAGGGTGACAGAGGCTTTGAAGCTATTAGCGAGTTCTGTAACCAGCTGGAGGAGCTGTTTTCCACGGAGAAACCTGATATATTTGCCTTCACGAGTTGGCTTCATATTGGTCTGCATCAGCTCAACTTCGGATGGGGTGAACCAATTTGGTTTGCTAACATTGGAAAAGCTGGACCTGCTTTCAGAAATCTCACAGTATTCGTCGAAACAAAAGATGGTAAAGGGATTGAGGCATGGATCACCATGGACGAGAAGAGAATGTCTATATTGGAAAAGGACGTTGAATTTCTGGCATTCGCTAATCCAAATAAAAAGATTTCGAGTCTCTAACTTTCTCATCCATTATGTACTCGTCCTAAACGCTTGTCAGCTACTATTTCGATCTTAAGTTAATTTGTCATCAATCTTGTGAGGACCACCAAATCCGCTAAATAACCAGGTGAGGGGAGTTACATGGTTAATTTATCTCCTACTGTCCGCCAAGTTAATCAATATGCTCTGAGCGCTGTGCACTCCGATAAACTATTTTTAATATATATATATATAATAAAAGTGAAAAAAATAAGATGTAGAAAGGAATAATAGAATAAGAGTAAAGGATTCTTTATTTTAAAAATTTGAAATAGTATTACATTTACAAAAATTAGAGAATCAATTTATAGACTTGAAAAAATAACAATTTTCCATCATAGCAGAAGAATTTTAATAAACTTAGAACGGATAAATATTATTAATCCCAATAACTATTAGGATAAAAATTATCCTACAACTATTCTGTAATTCAGTTATACCAGAC
This sequence comes from Erythroxylum foetidum, assembly GCA_026546835.1. NCBI lineage: Eukaryota > Viridiplantae > Streptophyta > Magnoliopsida > Malpighiales > Erythroxylaceae > Erythroxylum > Erythroxylum foetidum. Next base: position 19,053,848 of record JANZLF010000222.1, read on the forward strand.
ATATGCCTTAACTTAATAGAAGTTTCATGCTTTAATTTTTTGGTCAAAATCTTCGCAACATGATTTTCTCTCACAATATTTTAATTCAATCTTTTCTTGTCAACTAAGCCCCTTTTTTAGAAATGGAAGCATATATCAATACGTTTGATTCTACCATAATTGGATTATTAGCTAAATTTATTAAGTGTTGTCAATAAATATCCTTAAAGTGGCCTCTAATTAGGATATGAATTTTACTCATTAAATTACTCAACCAAATTATTTAACAAGCATTAGAAGCAACAACAATATATTCTACTTCATATCGTGAAAGCACAAAAATTTATTACTTCTTAGATGATCGCGAATAGGTCATTTTCCAAAAAAAAAAACTTAAAGTACATTTATAATCACCAAAAATTTTCAGTACAAGAAAAATTAGTTTTAGCAACTATTATTAATGGTTGTTAAAAGTAAGAAAATGGTTGTTAAAAGTTATAGCGACCAAAATCGGGTTGGTCACAGGTGGTCATTATAGGGTTGTTACTAAAAGTGCTCAGTTACGAGTTATTACGTTGGTTGTTAAAAATGTATTATTAACAACCATTTAAAATTGGTCACTAAAGGTAGAATTATTTACGACGAAATTTATACTTGCTAATGTAAAATTTCATGGTCGCTGTAATGTTAGAATGGTTGCTATAGTTATGCATATTGTGACCAAATTATTTTTGTTGGTAAAAATAATATTATAGCAACCAAGTCAATGGTTACTATAGCTATTCATATTGCAACCAAATTATTTTTGTTGGTAAAAATAACCTTATAGCAACCAAGTCAATGGTTACTATAGCTATTCATACTGTGACTAAATTATTTTTGTTGGTAAAAAATAATTTTATAGCAACCAAGTCATTGGTTGAAGTTATTTTTATCTGGTTGCAACAAATGATGTATCAATTTTTTTTAGTAACCATGTGATAACGACATGATGCTATTGCTAAAAATTTACTTTAGCAACCAAATAATTTGTTGCTATAGTTTTAATATCGTCACAAATTGTATTATATTTACTATAATTTAGCAAAAAAATTAATTTTTGGTCACTAGAGTGTATGTGTTGGCCACCAAAACTTGGTCGCAACAATAATTTAAATGGTTCCAAATGTATTCCAAATGTATGCCTGCTAGTAACCAAAATTGATTACAAATGTAATCTATACAAGTTACAGCAGAAAATTAGCACCTAAATTTTTTGGATGTGTAAGAACGAGCTTTTGCTAAGACTTGAATCAATGTATCAGTGATCAGATTCTTCTCCTCCGACAGTTTCCAAAATTGTTGTTATGCACCACTAAGAAATGAGGGGAAAATGTTGGTGAGAAGCCAATGATTGTCCTATTATAAAACAAAACAAAATGAAAGGTTCTTCAGTTGTCATCTTAATTCTCTTTGATCAAATAACTACCCATTCCAAATCATTCTAATATTCTATCAGAAACTTCATTGCAAGTACAAGACATAATATTTACCTGTGTATGGCCTTAATAAGTTTAAGAATTTTAATAAATACTTGCATCACACAAGCAACTTCTTTTTCACAGAATCCCACCTTGTCATTGCTCAAATACACGTGCAGGAGATCATGAAAGCGGCTTTTCATCCCACCAAATCTTCATAAAATCAATTAACCAAACAATCAATTTCGTAAAGATAACTAACCAGAAGGTGATGGAAATGGAGAATAAGAGCAGTTCAAGAAACGCGTCAACACCAGGCGATGGTTATCTGATATGAGAAATTGGTAGAAATTGGAATTAGGGATTTGACGGAATGAAATTGGAATTAGGCGATGGTTATCTTGTTATTTAATTACCCAAAAAGTAAAAACTTTAAATAAATGTTCTGAATGTTGTTAATCGCTTTTCCTGAGAATTCCCAATGCTCATTTGATTCACATAGGTCGAAAAAAGATGAAAGATAGCACCTTTTTGTGCGTTCAGGTCTCTTCGTACTGCTACTGATCCCTTCCCGTGTGTGTCAAGCCTCCTTGCACGTCCAGTCTCCCAGCGTGAGATCCTTGCGTGCGTTAAAGTCCTGGCTGCTGCGTGCGTCCTTCACTTCGTTGCCGCTAGTCTTCCTTCTACGTGAGATAGGAGTTGCCAATTAAAAACCAAAACATCAAAAACATCTTCTGTCTTCTTCTCCACTGCCGTTTTGTTCTTCCCAGTGTGCTACGTCGTTTCCTGCTTGTGGACTTATTGTTGTGCTGTCTTCTTTTCTTTCATGAGCTAATGGCGTTGTCTTTTTTTATTCACCTGCAGCGACATCTTTTGAGGTCTAATTTGAAGCAAAATTTCATACTTTTTGTGAAAAAATAGAAAATAAAATAATTAGTAAACTCAATGAAAATAAATAAATTAGCTCTAAAATGCCACTAAAATAAATGAATGAATATATAAAATAAATAAAAATATGACCTAAATATCTATATAAATTGGTCTAAACGGGCGTCTTTAGGTTGTGGGTTGGAATTGGCATTTGGATCCGTCAAAAATAATGTTATGAATAATAATAAACATTTATTAATAAAAACTAATATATAGTAAAATCTGCCTAAATCAATAATAATAATAAGAAAAAATTAATAATAATAAGCAATTTTATAATAATAATAGAAATAAAGATACATACATTTAATCATAATAAAGAATTTAATTTCAAATGTAATTATAATTATTATTAATAAATATAATTAAAAAATTAATCAGATTTATAATAATAAGTATATACACTCAAGTCCGAAACTAAGAATAAATAAGCAATTATGCCTTTAATTAGAATAAGCAATTATGCTCCAATTTGTTTTAGAAAATTTTGTCTTTTTGATCTCAAAAATATATCAATAATGTTGGACCAATGGTGGTTGACAAATCAAATCCCTTTATGTTTTGATAATAATAAAATATCTAGAATTAGTTAAAGAAATTATTTCAGGTGTTACTCAAGGAAAGAATCGTGCAAAACAAGATGAGCAAATGTTTAATTATTGAAAAATCAAGAAAGGAGGTTCATTCTAAGTGTAAGTGGCATAAAATATGAAGATTCTAGAGGATTTGAACGAATGTTACTGTTGAAGGCTAAACAAGTCGACTTACACATTAAAAGTTGGCTTACATTTGAAGATGAATTCAAACAAGTCGACTTATAGCAAACAAGTCGACTTATCGAGGGAAACAAGTCGACTTATACATAACAAGTCGACTTATTAGAGAGCGGAGGTACAAGTTTTACGTAAATGGTTGAAACAAGTCGACTTATGTATTCGACAAGTCGACTTATTGAAGCACAGATTCAGC
>JANZLF010000222.1:19070007-19082163 GCA_026546835.1 Erythroxylum foetidum
AAATAAGCTTCTAAATGTTCCTATGTTATTCAAATTTATTATTTTCCTTATAAGGGGTATGAAAATGTTTAAAGGCTTTAACATTTTTTTTCATATATATGCACTTTATGCATTTAGTGGAAAGGTGTAAATTGAGTGGAAATTTAAAGAATTGTGGAGTGAATTGGATTGATTTATAATTTGATGAAGTAAATACATGGTTAATAATTAAATGAATAATAAAGAATCTTGATTGGTATTTTTAATGTGTTTAATGCTTACTAAGATTTGTTTCTTATTAAGTTAAGAATAATAAAATTATTTTGCTTAAGGAAAAGAAAATGATTGTGGTATATAATAATTTTGCCTCATTTTGGCCTTCAAATCCTTGATATTATCTTAATACATCCAAATTCAATATTTTTAAGAAAATTATTGGCCTATAATTCAAATTCAACATTTTGAAATACTAGCACAATATCACCATTAATCAAGGAGCAATCAAGAAAATTTAGGATAAAAATATTTCATTTTGCATTTTTGGAATAGATGATTGGAATCAAAAAGAAATTAAAAAACTTGGCATGATCTTAGGCACACTTATTGATCGAATTAAGCGACAAGGTTTACAAATTTTTAAGCCTCAATATACTACAAGTGCACAGGTCTTGAATGTAGTATATAAGATGTCGATCCCTTGAAGAGTTAGTAACCTAATCTAATTCTAAGTAATCTAAGGCCAAAAAGGATTATTAAAAAGAAAATAAAAACTAAATAGAAAAGTAAATTCGTGACTATGGATTGATTAAAGATTAAATTGTAAAGTTAACATACAAGAAATGAAAATTGCTCGCCGGAAATTGACAATTGAACTTCAACCAAGGAAGACTAATAAATTATGGGAGAGGGGATTTATACTATCATTAATGCTAACTTAGTCGCTTTTATGTTAATGTGGTGTCAGTTTTATACTATCAAAGGGTAGTTACTCTTTCTTAAGTTATAATCTTTAATCCCTAATTAATGAACCCTAATTAAGCCATGTTACCGACCATGTAATCTCTTGATCCATAATCAACCCACAACCTAATTAGATCTTAAGAATTCAACAATCAATTAGGTCATCACGCAAGATCTCTCTCTGTATAATTATTGATTTGATTATTTGCATGGTCTATTAGGATGTTTAACTCTCATTAATGAATCCAATCATTTTGCATTCAGTTCATTCTCTTGATTTATTACTAAAGCATGCAATTGCAACAAATAATCATAACACCTAGATGAATTAACATAAAAATAACAAGATTAACATTAAATCAAGAACAAATCCCTAAAGAAAAGTTAGAACATCTTTAATTTAAGATTCAACATCATTAATCCTATCTCATACATTATAAGAAGAAATAAGAGATGGAAAGAAAAGAGTACAACTTCAAAGGATTAGAAGTGGAAGTATCTAAAGTAGATCCCCTTTTTCTCTCTCTTCTTTCTCTATGAGCTTCTTCTTCCTTAGCTTCTTCCAAAAGTGGCAAGAATGGAGGCTCTTTACGGTTGTTTCTCTTTGCATTTTAAATTATTTTCTATTTAGGGCAAAACTTAGGATTTACCTAAGCCTCAAAAGTCCAAAATAACCCCACAAAGTTAAGTTTTAGAAACTGGTCCTCATTTATTATCACACAGGCCACGATCGTGGTAGACCAATCCTTGATCGTGGCCTACTAAAATGCTCTCTATCACGATCATGGCAGAATAGGCCATGATTGTGACTCCCCTAAAATGGTTCTGTAACGATCATGGCCTTGGGGTCTTCTTTTGGGCATCCTTTGAATCTCCTACATTCTTTAATATCCACTTTCAAACACTAACAAATACTTCAAGGAACCTTAAATACACAAAATTAAAGCTCGATAACATGCTTTACCCCATATAACATTCAAAAACATAAATCACATTACATAGTTCTAATCCTAAACATGCACAATATATCTAATAACACCTAAAAACATGCTAAAATGCCTATTAAAACATCATTCATCCTACAACTATCAACACTCAATAGAAATTACAATTTCCAGATGATAGATGCATAATTGATCACATTTATACCTTATATTTGATGCACTTTTTCTTGATATTTTATACTTTGATGGTATATTTGATACTTAATGCCGTCCAAGTGTGTTTACAGGGTATAATTACCTTCACAGACTTAAAGAAGAAGAATTCGGACAAAAACATGGAATAAAACAAAATTTTGTTGCATATAAAGGATGCACAATTACACATCTAACTTTGCATATCTTCCAAGTTATGTAGTTTTTTGATATTCAAAATTTGGTTGTACACAACCTGAAGCAAGACCGTGTAACCTAATGTGCAATAGTAATTTTAATTCAATATAAAAGACACCTTTTGTTGTGTGTAAGTTTTAATTATTAACCCTCGATAATCTACAAGCACACAGTTTGTTAGTGTAGTACCAAAGGTGTCAATCCTACGAGGAAGGGACTAATATAATCCTAAAATATAAAGCCAGAAATAAATAATAGAAATTCAAGATGCAACAAAACTAATACGAGAATTTAATTCAATCAATCAAATTAAGAATAAAACAAAAAAATACTAATTATTAAGCAATTTGTAACACAACCAAGAATCAACTGAAGGAATTACCAATTGAGAGAAAGGAAATTTTACCTATCCTTAATGCTAACCTAATTGACTATGAAATATTGGATTATTAGTTCTAGGCTATCCTCGAGTTGATTACTCTATCTCGAGTTATAACCATTAACCCTAAATCATAAACCCTAATCAAATTATAGTGGTTGCAATCTCTCAATTCATAACCTATCTAAAACCTTAATTAGTTTTGAAGTTCTCTAACAAACTATTGGAAACCTATATAAGATCTCTCCCAACATAAATTATCGATTTGATTTAACTCTAGTTTCTATTAAATCACCCACCTCTCGTTAGTCGAATTTAATCATTTTTCATTCGATTCACCCTCTCAATTTATTCTCAAATTTTACAATAGCAGAATCAAACTACAATAATATCCAATAAACACATAAATTATCAAATTTTCATTAATTTAAGAATAAAATTATGAAGGTGAGTATAGAACATCTTTGATATTCTAAATCCTATCATCAACTGTTTAATCCAATTCTATACAATAATAAAACTGAAAAGAATACGAAATACAATCTAAAATGGATAACAGGGGGTAGCAACATCGAGAAACCTTTCGATCCAGGAAGTACTTTGAGTCAGCTTCTTCTCCTCTTCTCTCTTCCTTCTTCTCTTCCTCTATATCTCGAACATCTCTCTCTAGGCTTTCTTAAGGTGGCTAACGTAAAAGCTTTCTTTTCTCTTCCTCTTTATATTCATTTTTTACTTTGTTATGTTTTAGGTCACCCTAAGGTTTTTCTACGGTAGGAAAGGTCTAAAAAATTCCTCGAAACATGAGGTTTGTTAATGCCTGTGCATTTGCCCGATGCATGCCGCGATCATAGCCTGTGGCTCACATCTAGGCTTTCTGTAACGATCGTGGCATGCAGGCCATGATCGTGGGCCATTCTATGTGCTTCTATCACGATCGTGGCCTAATAAGCCAAAACTGTGTGCCATTGTTTCACCCTAAATGTCTCCAAAACTCCTCCAATCTTCGATGTTAACCCTGAAACACTAACAAATAAATCAAGGTACCTCAAAAAATATTATATTTAAGCTCAAAAGCTTATACTAACCATTAAAACACTTAAAATATAAATAATTAAAAAACTAACACAAATCTAACCTAAACATATACTATATGATTGAATTAATAGCTAAACACATTTTAAACTATGTTTTAAAACATGATGCAACTTACATTTATCACATGACCATGCAACCTACAATGCATTAGTAACTTGAATTCAATATAAAAGAAAATTTTCAGAAGTAATTGATGGGGCAGGAGACTTTAGGAGGTGATTCCAAATGTGGAGATTGTTCTTTAGGGGCGATTTTGATCCAAAGAAGCAAAAAATACAAGGAATTCATCGAAAGATCCATCAAAATACAAGATCAAACCTCTACATCATAAGAATATTCCATAGAATACAATCAGGAAGATTTATAATTATGAAACCATTGTTTTTAATTCATTTTTGTTTCAATGTATGTTTAATTTCGTGTTCGATATTGTGTAACTAAACATCTTTTTTGTATTTAGGTTAGATGAACCTATGTTAACACTTTGATCTGATTTGATTATTTTATTAATACAATTGGCTTGATTGTTATAATGTGATCTAATTAAATGTTTTATTTATGTTCTAATATCCCCAAGAATGTTGGATCATAATCTGATTTCATATATAGAGATTAAGAAATTATATTAATGAATAAATCTAATGTAGTTGGAAGTAGTTCATTGCAACCCTAGAGATACGATGACATAAATTTTTTAGATTAGGATCAAACCTAATAGAGGGATTCATAGATTGGTAAAGCAATCTTATAAACTTTAACTTGAGTAAGTCGGTTGAAAAACTTATAATTAGCTATTAGTAGACTCAAGGTCAACTACTAGCATACCATAGGAATCTCTATGGTCCAATAAATCAATAAAACAATTGAGCAATAAAAGATCAATCTGTTATAGGTTTAGGTGAATTCAAAACCTGGATACTAATTATTGCTATCGGTAATTTTTTGCGTGAATTTCCAATTTTGTGTTCAATAATGATGCGTATTTTATTTTACTTACTTTAGTTTTCTTTTCTTTTATTAACATCCAAAACTAATAAATAGGCTAGATATTAGGAAAAAGGTAATTACTAGTAATTGTTGTCTTTGTGGGATCGACTTGTACTTCCGGTACTTGCTATAGCTACACCATGCACTTGTAGTTATTACAATATTAACTACTCAAAAAAAGTCAATTAAGTTTTTGATGTCATTTTTGGGGATAATGATTTTAAGAAAACCTCAATTTATTACTGTAGACATTTTTCTTTATTTTATTTTATTTTATTCTGTTTTATTTTTGTTTTTATTTTATTTTATTTAATTGAGTTTTTGTATTTATTTCTTACTATATTTTGTTGTAATTGGGGTTTGTTCATTTAATTATCTTTTAAAATTCTTTACTTGATCTTGAGTTTGTAGGTTATTGTAGGATTTAATATTCATTATCATAGTCATGACTCACAATGGATGAAGCAAACAAGACATTTATTAAAGTTAGGATATATTTTTGCTATTTATAACATCACCATATAGGATAGAAAGGTGTTCCCACATGTTTTTGGAAGCTCAATAGATATTAAGGTTGTGTCGTGACACTAGTGGGAGCTATCACTACAATCATGAATATGAAGAACCAAATTGTATATGGAAGCAATCTAGCGTGTATAATCAACCTCATGGTGCAGTATACAAAAACAACTACAATTCAAAATGGAATAACTCTTACACTAATGGATGGAACAATTATGGTCCAACTAGAAATTTACAACACCAATAACCTTCAATTAAAGAGCCAACTCTGGAAGATATGATGATTGGTTACACTCAAGAATTAATAATGAAACATCAAGAAACAGAAGCTCGTATACAAAATTTGGTGAATTGAATGGACCGGCTAGCGATGATAATATCTAATGAGATGTAAGGGAGTTTGCCCAATTCTACTGAAATGTATGCTAAATAATATAGAATGGCAATCACCCTTAAGAAAGGAAACGAGCTTCTAGAAAAAGACGAAGTAAAAGAAGATGAAGAGGAAAAGGGATGCATTTCAAAAAACATAATGGAATACCTTATCGAACTTAAAGCAAGTCAATGCAAATTTGAAGAAAGGGTTTCTTCACCTGAATATCTTGAACATAGCTTAGAATACTACTTGAGCCCATTAATGAAGCAAAGTGAAGAAAAGATAATAGTTGGCTTCACAGATGAATAGATGTTCCAAGAAGAGCTTCCCAAAGAAACCATCGTTCAAAAAGAGGAAGTTGAGAAGTAGCAGGAGATGATTAAAGAAGATAAGCCAAAAACTTCTATCCAAGAAGAAGAAGAAGAAAAGTGGATAGAGGTGGTTAAGAAAGAATTGACAGAGGAATGAAGTAAGGAAACTACTGATGAGTTGTTGGTAGTGACCTTAAGTATGGAGGGTTCTCACTTCCTCAAAGACAAACTATAACACTCTTGTACAAAACCTACAATGAATAACTTACATGTCAACCAAATTCATGTACAAACAGTCATAACATACATTTCTATTCATTTATAAGGACAGTTATCACACATTTTCCTATTTAATGCTATACATATACGTATTATAAAATTTTATATTGTTTTTTGCATTTAATAATAGTATTACATCTTTAAATTTACATGATAATCCAAAAGAAATATTGCATACACCTTAAATTCTTAGTTACAAACGGTTACATATACAATCATCTTTAACCCTAAAGATACAATAAAAAACCATATTTATACTAACGGTTTACTTTGGTCCGTATATATGATCCCTGTACCTCACTCATATTACTGGAACCTACATGGATTAACAACTATGCTAACCTTAAAAGCTTAGTGAGGAAATAGTTAGTTTGGATGACCACCCTCAACAGTCATCCGCTAAGCATACATATTCATAAATATCACAAAATGTATAAATAGCAATGGCATAAATAATCAAGGTACATAATGCAAATATGCTTCAATTTATTATTCATATACTAAAAATTCACATTTATAAGTCAAACACTTATACTCAATGCCTATTAGTTAAATTATCAATACAACTGCTCATCATTATAAATCATTAATACAATTAGTACACATACTCATCAATACAAATTATTCATATTGTCAAGTTGTATTTCTTATTTATAACTGTTTAATTTTCTTTATATATAAGGCTTACAAATTCTTGTGGGTATGGACAATAAGCTATAGATATCCGAAGATATGAAACAGTAGATACTAGAAAGTATCAAACTATAGATACCCAAAGGCATCAAACTGTAGAGAGATTATATTCTTGAAATTAAAACACCATTGGTGTCAATCTATAATAACTGCACATTAACCTTATAAGCATGCCTACCTATCTACCACTAAGATAATAAAGTAGGCATTATAACATTTTCCTTTAACCATTTTCCAATTTCATAATTCATATATTTACAAATTATATGATATTCATTCGAAATCATAAAATCTGTATTTATGTTCATATATACAAGTTATAACTTACCATTGTTAGAAGGGTATTAAAATCACACTTGTATAATCATACTATACACATATAAGCAATAAATATGCATATGAATCATCTATATACATGTAAATTTCCTTTAACATAAATTATGATCAATCTTAAATTTCAATGTTTAATTATTCAATTCACATATGGTGAGTTATATTTCATTTGTTTCCAAGTTTTTAAAAAATTTTATAAACATCTGAAATGGTTTGGATAGGATTCGGTAAAAATCAGAAATTAAAACAAACTTAAAATAATGCAATTTCCTTCCCTTCATGTCCCCTGCCCAAAATTCATACCTTCACTTATTCTGACATTTTCACATAGAAAAAATTCAAATTATGTTTTAGGTCATTTATATATTTATTCCCCTCTGTCTCTAGTGTCCATAAAATTAAAAATCAGACCATTTGAACTTCCAAATCATGATATATACACCATAAATCACAAATTTCAAAACAAGGGCAGTATAAGATCACCATTTTCAATCTCAAATTACACTGTCATTCATCTAAAATTAGGTCATGGTCTCTTCTAGATATTTTTAGTTCTATGTCCTAAGTTTCATCTCCAACTAAAATCAGATTTGTAGTCCAAGTTATGTCCAAAAACATTAAACTGGTTCAAATGAACCTAAGACAGAATTCCACTACATGTTACTCTCTTTTCATATTTAACTAATTCCATGCAAAGTAACACCGATACACTATTCCAGTAACCATTCCATGTTAAAATTAATATTTATACACATTTAAACATACACAGACAAAAATTAAACTAAACGTAACCCCAAACCTTGAAATCGGGCAACTAGCTTTTCTAGTATTTTTCCTTCTCTTCTCCTTTAGTTTTGCTTGGTTCACCAACTAGAAACACCATAAATACATATCTCTATCCCAATTCCAGCATCATAACTCTATCTCTTCATTTAAGAGTAGTATTACATCATTGCATTTACATGATAATCCAAAATAAATATTGCATATAACTTTAATTCTTAGTTACATAGGCAATCATCTTTAACCCAAAAGATACAATCTAAAAGTATATTTACTACTAATAGTTGTCCTCGGTCCTTGCAGATGATCCATATACCTCCCTTTTATTACTTGGGCCCAAAAGGATTAACACCTATGCTAACCTTAAAAGCTTAGTGGGGAAACACATAGTTTGGATGACCATTCACAACAATCATCCACCAAGCACACACATTCATAAATGTCACAAAATGAATAAATAGTGATGGCATAAATAATCAAGTTAAATAACACAACTATGATTCAATGTATTATTTATATACTTTAAATTCACATTTATAAGCCAAACATTGACATTCATCGCTCACAAATACAAATTATCAATAAAACTACTCATCATTACAAATTATGAATATAATTCATACAAATGCTCATCAATACCAATTATTTATGTTTTCATGCTATATTTCTTATTTATAATTGTTTAATTTACTATCTATGTTAAGCCTGCACATTCCTATAGGTATGGATAACAAGAACTAAAGATATCAAATTATAGATACCCAAAAGTATCAAACTATAAATACCCGAAGGCATCAAACTGTAGAGACACTATAGTCTTAAAATAAAGACACCAACAGTGTTAAACTGTAGTAGCTGCACTATAAACCTATAGGCATACCGATCTATTCACCACCAAGAAAATAAAGAAGGCACTGTAACATTTTCCTTTAACCATTTGCCAATTTCATAATTCATATATTGATAAATCATAGGATATTGATTTCAAATCATAAAATCTATATTTGAGCTAATATATGTAAGACATAACTTGCCACTATTATAAGGGTGTCAAAATCACACTAGTATAATCAAATAATACACATGTAAGCAATAAATTTGTATATAAATCATCTACATAGATGTAAATTTCCTTTGCCATACATTATGATCAGTCTTTAATTTCAACATTTAATCACCCAATTCACATATGATTAGTCATCTTGATGACTTGTGTCGAGTTCCCTACAAAATTTACCTAACTCTGCACATTAAAAACTTGTAGAAGTAGTAAATTGGGATTGTATCCATAAGGAATATTTGGTTAATTCTTGTAATAAAATAATTGATCGAAAGGAAATAAAAATAGGTGTTTCAGTTTTTATGTAATTGAGAAAATTAAAATAAAATTAAACTAGCAAAAACAAATTATCAAAAAAAAAAGAATATGATAAAATTGTTGAATGTATGTAAAGTTTGGTTCTAGGATCAATCTTGTCCTAAACACGAGTAAGCATATCCCATCATTGTAATGTTTTCACACCTCTCCTTGAATTATTGATCGTGGAATAACGATATGCTACGCTAATCCTAGTTTTCCCTTAGGTTGTGTTTGACTAAGATATGATCATTAATTAATCCTAGCCATCTATGTAGATGATTTGGTAGCCACATTATAAAATGAAAAAGGATTAATATAGGCAATAACCTCACACGTTAAAGTTATCTAACCTAAATTATGTTGTTCCTAACAATTCATGATCATTGGTGGCTAATAATGAACATCAAATATAACAATTACAAATTATATTCAACATTCTAGCATTAGGTTCATAATAGAATAATCTAAATAACATATCAAGATTATATTTACAAAGCCATATTCAATCAACAAAAACAACAGTAAAAATTCAAAAACAGATTTAATATTAACAAGATGAGATAAGCTTAACCATGTACCTTCAAACCCTGTTGGATGTTAGCCTTCCATCTTTTCCATTAATCTCCAAGAAGAATAACTATTGTTGGCTCTTTCCATTTTGAAAACCGAAGAGGAATTGCTAAAGAAGATGTTGTTTTGGTTATTTTCTTTTTCTCTACCTCTCATTCCACTATGGAAAATCAAAGAAGATCTATAAATCGGCTCCCTCTCTCACGATTATATTTTTCCAGATGCCCCCACAACTTGATTTTTGCTTTAGCCATCACACACACTTGGAAAACTCAAAAGAATTAATAAATAAGCTCCCCTTTCTTGGTTTTTTGTCCAGCCGCCACCTCCCACTTATTTTTTGCTTCAATCGTGCTCCTGTATTTACCAACTAACATGCACATTTTATTCTCCAATACTCCTACACCCTTATCCATCACACCTACCTCTTTTGTATCTTTAAAAGCTAGTTTTTTTAAGGATAATAGGGTAGGTGTCTTAAGTGTGATGTTTCCCATTCCAGCTATCTTTTTTTTCCTTGTCGTCACCTACTCTTTTTTTGTTATCTTCAAAAGCTAAGTTAAAATAGGTTGATAAATGGACAACTGTCTTAAAATGGGGCAATTAGCTTTGTATGGACAACGTGAATTAATCTTGTTCAACATGAACTTTTTTTCTTAGCAACTCGCAAATATAACAATATTAACTCACGACCATGCCAAATTAAATGTATGGTCATGTGTTAATAATCTTGTTCTTCATTTTTATTTTTCTTTTTTTGTCTCCTATTCTTTTAATCTTTTCTTCTTCTTACTTCGTGAAGACAATAGCATATCTCGAGAAAATGGCTTAACAAGAATGCTTTCGGGTCACTTTAGCTATTACGCTTCCAAATTGTTTCTATAATCAAACATGAGCTAAAGTGAGTATCTTAAGCATTTTGAGGCATTAACTAATAAGTGTAATGGATTAAATGTATCAGTAATTAAGCATATATCAAGTTCTCCCATACTTACCTTTTGACTATCCTCAGGAGAATCATTATATCAAGTTCTCCCACACTTACCTTTTGAATATCCTCAGGAGAATCATCAAAATCAAAGTTACAAACCAAAACACTTACTCATTTTCCATATTTCCTAAAAATAGATAATCATAAGTAAAGATGAAGGATTTTCAAAAATCATAGCAAGAGCTCAACGTCCAAATATTCTACTCATGATCAATCAACATCCATTACCCTTAGAAACTGAGCAGTCTAGGGGTGAACTTAGATAAAATGGGTTTATATAGGATAGATTCATATATACACTCAAACATCATCCATGATCAGAATAATCCACAACTTCGTGTATCATTTCATTTCACCACCACTGAAGTTCACATGCATAATCATGAATCAAAGGACTTTCTAAGGTTGTAATATGGGCAAGGCTAAGGTGAGATGTATTTATATAATGTAGTGTAAAAGCCATCAAAGCTAGTAAAACAAAAGTAACACTTAATGCAACATCAAGTGCAGAAACCAAAATTGATTCAAAACTGGGTATCATCAGGTATTATGGGTGCAAAAATCATGTTTCACCCCTTAAATTCAAGCTCTCACATCTTAACCACATGAAGCATATATCACTTATAAGAGTTGATCATAGCTAGGACATTGTAACCATAGGGAGTGATGCTTAAGAACTACATCTCCTTCATTCACATTTTACTCAAGTAACCCTGTCATTACAACTTTAAGAGGGAAGACTAAAAATGAGTAACTTTGTAAAAGATATGCAACTCCTTTTTGATACTTTTATTCAAATATTTTTCTTTTTTTTCTTTTCCTTTTTCCATATAAGAATCAAAAAAAGCTATACATAAAGATTCTGAGTCCTTATGTAGAGCTCCTTGCACAGATGTCAAAAATCACTACCTTATATCACTGGAAAGATAAGATATCATACTTCAATTTTCATAAGGACTCAGAATCCAATTCCATCATTAACAAGCTCAAAACTGTCATGTAAGTGATTGCCCTAATCAGTAGTCAATGACCTAATTCAGATTCAGTTTTTACAAATTCATTACTCCTAAATCTGATATCCAAAAATAGCATGATATATACCATTTGCAAGATAATTGCTTCCTCTACAACTTTTTAGAAGGTCAATTAAGCCAATTCAAATCACGGAAATCTCTAAATTTGCTTCCAATCACAATACTCACAA
>JANZLF010000222.1:19197421-19208208 GCA_026546835.1 Erythroxylum foetidum
GTGGTATAGGATGACAAATTTTTCTGGCAGAAACTCTGACTGAAAAATTGACCTAGTTAGAGGTTGAAATTGCTTTTAAGTTCTCCATGAAATTTTTAGATTATGTTTTGATCTTTCCATTTATGTAAAGTATGGAAATTTTGGGCTATGAAATAGGAAGTTAAGAATTTTTACAAGTTGTTTTTACTGTTTAAGAAGAGTATTAGTGGACAGAAACTTTGATGTGATTTTTGACTCCTTTAGAGGCCAAATTGATTTTTCTGTCCTTCGTGAAAGTTGTAGGTTGCTTTTTGATCTTTGCATTGATATAAAATATGACATATTTGGACCTTGGAGTTGAAAGATAGAAACTTTAGAAGTTGACTTACTGTTTTGGGATGACAAGTAGGGGCAGTGAATTTGATTGAGTTTTTGACCCCATAAAGACGAAATTAATTTTTTAGTTCTTCATGAAAATTGTAGAGCTTCCTTTCATCTTTCTTTTGATACCAAGTTTGTGAATTTTAAATTTCTGTGTAAAAAGTTATGAATTCTTGAAAGCTAGGTATGCGTTTTAGAACGACCCTTTGTTTTAACCGACTGATCTTGTTTTGGCTAACCGATCCGACCCTTTGTTTTGGCCGACCGATCTGACCCTTTGTTTTGGCAGACCGATCGACCCTTTGTTTTGACTGATCGATCCGACCCTTTGTTTTGGCCGACCGATCAACCCTTTGTTTTAGCCGACCGATCGACCCTTTGTTTTGGCCGACCGATCTTGTTTTGACCGACCGATCAACCTTTTGTTTTGGCCTACCGATCAACCCTTTGTTTTGGTCGACCGATTGACCCTTTGTTTTGACCGGCCGATCTTATTTTGGTCGACCGATCCAACCCTTTGTTTTGGCCGACCGATCCGACTTTTTGTTTTGCCCGACCTAATCCGACCCTCTCTCACTCTTTTGTTTATATCGTTTCCTTCTGACATCCGATTGACTTAATTTTCAAAGCGTTGGATTCCTAAGACATCCCTCTATCTGCCTATGGAAAATTTGGAGATTTTTGAGATTAAATTGAAAGAGTTTGATTTAATCAAAGTAAATTGGATAATTTTCTGAACATGGTTCAGTATTATGATAAATTCTAGATTTGTGGAGATCTAATTAAACTAATTCTTGTTGCAAAATAAACTAGAGATATAGGGCTACAAGTTATCTGAAGGAAGTAAATTTCAATTTAGCACCTAAATTTTCAATTTCTGAATTGAAGTTGGGTATAATGTTCAGTCTTGGATTAGTGAGAGATGAAAGTATTTTGGACATAACTTTTGCTCTAGTCATCCAAATGAGGTGATTCTTGATTTGGATTAAACTAGAGAAATAGGACTAAAAATGTTATGAAGGATTTGAGTTTCAATTTAGTCTTTAAGAATGTCAATTTTCGGATGGAAGCAAATCGCTAGAAAATGTGTTAGCATAAGAATAGTCTGAAATGTTTGGAGTATAACTTTTGGAGTAGTGAACCGAATTAAATGATTTTGGTGTCATTATGAATGAAATTGAGACAATGAGGAACATTTATATAGAAGGAAGTTTTAGCAAATTCCTTCAATTTGATGGTTAGAAAAATTTTCTAAAGTAAGCATGAATTAAATTGAATTTTAGGGGCAAACTTGGAAGAAAGGCATATATGTAAGGGCATAATGGTCATTTTGCATTCATTAAATGCAAGAAGAGTGGGCTGTCGCTTAAGAAGATGAGAAGCATAAATTTGTTTAAGTTAGAAAGAAAAGAAAAAAGAGAGAAGAGGGAAAGCTTTCGGTGGAAAGAAAGGAGAAGAAGAAAAATATGCTAGGTTTCGATTTTATGGGTTTTCAAGAAAGATTTTAGAGATGCTCCAAGAGGGAAAAAGATGGAAGAAGATGAGAGCTCTAATATGAGCCAAGAAATTTTGAAATTGGAGAATATTTAAGGTAAGAGAAGACTTTGATCTTTGAATTTTTAAAGGGATTTTGGTTTAGATAGCTTGGAAATGTTATGGGTTTGAGTTTTCTAAAGTTAATTTTGGTGATTATGACTTATGTGATGTTTAATTTTGGATGATTATGAATTAGAGATTTTTGTCATTAATTAAGGAATTTAAGAGAAGCAAAGGAGAGAAATTGAGGCTTTGAACAAGTTCCAAGCATGGATATGAGGTGAGTACCATGCTTATATTTTGAATTATAAGCCATGTAAATGTTTTCAAAAAATTAAGAAAGAAAGTATCAAATTTTATTGTTTCTGAATGTTTTTGAAAAATTGTTACAAGTTTTAAATGTTTTGATAAAATAAGAAAATTTTGGAAATTATGAAAATTGTTACATTCATTGTGTTGAATGATTTGCTTCTTATGAAAATTGTTGCATTCTTTGATTCTGATGTTTGAGAATCCTTTGGTTTTTAATAATTGAAGAATTGCTATGAGTATTTGATTGTTAGGTGAAGTTTGAAATTATGGAAATTATGAATGGAATTTTTGTTTGATATGGCACGATATGAAAATTAAGTTTTTGAAATGTACCTCCGAGTAGTTCGATTTCTGTGTGAATTATCTGTTATGTGGGTTTGGTTAGGTCCCATAAGAGGGTCAAGTATACTTGTCTAGGCTTCTCCCGTCTGCCCGCTAGTGGCATTGGAGCTCCGTTAAGGACTCCCATAAGTTCACGGCTACACTGGACCGCTATGCGGGAAGGTGTAGTACGTTTTGTTCAAGGCTACACAGGACCGCTATGCTGGAATGTGTAGTACGTTTTATTTTCTGGACTGACCCAAACCAATTTCTGATGTGTTTATGTGCCTTTGTTTTGTTTATGTTGCATACATGATTTAAACTATTCATGAATGTTTTAAAAAGTTGAGATTTTTTTAGAAATGAGTATTTGATAAATGCCCACTGTGAAATTGCTATAAAATGGAAAAAGTTTTGAAAAAAATGATTTTTGCTTATTTTTCGATTATAAACATGTTATCCACGAGCTGTAAAGCTCAACTCCTCCTTTCATCCCCATCTCTAGGTAATCAAGAAGGAGATTGGATGAAAGAAAGACAAGACATTCGTTCGTTATGTTTGTGATTGTATTTTTTTTGTTTAAGTTGGATTATTGTAAAAATAAGAGCTTAGGCTTATGTTAAGCATTGTGGAGATTTTTAGTATCTTTTGTACTTGGATTTTGATATTGTTGTTGTATTATGGCTTGGAATGCCTTTAAGATTTTGTATGCATGTATTTCATGATGTAAATGAATTATGGATTTGTATATAGGATCGAAATGTGAATATGCCTTGGATATTGAAGTACTATATGAATGTGATTAATTGTGTTTGGATTCCGGACAGGAGGTTCGAAGATTTTGATGATTGAGAATTATTGAAGTTCTATGGGTATGGATGTGTTTGATTGTATTGGGATTTCGGACAAGAGGTTCGATGATTGTGTTGATGGATTGGAAATATTGAAGTGCTCTTTGCTTGTGGCTTATTTGTGTATAAATCATATGTGAGATTTTACATGAAAAAGAAAAAGAAGATATTTTAAATTGATGAAATATGATTGATATGAAGCATTAAATGAATTGAGGTTGTGGGGTTGATGAATACCCTTTTAAAAATTGAATTTGTTTTGATTAAAGAATGAAACAAAAAATTTATACCGAATTGGATTGGTTTAGATCAAGTGTCTTTATGGTTTCCAACGCGACGTTTCTTTAAAGTACACATTTTCATATGTCAAAAATTTGACTTTCAGTTTGATTGAACAGTTTGGTTTTCTTTGATTCTGATCCAGTCGATTTGCTTTCGATTCCTTCGCTTTTGATCCGATGTGATTTCGTTGGTTTTCGCCCACTTTGACTTTCACTTTTGTTTCCGTCCGTCCTTTCGTTTCTGCACGCGTTATAAGTGTTATGGTTTAGTTTAAGCGGTTGGGTTTCAGTTCCAACAATTATTCCAAGCTTTTGACATTTACTTAAGTCCATATGATGCCTTCTTTAACTTTAACACTTTATCTTCTTTCCCTTCAATGTGCACTTCTTCCTCTAAATAACCATTGAGAAAATTAGACTTGATATCTAATTGATGAATTCTCCAATGATTTTAGGTAACAAGACATATTAATAAACAACTCCTATGTAGCTCATAAAAGCTATTGAATTCATTAGAAATAAATTCTCCATATATATGGTCTGTTAAAGCTTTAATCTTAAAATGACTTTTTTCTCATTAAAAGCGTTTAACTTTTTAAATGCATCAAAATCTTCACATTTGCACAAAAATTTCATCTATTTATTTTTATTATACTCATCAATAAGGTAATAAGGTAACAACTTTTGCCTAATGAAAGAGGATTGTGGGACCATAAACATCTCTATTGGAAAGTTAGAGTGAAGTGGCTTGGTAGTTCTTGAAATTGATTAATTTAGAAAGCTTTTCCTTGAATTGTTTCTAATCAAGCATACCTCACAAATTTCTTTCATAATGATGTATACTTTAAATGTCTCTGCCATTTTCTTCTCTCTCAAAACTTTTAGTGCATTTAAATTCAAATGTCCATACCTTATATTCTATATCTTTGAAAGATCATTGACATTAGTCATCAATCACATGGTTTTTTGCAGTTTGTGAATTCAACAAAAAATCATGTTTCTAATTATAATTGCTTTAACAATGTGATTAGCATCACGATATCGAAGCCAAAAAGTATGACCCTCTATATGAGTTTGATAACCATTCTTTAACTTTAATGTTTAAAATATTATTCTTTAGTTTTGGTATAAACATTAGAGAAAAGCATGTTGCCACCTAATTTGGTCTTAAACAAAAATTGGATCTTTTCCTTTGATCTCCACTATTTTATTATCACCAAAAAGTATATTCCATAACAATTCACTATCTGTTCTCAATAAATTTTCTTTTACCACCTATTCTCTGATTGATAGCTACATTATCAAGGTATTTTGTGCTCTCTTCTCCTTTTAGTTCCTTTTATACCATAACTAGTAAAGTTTCCTATGTTGCATCTTTATTGGATTCTATAAACTTTATTTCATCTTCCATCTTCAAAAACAGTACTAAGAATAATGTCCATGCTTGCCACATGTATAGTATTCAACTTAGGCTCTCTCATTTTTATGTTTGTCATATAAATAACATTCAATTTACGGTTTCTCATTTTTTCTTGTATAATTTTTGCCAAAATTACATTTTCCTCTACCTCTTCATGTTCCTTAAATATGTTGAAATATTAAGGTTGATTTTCACTAAAAGGTTCTTGTTTACCTCTTCCTTTCCCTTGGCTCCATACATGTCCATGACCTTATTGGTAACCACATCTACTCTCATATATAAATCTTTTTCTACTTTGCTCTGTATAATTATTTTTGGACTCTAGTAATAACTTTTCCAATAAGGCTTACTCTACTAGTACATCTTTCTTGTTGCAATCCATCCTTTCTTCAAAAGCTAGTAAATATTAACTTAGCTCATCTATGGACATATTGCTCACATATTTACATTCTTCAATAGCCATAACCTTATAATTAAATTTTGAGTTAAGAGATTATAAGACCTTCTCCATAACTTGAATATCATGTACATTTTCAATAAGCCTCTTTATTTGATTCATTAGTTTTAGGACTCTTATAAAGTTCTCTAAATAAATTCATCCTTTTTTATTAAGAGTGTCTCAAACTCAACCTTTAGAGTTTGAAGTCACACCTTCTTCACCTTGTTATCTCCCATCATTAAAATTTGGAAAGTTTCCAATGCCTTCTTTAATATGCTTTCATTAGTATTTTTTAAATTTTTTTTGTTTAAACCTATATGTATGATAATAAGTGCACTATGGTTTTTCTTCCTTTTTTTTTCTCCAAGACTTCTTTTTTTGGCTTGAGTCAAGATTTTCTCATTTTGATGCTACACTTAACTTTTGTTGACTACCTCCCATATGCCTTGCTAATCAATAATGGCCTTTATCGTAAGTGCCTAATGTTTAAAGTAGTGTTTTTAAGTTACATACAAGAAAAAGACATAGAGACTCCTTTTATTATCATAGTTAGCTCTAATACCGCTTTGTTGAAAAAAATAAGATACTGTAAATATTTTACTCTTTCCTCTCTTATATATAAAATGAAATATTGTATGGCTATATATAATATCAACGAAGAATTCTAAACTAACTTAAATCCAATTACTGCTATAATTTAAAGAGGGACATACTTTCAATGATATAACAAAATTTATATAACTGAAAGCTATCTGTTCTTTCTTCAAACAATCCAAGGTTAGATTCATCTAAATTTTAAAGACTAAAGCTTTAAGAAGAATCTTAAATCACCTAGATTAATTAATATTTGATCATTAAGTACCCCTTTGAAGTTGTTGCAAAATTATAACAATCGAGTTTTTTTTGCAATACAAAATACTTATAAAATTAGTTTTCTTCTATAGAATTATTGAAAAGTTACAAATTGATGATGATGATTATTGGTGATGCATAGAGCAATGAGAATTGTTTTTTTTATACATAAATTAATGGTGCATTACTATAGATGAAACTATTACAACCTTTCAATGAGTTCAGAGAAAAACCAAGTACTCTATATTACAAAGGATCTAAAAGAGAATGCAAAAAGAAGATAAGTTCGAATGGAAAAGCATCAGAAAAGTAAAGTTACCATCTACTCTTCACGTCCATATAATGGCACCTATATGCATTTTTGGCAAAAATGCTCATTTGTATCAAGTTGATAATTATATCAGTTAGTTGATATTTCTATTCCTTTGTGTCAGTGAATATGTGACTATTTTGTTCTTTCCTAATGCTATATATGGACATAGAGATGGAAGTTGTGAAAAAAGTAGCATTTGGAGCTCCTTTCTTTGATTTGTTAATGAACCGATGCAATACAAACTACCAATCATATCTACCATATTGAGCAAGTAACAATTGAATAATATGACTCTAAATGAATTCTGATTGCGATTTTCCGATATGATTAAGTTTTAATATTTAACCTCGATATTCCAAAGCATGCGGGTCGTTTGTGTAGTACCTAAGATGTCGATCTCATGAAAAGGGTTAATATAATCCTAGAATCTAAGTTCGAAAATTATTAAATAAAAATTTAACAAAAAATGAATTTAAATACAATAACTAAATAAATCAAACAACCTAATCAAATAATAAAACAATAATTAACAATTAACACTTAACGAAAACAATCAACGAATAATGATTAATAATTTCAGATTAAAATGAATAATAAATAATTGAAATTGATTGATTTCTTGAACGATGATAGCACACCCTAGAATTCATCCTAGAGCGTTAACCAAAAGAGAGAAAGGGAAAATTATCTATCTTTAATGCGAACCTGACCGATTATGATTTATCGAATTAATAGTTGTAGATGATCCTAAGGTCAATTACTCTCTATCGAGTTATAATTGAACCCTAAAGTATAAACCCTAATCAAATTATGGAAAGTTGTAATCTCTCAATTAACAACCTATCCAAAACCTAATCAGTTCTTAAGTTATTTAATAAACAATAGTAAACCTATACATGATCTCTCTACACAAGATTCACCTGATTTAATTATGAATCTATTGAATTACCTAACTCTCATTATACTAATTCAATTATTTTTTCTCGATTTACCCTCTCAGTTTATTATCGAGATATGAAGTGCAGAATTAAATGACATTTAATTAAATAAACACATAAAACAATCAAGTTAATTAAATCAAAAATAATATTAAAAAGGTGAGTATAGAACATCAATCAATAATTCAATTCTATCATCAAACTATATATCCCAATTCTACAATCAAATAAAATTGAAATGCATAATAAATATAAATCAAATGGATGATAGGAGGCTGTGACTTCAGAAAGCTTCTTATTCCAGGAAGCATGCTCAGTCTGCATCGTCTTCCTCTTCTCTCTTCCTTCTTCTCTTTCTCGATCTCTCAAAGTTCTCTCCTTTAGGGTTTCATTGTGGTGGTTGATCAAAAGTTCCCCCTTCTGTTCTACTTGTTTTATTTATTTTCTTTTATGTTTAGGGTTGAACTACATTTTTTCAAGTTTAGGAGTGGTTGCGTGCCTGCTCGACGCAGGCCATAATCATGGCCAATTTCAAGCCTTTTTGTCACAATCATGCACTATCAGGCCACAATTGTGGGCTGTTGTGTCAGTCAGAATGTCTTCCGAAACTCCTTCGTTCTTCGATATTGACCCTAAAATACTAACAAACACATCAAGATACCTCATAAACATAATATTTAAGCTTAAAAGCTTGTACTAACCTATAAAACACTTAAAAACACAAATAATTAACAAACTAACACAATTATAACCTAAACACATAATAAACAATCGAATAAATGACTAAACATATATCAAACTATACCTTAAAATACGATGCATTTCATACCTATCAACATCCCCTCACTTAAATATTTGTTTGTCCACAAGCAAACAAAACAATAAACAACACAATGCACAAAAAACACATCACAACAAATGAGGCAATGACTTCAACTTCATGAAATAATTTAACTCTAAACATAATCATTCAAGTTGTTCCAAATTATTTATTAAGCCAAGAAGAATTTATTTTTATTAATTTTTATGATAATAAAATAATAATAATTTTAGAAATGTATGAATTGTTTTGATAAGTTTGATAAGTGTGCAGAAAAATGTAAGTAACACTTAGTCAAACCTAAAAGATGCATAGTCAACAACAGACGATATATCTATAACAGACGATATATGAACAGCAAACGAAGCTCAACACCAAATGAAGTACAACACTAGACAAAACACAACACTAGACGAAGCGAGATACCAGATGAAGCGTGATAAAAGACGAAGCGCGATAACAGATGAAGCTTGTTAATAAAGGATGTATTATACCAGACGATACAAAAGGAAGATATTATAGAACGTCAATCAGTTAGTTAGTTGGAGTTAGTTACATGACTCAACTAATAATGATTTTTAGAAGATTCAAGAAATAGTTTCTCAAAAGATAGTTGAAGACTTAGGCTATAAATACTAGTTCTAGTAGTAAACTAAATAACATTTTTACAAGAGAGAAAATTTGATTGTATAATACTTAGAGAAATTCTGTATTCAAAGTGCGAAAGAAGAGAGCGAATACATCTATAACGTGAAGCTCAAAAATATCTTTCCTAGAGAGAGAAAGAAAGGTTAGAGTCTAGAGAGGCTAAGAAAGCAGATAAAGAATATTTTGTGAGAGAGACCTGAAGAGGCTCTACAAGTGTAGAAAAAATACTTGTAAAGTTGAAGAGTATAGTAAAATCTCAGACAAACTCTGAGGACTAGACATAGCCTAAGGTTTAGGGTGAACAAGTATAAAATTGTGGTGTCTGTTCTCTAACCCTTATCTTTTAATTTTCTTGTTGTTAGTGTTGAAACAGAAAAAGCAAACATGGCATATTTGGAGAACCGGTAGATTTAAAAATTTTTTAGAAATCTTATTTGCAGCAGAAGCAATATATCCAAATCATCATGCCAATTTATACATGATATGGTATAAGGATAATAATAGACATAAACAAGATGAAGAGTATTACTGACTCCTTTGCTACAATTTTAATTTCTTGCTGCACTATCCTCTCCTTCTTCTTGTATCCAAAGCCTTTGTTTTATCAATCTATCTTCTCCTTGTTGTTGTATCCTCAACAAATTTGATTTAGCTCTTGTTCTCCTAGGTCAACTTGGTTAATAAAATCCTTTGGTGGGAAAGGAGAAGAAACACTTTAGAGGAGTATTTTCTTAGAAGAAAGAAGGAAACATAAGACACTTCTGATACCAAGTTTCGGCCATGCATAGGTGAGAGGAGAGAGTTGGTCAAAACAATGCAAGAACCCTTTTCTGACACTCCTAATTTTTGTTATGCATGATAAGAGAGAAGAGGGGAAGCATCTAATGCATCACACCTTTTTTTAATCAAACATAAAGAAGCCATTACATGAGACTCTTCTCATTTGTTTTAAGATGGCTATATGAAAAGTCCAATCAGAATATTATCATGTTAATTTCAGTTTTTGATGATGTAAGAAGGAAGATGGTCCATCCAATGTACATCTTTTTTCTTTAACCCAATCAATGCTAATAGGTTATATGCTAACATTAAAAGATAACCATTAAACTGTTAAGTCAAAATGACTTTACGTAGATATAATTTTGATGTATAACAAAGAGCAAAAGAAAAGAAAAGCAATACAGATGAAGCAACGCAGACGCAGATGCACAATAAGACACAGACGAAGATGCGAATAGAAAAACATATGAAGACGCGAATAGAAAAACAGACGCAGAAGAA
The DNA here is from genome assembly GCA_026546835.1 of Erythroxylum foetidum. Taxonomy (NCBI): domain Eukaryota; kingdom Viridiplantae; phylum Streptophyta; class Magnoliopsida; order Malpighiales; family Erythroxylaceae; genus Erythroxylum; species Erythroxylum foetidum. Next base: position 19,207,794 of record JANZLF010000222.1, read on the forward strand.
GAGTTGAAAAGCAGACGCAAGAGTCAGTTCGAGTTAGTTACAGAACTCAACTGATTAACCGTTTCTGTTAAAGATTCAAGAAACATGATTCAAGAAACAAGAATCAAGAAGCAGTTGGAGACGAAGGCTATAAATAAAAGTCGAAGTCGAAGATTGCAAAGTTAGTTAAAAAAGTTAGCTAAACAATTGAAAAATTAGCTGAATTACATCTACGTGATCGTAAAAACATTCTGTGCAAATTAGCCGAGAGCTACTTTTACTGTAACAAGTGTTCAAACACTTATCTGTGAGAAAGTAGTACAGATAGCCTGCAAAGGCTAAGCGTAAAAGAATACTGATTGTAGAGACCTGAAGAGGCTCGCAAAGAATACTTGTAAAAGTTGAAGAGATAGTGAAATCTCATAAAGAACTCTGA
>JANZLF010000222.1:19256905-19267143 GCA_026546835.1 Erythroxylum foetidum
AATTGAGTTTTAATTGAGGATAAAAGGGAAATTGAGTTGCTTTGAATGAGATTGACTAAAGAATGAAAAGAAGAAAAAAATTATAATGAATTGGATTGGTTTAGACCAAGTGTGTCTTGAGTTTCCAACGCTAGTTTTCTCATAAGTTTGCATTCCTCGGATGTCGGAATTCGGTTTTCAGTATGATTGATACGTTCCGTTCTTTCGATTCCGCTTTTGATTTATTTTTGTTCATTTCCGTCGCTCTATTTTCGATTTGTGATTCCGTTTTTCGGTTGGGGTCCGATTTCGAAATCGTGTCCCAACAGATTCCAACACAAGACAGTCTACCTGTGGCCGCTTTGCCCACGTCATTGTCACATTGGACCTCAGTTCCCTCAGTTCCCCCCTCCGTTCAGTGGTCGAGCTCGACGGCGAACTGATTCGTGTGGCCTATGAAAGATTACCACAAATTTGCTTCCACTGCAGACGCATCGGTCATGACTCTTCCAACTGTCCATCTCGCCCAGCACCACCGACAGGACCCGATACCTCTCCCGCCCCTCCTCCATCGCCGGCACCTGACCCCGGTAACACCGCTCCAGTTGTCACCGCCACCCCTGTAGCCAAATATGGGCCGTGGATCCAAGTTAGTTGGAGGGGCCGTTGGCCTACCCCCCACTACCACCAAAGCTAGATCCTCTCGAACAACCCAAGCCTCCCCAACTGGCTCGCGAGGTTCCCGATTTGTTGTGCTCTTTGTCCCCGCACAGTCTACTCCTCCAACGTCTCCAACTGTAACGGTCGACGACAATCCTTGCATCAATTCCCTAGGCTCGTTGGCTCTCAACCACACGAACCCCCAATCCCTTATCCCGCTGGTTACGCGTAACGATAGCATCTTGGGGGAGAACCACACATCCGAGGGAGCCACAACGTCGTCTGGGACACAGCCTCATCCCTTATTGGGCCAGGCCCAGATCCAGCAGCCTTCAGGCCCTTCCCCCATGGCCCCTACACAGCCAGCCTCCTCCCTACCAGCCCCATTACATAGTCGGCCCAGTCTAGTTGGTCCTCCCCACTAGATCCTCCATTGCCAGATCCATCTCCCGACGTGCCCAATCCCTCCCCAGCCCAGTCCAACCCACATCGCCCTCACCATCCCTTCCCACGCAGAAATAATTATCCCACACCCGGTTCCTTCCATGGACCCCCAGGGTGCCTTGGACAGCGGCACGATGGATTTGGACCCGGGAGGCCCAACTCTCGATTCCCCACTCGTCCCATCACAGCCCTAGATAGGAGGCAACCCCTCCCCACCCTCCCGACCCAATCCTAAGTCCACAGCTCCCCGTCACCTCTGACATCGCTTCAAATACCCACATGGCGGACCTCAGTCCAACGCACGTGCTAGTCCACGATCCGGAATTGACTCCTCTAGCAGTCAATCCTTCCGAAGTCTAAATTCTCGCTTTCCTCTATTTTTATGACGATATTTATCTGAAGTTGCCAAGGGGCTGAAGGTCGGTCCTTCAAGCCCATCATGAAGAATTACATTAGCATCCACAAACCTCGGCTCGTTCTGGTCGAACCTCGTATAATCGGCGCTCGTGCGTTGAAGGTGATTCGTCTCTTGGTTTCGAGCGCTCCTTTCAGGTGGAAGCAGAGGGGTATTCAGGCGACATCTGGTTGCTCTGGCACGACGATGTTATCGTCCACATTCGGCTTGCCCACCGCCAATTCGTGCATGCTAGCATTCACTAGGATCACTCGACCTTTGAGTTCACTGCTATTTATGCCAATCCTAATTGTGCCTTGCAGAAGGTCCTCTGGCACTATCTACCTTACCTTGCGAGCCGCACTACCAAGCCCTGGCTTCTTGGCAGAGACTTCAATGCAAAACTTGACAGCGGGGATAAACGAGGTGGCTCTCGCCTCTCCGACGTCGTCAATCCTCACTTTCGAGACTGTGTGCATACGTGTCACCTCCAGGACCTCGACTTTGTTGTCCCTAAATTCACGTGGAGGAGAGGGCAGGTTCAGGCGCGATTAGATCGTGCCTTCTGCTCTACCTCTTGGTCCTCCATCTTTCCCGATACCAGTGTTAACCACCTCCTTTTTTTGAAATCGGATCACCAACCGCTCCTCATCACTTTTCAAGCTAGTATCCGTCCCTCGCCAATCACCCGACCATTTCGCTTTCAATCGGCTTGGCCTCACCCATGCCGACTTCGCTCAATTGGTGGCTGAGAATTGGCCACCGAACCCTTCGAACCTTCGAGGTGTGTTCCAACATCTTTCGACCAAGCCCCTACAATGGAACGCAACAGTTTTCGGCAATATTTTTCACTATAAAAAACGACTCATGGCTAGGTTGGCATTCGACAACCCTTGGAAGAAACAGACTCGTCCTCCCTCCATGAGCTCGAGGCCTATTTGCGGGCTGAACTTGATCATGTCCTCACCTAAGAAGAGCTCTTCTGGCACCAGCGCTCTCGTAGTCAGTGGCTCACCCACGAGGACCGGAATATTTCCTTCTATCACGCTATCACCCACACCAAACGTCGTCAAACACGCATCACTTTTTTATCTTACGGGGACTTCCCTCCGCAGTTTAGCGCAATGACATTTAGCGGCTTTATATCTTCCCGATGATCCCTCCCCCCGTTTGGCATCTTCATGGTCATTTTCCCCCACTCCCGCGAATAGCTCACAATGATTTCACCCACCCTTTAAGCCCGGATGAAATCAAGACTGCTTTCTTTATCATGGCCCCGAATAAAGCCTCGGGGATTGATGGCTTCACCACTCTGTTCTACCAATCTCAGTGGGACACTGTTGGCCTTTTAGTGGTGGGCTTCCTCCAGCGGATCTTTAGCCACGAAATCTGGGATGCCAAACTGAACCGCACCATTCTGGTTCTCATCCCGAAAAGCCTGTCTCTAGTTTCGATTTCTCAATTCCGACCCATCGCTCTTTGCACTGTTTTATACAAAAGTCTCACCAAGATTATCGTGAATCGGCTCAAGCCTTATATGGCGGATCTCGTCGCCCCCACTCAGTGTAGTTTTATTCCAGGGTGTCTTATCACAGACAATATCATCATCATCCAAGAAGTCATCCATTCCATGAAGAGGAAATCTAGGCATAAGGGGCTCATGGCTATCAAAGTGGACCTAGAGAAAGCATATGATCGTCTTCATTGGGCTTTCATTCAGGACACCCTTCTCGATGTGGGCATTCTGACAGATTTAATTACTCTCATCATGAAGTGCATTACTACGGTCTCCCACCAAGTCAACTGGAATGGGGAATTAAGCGATGCCTTTACCCCCTCCTGCGGTATTCGACAGGGAGACCCTCTCTTCCCTTACCTCTTTGTTCTGTGCATGGAACGGCTGGGACATGCCATCACCCAAGTCGTGTCCCACAGACGCTAGCTCCCAATCAAATTAAGCCGGAATGGACCGCCCCTGTCCCATTTATTCGTTGCGGATGATCTCATTCTCTTTGCCGAAGCCTCGACCGACCAGGCGCGCGTCATTCGGGAGATTTTGAGCTCCTTTTGTGCCTCGTCTGGTCAACGTGTGAGCCGGGTCAAGTCGAGATGTTGTTTCTCCCGCAATGTTCCTTCCACCACGGGGCATACCCTTAGCAATGCCTTAGGCTTCCCTCGCACTAACGATCTCGATCGGTACCTCGATTTCCCTCTTCTTCATCAATGTGCTAGCAAACGTACTTACCAACACATCCTCGATAAGGTCTACCAACGATTGTCTGGCTGGTCTGCCAAACTCCTTTCCTTTGCTAGCCGTATCACTCTTACCCATTCGGTTTTGGCCACTATTCCGAGTTACACTATGCAGACGGTCCGTCTTCCTCGCAATCTGTGTGATGAGGTAGAGAAAGCCATGCGACAGTTTTTGTGGGGTTCTTCAGGCGAGCAACACAAAATCCACTTAGTCAACTGGGCGAATGTTTGCCAACCAAAAGATCTGGGAGGACTCGGCATTCGGAATATTCGGGATACTAATGACGCATTTTTGGCTAAGCTTGGCTGGGCTTTGATCAACACCCCGCAAGCTTTATAGGTTCGCATGCTCTCTGCGAAATATAAGTTCAATGCCACCTACATCTCTCCCTTCCTGCCGAACACTGGGAGATCTATGGTGTGGCGCAGTATACAGGTCACCTGACACATAGTCTTCCAAGGCATGAAATGGATGATAGGGATGGCACTCGAACGCATTTCTGGCTCAACCCTTGGGTCGTCGGCACTGGACCGCTAGTTTATCACTCCTCCCATCCTATCCCGGCGCTGCAGCTTAACCTTTGCGTTTCCCACTTTGTGGATTCTGCTGGCAATTGGAATTGGGTCGCATTCCAATCCTGGCTTCCTTCCCTGATTTGTCACCTTATCGTCGGCACATTCCCGCCTAAACCACTTCTTGGGCCTGATAGACTGGTTTGGGGTGCTGCCGACATCGGCCTTTTCTCCATTACCTCCATCTACGCCATGCTTCAGGGGCACGAGGATGCGGTACCTCATGGGGTTTGGCAGGCCATCTGGCAATGGCCGGGACCGCAGCGTGTCCGCTCCTTCCTTTGGCTCCTAGCACATGACAGATTACTTACAAACCACCAACGGGTCCGGAGACATCTCACCACGGGCAGTTCGTGTCCCCACTGCTCCTCTGACGAATCCTCCCTTCACGCACTTCGCAATTGTCACAAGGCTCGTCGAGTGTAGACCACGATGTGGCCACACCTCGCTGCGACTAACTTCTTCACATTGCCCCTCAGGGATTGGATCCTTTCCAACCTCCAATAACACTGTCGTACTCTGGGCCACGACTGGGCAGTATTGTTTGGTGTAACCTACTGGTTTCTTTGGACATGGCAGAATAAGTCCACTACTGGTTTCGGAGAGGCGTCGTCGTTATGACCCCAGCCTTCAGCCCCGCCAGGAGATCTGCGTAAGCTGGACCAAGTCACTACTGGGATGGGTCAAGGTCAATATCGACAGGGCCAGTAATCGGTCCCTCTCCCTGACCACAGCAGGAGGCCTCATCTGTGACAGCACAGGGCATTGGCTTGCTGGTGTTGCCCAGAACCTCGATTGGTGCACTCTGAAGACTGCTGAGTTCTGGGGTGTTTATACCGGGCTCTCCCTCGCCTGGCGCCTGGGCTTCCGCCACATAGAGTTGGAGGTAGATTCGACCACAGTGCACCAACTTCTCTCTTCCTCGGATTCTCGTACGCAGGCGGTATGCCCAATTGTCGCGCGCATCCGTGAACTGTTTCACCGCAATTGAACTGTTGTTCATCGGCATGTTTACCGAGTGGGTAACAGACGTGCTAACTGGCTTGCCACTCAGGCTACATCTTTCGCTGTGGGTGTAATTTATTTTGATACCACATCTATAGGGTGCCACCGTCTCCTCGTTGAGGATATGTCGGGAAGTAGTTTCCTAGACTTATTTTGTAATCTGCCTCGGCAGTTTCTTTTTAAACAAAAAATAATTTAATGACAACTAATAATATTTAAATTAAACAATTGTTTCAGGAAAAGTGATCCACGGCAACTTAACGAAGCTAAAAATGAAATGAGGAAGGAAAAATATTTTCCTCTTCTTACTGTATTGATTTGACGGGCAACATGTCGTGCAGGAATAAAGGGTAGGAACGGTTAATTTCAAGACTACAGACGCGCTTTAGATGGTAAAAATTGACGATCGTTGAATGTTACACTCATCCACTTGCGCGGCTCCGTATCACATCCACGTCAGCTTGAAAGAGAAAGAAACGCCAGACCCACCAAATACCCCGTTAAGAAAAAGTAAAAACTGCAAAGAACGGATTAAAAATCAACTTTACCAAGGGGAAAGGTACGTCTACTACCAGCCCACAATAATCTACAATAGCTGCGTTCTCTCTTTCTCTCCCAGGAAGCGTCTTTAGATTTAATCCTCAACTCACTGATGCGACATTAAGGAGTCTGCATTCAGGGTATGCCCTGTCTCCCTCCGCGCCCTCCTCGTCTCTCTTTTTCGTTTGCGTTGTACATGATTTGGTTCCAACTGGTTTTGTTTTCCTTCACTTCTGCTTCTTAAAAATGTAATCCTAAGATGGTTAATATGTTGTATGGTTGTAGATACGATCTTCTGCTTCGGAAGACTTATGTTGTACCATGTCTGGTATATTTTGGTGAGCTGTTCCATGTAACTGAATAAAATATGCGGGGAGAATAGGGCTTAACTGTATAGGATGCGTCTAATGCGGTGAGCAGCAAAAGGTTGTTACTTGAATCACCTCTGCATTGATAGATCTGTGGTTCATAGGATAAGGGTTTGCAAAGAATCTTGGAGTAATGTAAATAGTTTCTTTTGGGTCCATGGAAAAGTACATGTTATCAAGTCCTTCTTTATTTCCATTTAACTTTTGGCTTGGTGGGGATAAAGAAGCAAGAAATGTGGGCTGTTTTATGATGGGATTGTTTGGGAAGAAAGAATATTTAACTTCCTCTTAAACCCTGGTTTAATTGGAATCGAACTCTCTTCTTGAATGCAGAATTCTTCTGTCATTTTGCAGATAAAAGGTAAACTATGATCTACACGGATGCCTATGGTGCAACTCTATCTCCCAAAGAAACAATGGATATAGATATATTAGGATATTATTATTTCTATGTATTTTTTGGCATGGGTGTTTTCCAATATATTTTCACTTTTATCTGTAATTTGTCTATTGAGCAGGCGGTATAGTTTATGCCGAACCGTTTACCGAGAAGGGTTAGTGCATCTCAAAGTCATTACTTCTTGATAAATTTCCAAGGGAATTATATAGAGCACAGCTTCTCTATTTCTATTCTGCCATTTGGGAATGGAGTGGTCATTCAGCTGAAGGCCAATGGAAGTGAATTCTGGAATTTGTCATTCCAATGAGAAGCAACCTTCAGAGCATTCCAAATCTGCACATCAAGGAAATATGCCTGCAGAGAAAGAAGTGAGCACCTCTACGTTTGTTAATCAAGGTAAGCCTCCTTATGAGAAATTGGTGCCAAACTCCTAGTTTCTTAGGAGTTTTGTAATAGTAATTTGCTGCATATCGTTTCACCAGCTTGCTGAGATATATGCTTTTGGACGTGCCATTTTACGTTATCCCTGCCTGTATCTTTTTGTCTACAACTTGGAATTGGGAACTCATTCTTGTAATATGTGTTATCAAAAGTAATCTCAGAAAGTTCAATTTTAAGAAAAAAATTGATTGAAAGAACCAATGCATCAAATGGAATAAGTTGTAGGATTGACTTATGTGCAGATCAACAGTTCTCAAATTTTATATAATTAATAACGAGATTCTCTGTGCATCTTAATATACTTATACTGCCACTTCTACAAGGAAGTGAGAGCAATACAGGTTGCAAGTCTATGTCATCAATGGAAGATCTCTTCCAATAAGATTTCGGAGATCTTCCCTTAACTCTGTCACCGTGGCTGCAGATTTTAATTTACAAGTTATACTGAAGACACTGGTCTATTCCATCTACTATACCATGCCATTTCATTACCAATCTGCCATAATCTATGACTCAGACATACTAACGCCTGATGGCCCTTATACATACTTAGCATAGGTTTTGCCAATTGCGAGATGAAAATTTGTTCTTAGTCTTCTTATTTTTGGGTATTTTGGGGATCTAATCAGGACTATTTGTGTGACATAATGGAGAACAATATTTTCCTTCCTCAAACACCACTCCAATTCCCCCGGAGAATTTAATATTCATTAACTAAATTATTAATCTTAATTTTGTTATGATCCTTCAATTTCTCAAACTCTGGTATTTGGAGTTAAGTTTATGTTTGCAGTCTGAGATATTTTTCTTTTTAGATTTATAGAAATTATTATATCAAAGACCTTCATTATTAGCATGCGATGATGAGAAGATTTTAATAAGCAATTTTCATCAGAATTTATCAAAATTATGCCACAATCAAGTAATGCTACTTAAACAATTTGGAGATATCAGAACTTTCAAAATATTAGTAGTAGATATTTAATTATATACAATGAAAGTACTTTGTAGTCTGCTTCTTTTCTTTAGTTTTTAATCAAAATCCTGGCATTGAACTCTTGTTTCTTCATATTTTCCAGTTTATGTTTCTTTCAATTGGTGTTCTTGTTTCTGAGTATCCTGGTCTCCTTCATTGTCTAGCTGCTATTGCTTGGCATGAGAATAGAAGAAGGTGGATTGGAACTCGACAGCGGCAACAAATGAGAAAAGATCCGCTCATAAGGTATGAGATACATAAATAGTGTAAATGTGATCTTATAAACATTTACCTATTCAATGCCACTTGACATCTTCTGAACCTTTATATTTTAGTATCTACCAATCTTCTTCTTTCAAAGACTGTCGACTAACACTATATTACATCTTTTTGCTCGTGGATTGTTTCCACTCAACTACTTTTCATATGTCAAAAATAATTGAGTAGATTTTATCTGCAGCTGGTCAATGCCCTATGAAGACTTGCTTTCAACTAATGAGCCCTTCTCTGAGCCAATTCCTTTACCTGTAAGTCTACCAAAATGCTTGATCAATATATCATTTACATCCTCAATTAGTATCTTAGAGTGTGCTTGCATTTGCTATATAAAGGTTTGGGAATTGAGGCCTGATCAGTGCCACTAAGCAAGTATAATATTTTTTCACTTATAATTTATGAATGTTAAGTTTTGCTCTTTCTTTACAGGAGATGGTAGACTTCTTGGTAGATATATGGCACGATGAAGGCCTCTTTGACTGAAAATTCATTGACAAAACACAATTTATTAGTTCTAGTGTCAGGATGACTGGTGTAAGGCAAAGAATACTTTTCTTTTACAGCCCGGCGTAACTGGATTCGTTTCCATTAGCATGCAGAATATGATGTGGAAACACCACAATATTACTTTGACTCAGTTCTTACTGGACTTATCCCTTTTGTCGTGGTTCCAGTTGTCAAAGTTGTGTGGGATATTTAGTAGTGTAACTGTTCCATTGAAATGTATTTATTTCACCTTGATCACCCGCGAAGCCTAAAGGGCATTTGTTGTAATGACTTGATTTATTGACATTCCATTTCGTTTGTTATGTTTTCCATCCTTTCTGAATACGACTATCGTATCATATGGTCTGCAATCTTGTTAAACCCACATCAAGAAGGCAAATGGGGTGAGGTCAACAAATTTTTTGTTTTTTATTTTTTTTGAGAAGTAAAAAGCATTCATTCAAAAAAGGAAACTGCAAAACAGCCCCTAAAGATAACAACAGTAGCTCAAGGCAAGAATGCCTGAACATAATGAGTTACAACTCACTCACAAGAAAATAAAAAACAGATCAGAGGTCAAAGAATATTTTAGCTTAGAGCTATACTTTTGAAGCTAATTCCATTGGCCTAAATTATACTTCTAATTCAGTTCCAAGTGTTGTGCACAAGGCTGAGAATATCTGGTCAATCACATTTGGAATGCATAAGTTAATTAGTTCAAAATCTTTTTCAGTTTGATGATTCACTGATTAATCGTTTGCGTAACCAGTTACTAAATTTGATGAATATCACTAGCTTATGAGTAGTTTCCCCATTCAGTGATGTTGAATTTCGTAAATATGATAAGATACCCTTGATTTTAATTGCTTGCTTTAGTTACAAACTTATAAGTGTAAATGTAAATAAGAAGAAATGTTAAATTAAGTTCCTTAAGACCTATAGCTAGAAGAGAGCTTAAACAAGTTAGTATTTTCATGGGATAAAAATAATTGTCATCATTTTGTATGCACTCAAGTTAATATAAAAAATTTATTATTTTTTTAATAACAAGAGTTCGTCATTCTTTCTCACTAAATATTACATTCTCTCTCTATCTTTAATAATTTGATTGTACGAGGTCAAATATTGAAAAACAAAGCTCAGACTTGACACTCATGTTATATCTCCATCTCATCATGATATGCCTAAACTCAAATGCTTGAGTGCGGAACTAAAGTCAAGTTATATTTTTAACTCGTTGTAATATGCTAAGTGCTTGTTTGGATGAGTTTATATCAGTAGAGCTCTTATCAGTAAAACTTTTGTTAGTAGAGCTTTTCTAAGAAAAGTTTTCTAAAAAACCTGTTGACTGCTTGATTGTCAATTGAAAAAACGACTTTTTAAAAAGAGTTTCATACAGTAGACTGTTTGGCAACATAAAAGTAAAAGTACTTTTATTAATTT
>JANZLF010000222.1:19267243-19278534 GCA_026546835.1 Erythroxylum foetidum
AGAGCAATAGGATTAAATGGATCCCGATGAGATTGGGATATGTCCCGATGAGATCGCGACATCGACATTGCTGAAAACCGTTTCCGGTGATTTTTCGCCGGCAGGGCCCGGTAGGCCGGTAGGACCGACCCCAGTGTGACTGGACCTCTTCAGTAATATATATACATATATATATATGATTAATTAATTAAATAATTAATTAATATATATATATATATGTTGAATACGTGGAAAGGAGGAAAGGAAGAAGCATTAGAAGCTTCTCCTTTCATGCCTTGTCACCAAAGTCATTAAATGACTAAATGACAAAAAATAAAGGATGAAAAGGTGATGCTCGTTGGTGAAGGATGAGAGGGCATACGATGCTCATTTTTCTTCATCTTTGAGAAAGGTATATGGAGAAATGAAAGGAGGAGATCATCGTGGGTTTTGAGAAAGAGTTTCTAAAATCCTAAGGCTTTGATCTCTTCTTCATCTTTCATCAAGATCATCACCTCTCAAGCTCTCCTTCTTCTTCTTCATCGTTGGTTTCCAAGCTCTCCAAGGCTAAGGTAAGATCTAGCAGTCTTTTCCTTAGTCTAGCTATTCCCGGGTCAAAGAGTTTGTCCCGGTTAGGTTTCCGACCTCTGCGTGGATACCGTTAGAGACGGTCTCTTTTGGTCGTTATGGTTTGACTATTTATACATACACTTGGATCCTGGCTTTTGGGAACTTTCCGGAACAAAAAAGTTTTGTTTTCCGCACTGTGTCCATGTGATGGACACCCCGGGATTTTCCAACATAAGCTAAGTATGATTTGATTGGGTAGGGGATTGGGTATTCAAGCTTGATTAATTTCAAACTTGATAATTTTTTTTACTCCTAATCAATTAGAAAAAATCAAACTCAATTGATATAAAGTCAAGAAGTTAAACTATGTTTAACTATACTCAAGCTCAAGTATTAAGGGGCCTAGGCCTGACCTAACATGTTGCCAATTCCATCCCTAGCTTAAACCTAGACAACTATATCTTTAGCTTATCATAGCAAGCACACCTCAAATATATGAACCCAAACATATAATCAAAGAATTCAAGCTTATAAAAATAACATTATCATTTGATGGCTACAGGGGGACATTGATTAGTTGATCTTAACAAGTGTACGTTTGATAATCACAAAATCATATCCTTTTTCTTATCAAAATAAACTGATAATAGACTCGTCTGCATAACTTACACAACTTCCTTTGAACTTCAATTATGTGAGCCTTTCATAATGCTTAATAGTATATAACAACTAATGCAATAATTCTCTAAGATCTCCGTCCAAGCTATTGCTTTTTTTTAAGTACTTCAGTTAGTGACTGTTAGTTTTTTCCTTTTTTTTAACTCCCTTAGTTTTTACCATATTTTTAAAAGGTTGCTTCTTACCTTTTTTTTAGTATGGAGGTAGCCGTTTTACTATCAGTCTTGAACCAATCCTACCTTCTTGTTTCCTAAACACCACCCCTTCGATCATCACCCTTTCAAAGCTCTCCTATCTTTCTTCTCCCTCCATCTTTACTATTGATCCTGGTATTCTACCATTCCCCTCACCTAAAAAGTTCTCTTGTCCTTCTTCCTCACCAGCACTACCATTGGTATAGGTATTCTTCCTTTACCCACACATAGAGTTTTTTAAAATTGTTCCTCTACATCCAATCCCCCTTACTCTCCTTGCTAACTCACTTCCCTCCTCTCTTATACAAAAATAGTGTATTCGCCCCTTTCAACTGCAATACCACCCTTTTCTTAGATAACTAGTTTTTAATCCTATTTTGAAACTTCCTAATGCCCCTCTCTCTTACAACTTCCAATCTCTCCTCAGCCCCCTTAACCTTTACTTAACATTTTCCTCTATCTCTCCTCCTAAGGCTTGTAATTGGTAGTAAGTGATGGAGAACCAGTAGTGAATCTAAAATTAATCCTTAAGGTTAAAGATTCTACAATTATCTCTCTTCTCATTGACATATTGCAAGTTATGGAAGCTAAATGGAAGAGAACGTTAGTGTTCTTTCTTGATAAAAGACCCTATTTTCCCTCAATCAAAGCTTAGGCTAGAGCTTTATAGGCCAAAAGTGGATTAAAGCAGGTCTTTACAACTAAGGAGCATTAGTTCCTATTTAAGTTCAGAGGTGTAGTTAGAATGATAGTGGTGATGGAGCTAGGTCTATAGCGTTGGAGAGGGAATACAATGTTTTTAAAGAAATGGAGTCTAAGTATAACTCTTGATAAAACTTCTCAAAGATTAATACCTCTTTGGATATGCTTTCGCAATATCCCATTAGAGTATTGGGCAATTATAAGATTTAGTTATTTGGCAAGTGAAATTTCTCAATTCTCATTCAATCATACCTAATTCATTATTTATGTAGCATCCCCTTACCGTAGGGTACACACCGGAATGCCTGAAGATCATTCTAATACATAACCTACAATAAGGGCGAGCTGCGTCGATCACTACATTCACTACACATGGTATGGTATCATAATTCACTTATGAAGCATCAATAAAAATATTTTAAAACCAACCTTTTTCCTCGTTTCATTTTATAAAACCCGAATGTCTACATTGTGTCTTTCAACATTTTTTTATATGTATATCATCAAAACCTAATACAAAAATACTACATGAAAGAGGAAAATATACACAATCTAACTAATCTATTTGAAAATCTCAACTAACCGACCTTTAAGCTATGACTTCTCTTGCCAAACACAATCTGCATGACTGGTAGAGCCTCTCAGTAGCCAAAGTCGTGTCTCTGTCCTAAAAAGACAATGTTGCAATTTTGGGTAGTTTTGCAAACTTAATGAAGTAACCATCATCGATGGTTCACTCAATTCATGCAACACACCATTTCACATAACATGTAATCCACAATTTTGCTTAATAGGTCATGTAACACATTTTCACTCAAACATAGGCAATTACTTATTTCAATCAATCAAACATACTTATCAAAATGCATATGGAATGCTTATGAGACACTTTTCCAATTGTTACGTTGTTGTAACCGACTGCCTGAACTGTCCCGTATCCAATTTTGGATACCGGGCTCATTACTAACTGTCTCATATCTGATGAGGATACATGACTCATTATACATAGTGAGCCTTAGGCTCTTAATCACTGTCTGAGCTCGAGGCCCTTTGCATACGTTGAGCTTTAAGCTCTGATCGATGGCTACTCTAATCACAACTGCCATTATCTGATTATGCATTCACGTATAGAATGCATGTACCACAATTACTCACATTATAAGACAATTAGTTCTTCATATTCACATTCAAATAGCACTTCAATATCTCAATCCACGTTTACATTCATCGAACCATATGTCCAGAATCCACAATTAAACACATTCCATTATCATCCAAAACATAATTTAAGCAAACAAGTAATTAAGTGAGACCATCTAGGTTACTCACAAGTTGTTCCCGAAGATAATGCCTGGAAGATCCGGCAACGTCTGAAAGTTGACATTCCAGTTGCTCCTCTATCACAAATAATATACATAATATCACAATTTGCACAATTATAAGTATTCAATAATGCATATGTATGAAATGAATTATGTACAATGCATATTCATGACAATCCTGGGTATATTTCCATCAATTTCTTCATAAAAATCTTTCTCATATCAAATATCATCTAAGTGTAATTTATACTTAGGTTTATGCCTCACTAAAACCGTTAAAATCACAATTCATTTTTCATTGGTTCACTTTTACATTTTTCTAAGACACGCTTTCGGGCCTAATGTTCACATATATAAACAATTATACCTGAAAATTGTCAACGAATGCATATACAATTATCTTTATCTGAAAAGGTTCAATATTTATGTGCATGTGCATCTTATGTATGCATGAGTATAAGATGTGTTTCCTAATTTATCAATAATCTCTCGTATGGGTAACGGGAAGTTACATTTTTAATGTCTAAAAATTAGTTTATCAATGAAAGTTGACCAAAAAAGAAAAGGAGAAAATAGAATATTAAAATTTTTCTAGAACAATTTTAATTTTTCGTTCAATCTAGAATTATTCACCATTAAACCAAGTTAAAATTTTGTTCAGTAGTGTGCAACATTATGAGTACTGTTCCGTGCTAGTTAGAAAATAGAATGGTATTAGTTAAAATGATAACGGACGTAAGTACTAGCCAATATTGGAGTATTCGCATGGTATCAACTAGTATTCAAACTACCGGCAGTATATCGACAGGTACCGTAAGGTTTTAAAATATCATGGACTAATTAGCAAGATTGTAAAATTTTTTAAAACCCCCAAACCCATCTCCATCTGCTTCTCTCTCCCAGACACTCTCTAATCTCTCTCTTAGACACTCTCCAATCTCTCTCCCAGACACTCTCCAATCTCTCTCTCATTCTCCTCTCCAGTGTCTGCTTCTCCTTCTCTAGCTAGTGATAACACCACACGCCTTCCTCGGTTCCTCCGTGCCACCATTTCACACCTTCCTTTCTAGTCTCCACGCATTGCCACTCACAGACTCACCACGATTGAGCCACTTTCAAACTTCACGGCATGCCCTCCTCAGTTCCTCCACTCTCCACAACCATCCACTCTCCACTATTGCCTACCACCACTGCTTCTGGAGTTGCCACACGCCAGATTTGGAAAAGATCCAGATTCATACCTGACCTGACCCAAAATTTCGAACCACATACATTGAGAATTTTTTAGGTATGTTTTTATTTTTATTTTTTCTTAATTGAATTTATGAAATATAATTGTGAATGGGTTGGATTATTGGAAGTTGGAAATAAATTGTATGGATTCATGATTTTGAAAATTTGGAATTGGATATTTTGAATGGAGTTAAATGAATGATGCAAGGATTTTTTTGATGATGTTGGTTATGATTTGGTTCATTCACGGTATGGCTTTGCATAAATTGAGATTTTGAATTTTAAGCATACTATACCATTTGCAATTGTAAGTAATCACAAACTATCATCATACAAAAGAAACATGACTTTTAGGCATTGTAAGAGTTAATTATGAATATGATTCTTTCTGATCCATGTATTAAAAATATATATAATTAAAATGAATACACTTTAATAATCTCTTCTTCTTTTAATGTTAATGAAACTTAACCAAAATTTCCTCCATCTTCTTTAATAAAGAATAAAGATAAATAATTGATAATAATTTTCCTCAATTTCAAATATTAAATTTAAAACATTGCCTAAAGAAGTGTTTGAAATTTTGACATCCAATTTGTCTTTTCCTTGGAGGACTATTTTATATTATGTAAAATAATGGTTGCAATCTTTCACTTTTAGGGAAGGATATCTTACAATTTATACGCTATCTTTTAATAAACTAAACTCCTTGTTACTTGTACATAATATATAAGATATCTCAACTTCTTTATTAATTTTCAAAATCAAATCTAAATAAGTTCAATACCTTGGAATATAGTCAAGCTCTATCTTTTTCTTTTTTTCTAATTGTTGACACCAAATTTGAGCTTCTATAAGATGCCATTAAAGTGACTGAGTCAATGCCATAGGTTTGTGGATTAGGTAGAACTTAATGCTATCATTTGAAATCATGCATCCATCAATTCTTTCATTGTCATAAGAATTCATTTCATGAGAAATTGATATGTATTTCTTCATTGAATTGTATGTCACAAAACATTAGTTTAATTATTTTAAGTTATGCATGAAACTTACTTCTAAAAAATAAGTTCAAATGTAGTCCAGTATGGTGAAACTTAACATTCAACCTACCAGGTATGCAGTTTAATCATAAGTTAATATATTCTGTTACTTCAATCATATGTGACATAACTAATTTGCTTTTACAAGCTACAAATGTAAAGTCCTGTTAGCAAGTGTATGGTTTATTTATTAGCTACAAGTTTCGCTTTTGTACACATGAATGTATCTTTTATACCCACAAATATTTGTCTGATTTAATTCCACAAACATATGCTCTCATTATCAAAAAACCAAGTCCTACTTTAGCTAGTAATATATATATTTATAAATGTTCATCTAGGGAGGTATTCATACAAAATGAGTTATATTATATATGATGGACCTGTATATTATGTAATTGTGTATGTTGAAAACTTGAATTGTTGGTTTCTGACTTATTGATGAATTGTGTTAGATGAAATTGGATTGTGTTGGATATGAAATTGAATTGTGTATGATTTTGATATATGTCTTCATTTATTGTTACAGATTAATGGAAGGAAGTTTTAGTACTCCTGATCAAACTACTTCAGGAAAATACAACGATCCAACTTGGTCTCATGCTGTATTAGTCCCAGGTATAAAGAACTATACAATTTGTTTATTTTATAAAAAAATATTTGAAAGGTGGAGGAATCACCCGATTGAAAAAGCATTTACCTGGGGTTAAAGGAGATGTAGAATCCTGTAAAAAAGTAAGTTATAATATGTGGAATATGGAGACATTGCTTGAAGAATACTAACATAAGAAAGATAGAAGGGAAAGGTTAAACTTTGAAATTAGTAGTGGAAGTTCGTTTGTTGGTTTTCGTGGTAATTCTGGAAATGTTTAAGGTAGTAATGGTAGTGGTAGTGTTCCACCCCAAGCCTAGGAAGAAGTGAATGTTACACTTGGACCTGATGTGAGGAAAAGAAGAAGGCAGGTGAATAGTTTTTTTACATCATGAATAATTCCTAGAACCCAACTTTCAATTCGTAGTATAATGCAATCAAGAGATACGACTCACAATGTTGATACGGCAGTAGCTAGATTGTGGTATGATACAGGTTCATAATTCAATGCTTTTCAATCTTATATTATCAACTTATGGTGGATGCAATAGCCTCTTATGGTCCGAGATACAAAGCTCTTTCGATTGATAACTTAACAGATAAACTTTTGAGTTGCTCAATTACTGACATTAAAAGTTACTTGGCTAAAAGAAGACTTAATTGGGTTACTTTTAGGTGTTCAATCATGTGTGATGGTTGGACAAATAGGAGACAAGAGCCTATTATTAATTTTTTGGTTTATTTTACAAATGGTTCAATGTTTTTGAAATCTATTGATGCATTTGGCCTTATTAGAAATACTAGTACTTTATTTGACATATTTGATGAATTTGTGAATGAAGTGGGGCCAGAAATCATTATTCAATTCATTATTAACAATGATTCCGCTTATAAAGCAATAGGAGGAAGGCTACAAAATAGATATAATTCTTTTTCTAGACTCCTTATGTTGACATTGCATTGGCCATATACTGGAGAATATAACAGATCATAGGTATTTTTCTAGTATTGATGAGGCTATGTAGAAAGCTAAAAAGGAGATCAATTTCATCTATAATCATGCATGAGTGTTGAATTTAATGAGAAAGGAATTTACCAATGGTAGGAATTTGTGTCATCTTAGTGTGACAAGATTTGCAACAAATTTCTTATTGTTTCAGTCTTTTGTTTCGGTGAAGAAAGAGTTAAGAAAAATATTTACAAGTGATAAGTGAGTTGTATCTCAACATATTAGGTCTAATGCCAGATTGGAGGTTTCTAGCATTATAATAGAAGATAAAGAATTTTGATTTCAATGTCAATTTGTCATCCAAGTTTGTAAGTCTTTGGTGAGGGTGTTTCAATTGATTGAAAGTAAATAAAAACCAACAATGGGTTTTTTTTGGATGTCATGGAAAGGATGAAAGAAGCAATCAAGGCCAATAAAAAATATAGTCTTCTTTATATACACCGTATTTTGCAATCATCAATGAGAGATGAGAAAGACAACTTTCTTCTCGTTGTTTGCAGTTAGGGCATTTTTGAATCCTGGTGTATATTTTAGACCGAATTTTACAAAGAAAACTGAAGCTAGTAGAGGAATGTTATTCACTATTACAACAATTGTTGACCATAAAATGATGCAAGATCTCTTATGCTCACAAATTGAGCTTTATAAGTAGTATTCTGGAGATTTTGGATTACAGATTGCTATTTGACAAAGAGAATAACTTTCTATAAGTATTAGTTATTTTCTTTTTCTTATTTGTTGGAAATTAATTATCACTCTATTTTGTTTGTAACGCTACTTTTGTTATCTTATGACTTACAGCTTCTTGGTGGGATCAATTCGGAAGTGATTTTCTAGAATTACAAAGGTTTACAATTCAAATTTTAAGTCAATATGTGAATGCAACAGGCTGTGAACAAAACTAAAACACATTTGAATTCATCCATTTAAAGGAAATGAATAGATTGGAACACAAGATATTGAATGACTTGGTATTCATTTGTTACAATTTAATGCTTCGGGAAAGGTATATTATTATCATTATTAATTTTGATGTATTTTCTAATAATTAAGTTTTATTGTTTACTAGGAGTCTTGATAGCACAAGTAGTTCAACAAATCCAATTTCTATTGATAATGTTGATTCTTTGGCAGATTAGGTTTTTGAGGAACCAAATTTAATAAATGTGAATGACTTGGAAGATAATTTTGGTTAGGAAAGTGATTGAACCCAAGTTTTTTTATATAAATTGGTGACATTTTATGATTTTTATTACACTCCTTAGCTCTTATTTTCAGGTTTTATGTTTAATTTGACTCTTAAGTGTTTGCCTTTATTTTATGTGGTTTGAGAGTAAAAATTGTCACAAATAATTAGTAATTGCGCTAAATTGATTTTCTAGAACAATTGATACTGCAAACTACCATTTGTTTATTGCAGATGACTCAAGGAGTAGAGGCAAGATGCAAGGGGTAGAGGCAACGAGTGAAAGCTGAAAATGATGCTAACAATTCGGGCAATAGGAAAGTTCGTTGCGATGAAAGTTGATGTTTTGTCACGACGAAGTATGAAGAATTCACAAAAACTTTTCGAAAAACTTCCGCCGCGGCGAAGAAACCAAAGACCCCAAACTAAACCTTTCAGGATAAGTTCGCCGCGACAATCTGAACTATTTTTGAAAGTTTTACCCACTATTCCAATCTGACCCGACGACCCATTTTTTTTAAAAAAGAAACCTACTTTAGGATAAAATAGAGCCGACACTGGAGAATAGGGCATCACTGGATCATTCATCTTTTCTCTTTACCATTCGGACAACTCTTCCATGCACACACCATCATCTTCTCTCATCCTTCTATCCAACATCGACTGCTACCATGGATTCCAGTGGGTTCTTGGTTGTGAAGTCCCTTGAAGCTATGTGTGGCTAGGCACCTCTACCCCTCTTGAAGATGTAGTAATGGCTTAAGTTCCATGGGTGTAAAAAGGGGAGTGACTTAATCCAAGTTTAGCTATCAGTTATCAATTCCTAGGTTTAGGATTTATGATTTGTAGTTAAACATTCTTGATTAAAGTTTAATCAAGTGTTGGATATTCAATGTGTTGTTGGGATTTGTTGATGTAGAACTTTGAAATTAAATATATGAAGTCTCATATATGTTTGTTTGTGATCTTGTTGAATCTCTTTTATCTTGCATGGTTGTGTTTGATATTGAGTGGACTTGAGATCCCAAATAACTTGTTGCATTGATTTACCCACTACTTACACTAAGGGCATTTAATAAAGTCTTAAGAAATGAAGTTCATTGAATAAGACCTTGGACTTAAAGAGTTCTTTGAGGTTTACCTTTTGAAACTTAGTGACTTCCACTCCCATCAAAAAATAGATTTCGATCTATGATAGCCAAAGCTCATTTTTAAGAGGATTTTATCACCATTTAATCATTGCCTTTATTTTTCTGATTTCTATTCCCAAAATTAAAAACAGAATACTTTTTACACATTTTTCTTACAATTCATTTGATTTTGTTAATATTTCCAAAGATCAAATCCCTTTCTTTATCAATTTAGCTTGCTTTTAATGACATATAGGTTAGCTTAGATCCATTCAATTAGGTTCCGATTAAGTGAGACGACCCGAAGTTGCATTCTATATTGCAATCATTGTAATTAAAATTTTAATTTGACCTCCAAGGGTAAGTACAAAAAGGCTTCGAATCAGAAAGTATTGGCAGGTCATTTGTTGTATTGAATTTGAATGATGACAATGATGAGACTCCTCTCAATGATGAGTATTTTGTAGCAAATGATAACTGAGGTCATTATAGTTATAGCGGATATCCTCCCGTAGACAATTGAATGAAGTTCTAGAATTTTGTTTTTCTTCTTCTTTTAATTTTATTTATATTTGATGTATATGTTAAATTTTATATATGTAATGTAATTATAAATATTTTTGTTATAGGTTTCACTTCTGCTTAGTTAGTTCCTCATCACGAATCTAGACGTAAATTGTAATAGTTTGAGAGTTGATGATATTTATTATTCTTTTTATTGGATTTGATGTAATTATTATTTATTATATGATGAAATTATAATATTTTAAATACTTTATATTGTTCTTAATTTTATATTTATATGATGATAATTATCTTTTTTAATATTAATTGTTGTTATTATTTATATATGAAATATCTGAAAATTATTATTATTTCATATTAATTGTGTTTATTATTTATTATTATAATTTTTGAAAATATGGTTGACCTAAACTTATAAATTATACAATACAACTGTATAATATAATAGTGGATTATTTTGCAATTTTTACAAAAATTTAAGGACTATTTTATATATTTAAAAAATTATTCGAAACAATATCAATATAGTACTGTACCAAAACTCAATCTAGTACTAAATTCAAGACAGTATTCATTATGCATGTTAATATTTGTACTTAAAATTTTGAAAGATGAGTACATTCATTACTCGGGATCCATATTCCGTGGACCTAACCTACTATAAAGCTTTGTTTGGTTGATATAGATTCTTGTTTGGGAAAGTAAACTTTTTCCTAAAATTTAAATTATCACGTTTCGTTCCTTTTTTTAGTGGTTAGGAAAGTAAAAACTTTCCTAATTTAGGAAAAATAGTAGCACTTTACTTGAATTCTAAATCCCAACACCCTCCTTAGTATTTAGATTATTTTCCTCAGGAATTTAATCTAAAAAATACGCTAGCCAATTTAATTCTTCCTTCTCTCTCAACTTTATGACAACTTTTTTATGAAACCATACCTCCTCTTCAACCAATGTTACGAATAATGTATCGAACTTGGTATCGGATTAGATTCTGGTACGGTACTGTACCAGTACCAGTTAATATCGAGTATCATTTCGAGAATTTTTTAAATTTATGAAATAGTTCCTAAATTTTTTAAAAAATTACAAAATAGTCCATTGTCATATTTGTACTGTATGTTTTTAATC
>JANZLF010000222.1:19278668-19290630 GCA_026546835.1 Erythroxylum foetidum
AAAATAAGTATTATTTTATGAATAATAATTTTTAAATTATTTATTTTAAAAAGTAAAATATTTTTATTAATACTTTATTAATAAATATTATATAAAATATTAAAATCAGTTTAAATAAAAATAATTTATTTTTAAGTTTTATTTAATTTACAATTACTATTAGTAATATAAATATTTGTTATTATTTTAAAAAATTAAAATTCACAATAATTATAAAGGTTGAAATAAATAAATAACTAATTAAAAAACTTTGAAGAAAAGAGAGGAAGAAGGGACAAGAGGGACGGAGGGAAATTTAAGTTTTTTTTTTTAATTTTGAAAAAAAGTTCTCCTATTTTTAAAAATCTTCGATACTGGCCAATCCGATCGGTATTTAAACCCCGTACGACCTACCATTTATTTCGCATCAGTTTTGGTCTGGTATGTACCGATATTCATAATACTATCTTCAACTATTCTTATTGTTCTCCCGTTACTAGGATTTTGAATATTTTTGCTCATAAGTTTCAATCGACAACTTTCAGGTTCATATTTTTTCTTATTTGACGATTTCAATTTTTATTCAGTTTGTAGGAATATAATTAGATATACAAGTCAAAATTAAGTTACATTTCATGAAATATTGTTACATACCAAACACTATAATAAGAATCTACCCAACTTTCCTATTAAAATTTTTATAAATATCCAAACATGTGAATATCTTTACTTTTTATAGATTTATTTTCTGAAAAATCATATTCCAAATTCACTTTACTTTTCTGCTAATCAAATAGAGCTAAGAGGAATCCTAAAGGGGTGTTTAGAGGGGTTCTCTTGGTAGAAACTGATGGCAAAGGGACCGCTTCACTTATTCCAGAATGACGCCAAAGTAATCTGCTTTCTACCTTCTGAAAATGCTCTACTATTCTATTGTTCACATTCAAAATCTCCCAGATATCATCTTCCTTTATCTTGGACACGAATGAGCATCAGTCCAATGAACACGACGGCCGGATGGTGAAAAAATTCCATATTCGTGAAAGAGAGGAAGATCCAGCTCTTATTCAAAATCCACCACATCCATTACTTCCTAATTACCGCGCAGTAGTCACATACCAATTGCATACAGAAGCAAATAATCTAGAGTGGTCTATAGAAGACCTTATTGAATTAGAAGAAGGCACATAAACATGGTCCCAAGAGCATTCGACCTTGGCATTGAACTATCAAATTCCTTCAAAGGCAGACTCGACAAGCAATGGGAACATGCTATTGTGGTCAAACTAATGGGACAGAGAATTGGCTATACATTGTTAAAGAATCGATTGACCTCATTATGGAAATTGACCGGCCCTATGAAAATCATTGACATTGACAACAACTTCTTCTTGATCAATTTTATGGAGATCGAAGACTACATCACTGCCCTTACATAGGGCCCATGGATACTTCTCGGACATGCTCTCTCTGTACAACCGTGGAACCCATCATTCCATCCTTCCTTCGGTAAGGTCTCCCATGTCATCGCATGGGCGAGGATCCCCGAGCTATCAGTAGCTCGCTACCACCCCTCCATCCTAACTACTCTTGGTAACCTCGTTGGACGCACAGTAAAAATTGACCCCAACACTCAACACTCTCATAGGGGAAAGTTTGCACAGGTGGCAGTGGACTTTGACATCAGTAAGCCACTCCACTCCATTGTTGAATTCTATGGGGAGTGTATAAAAGTGGCATATGAGGGCCTCCCATAAATATGTTTCTCTTGCAGGTGTATGGGACACAGGGCCGCAAGCTACCCATATCGGACCACACAACCACCGCAACCACCATTTACCACCGGCACATCAGACAACCACCCTACGAATCTCTCACCAACAAGACATTTTGAAAATCAAGAGACTGGGACAGAAACCAAGACGTACAGACCCTGACTCCAAGTCCAACGCCGAGGTCGCCGTCAACCCATCAAGGAAACGGTAACAAGAAGTGAGAGAAATGACCTCACCACACTAGACGTTCCTTAAGGTTCTATATTTTAGAGCTTGACAACTACCAACTCCTGCGACTCCTCCAAGACGGCACTAGCTCCTACCCACGCAACCCAACTCGAGGAGGCTGGTTCTAGAACCATCTTCGGATCTTCTTCTTCGCTGCCTCCAATTTATAACCTAGGTCGAAGCCAACGTTCTCACAGGTTTTCATCGTGGGCCAATAGACAATCACTCGAAGGCTTGCCCCACCAAAGTCTAAGCCCGCCCTTCCAGTTCCTCACCAACCCACAACCAGTAACCCATGCACTCTTCTGACGCAAAAGCCTAAGGCTATAGCCCCCCATACCCTACCCACTCAACATAAAGCCATCCAAATTCCCTCCTATAATGATTTAGTCATTCAAGACCCTGCTTTGATACCAAACATGATTGAAAATCTAATTGCGAGAGCTATGGAGGAAGACACAAACGCAGCTGTCCCAAATCCTCCACCGCAAAATACCCAATATCTCCTACCTCCCTCTAAATCGCCAGACCCTGAACATGGTGCATCCTTGGACAATGAAGCTATGGATATATTAAAGTCTCAGATGGACGTGTAGCAACCACATCAGATAATAACCGTAGATGAAGTGCAGCATGTTAGCTCTGAATCAACTAAAGACTAGGTTTAGTCTCCTTCCCTCACTCTCTCAATTATTATGTCCATATTCAGTTAGAATTGTCAAGGGGCCGGAGGTAAGAAATTTAAACCAATTCTTACGAATTACATCCAAATCCACAACTCTATGTTCGTAGTTCTGGTTGAGACTAGAATAAGCGGAGACTGGGCATGAAAGATTATCAAGACTTTAGGTTTCCCAAATTCTTATCGGGTGGAAGCCAATGGATTTTTTGGAGGCATTTGGCTTTTATGGAAACCAGACATAACTATTAAAGTCCTTCTAATGCATCATTAGTTTATTCATGTGAATATCAAATGGACGCACAATCCTTTTACTTTTACGGCTATCTATGTGAGTCCTATCTATTCCCTTCAACACTTCCTTTGGCAACATTTGCGCAAAATTGCCAGTATTACTTCTCAATCGTGGCTCATAGGTGGTGATTTCAACGCTAAGTTAGAATGGAACAATAAACATGATGGTGCCCGAAACCATCCAGTTATTAATCCTCATTTTAGAGACTGCGTGCAATGCTGCCACCTTCAGGATCTTGGATTTACTAGCCCCAATTTCACATGGTGACGAGGTCAAACTCTCGCTAAATTAGATAGGGTCTTTTGTTCCAACTCCTGGCTCACCTTTTACCTCAATACAATTGTCACTCACTTGCCCTTTCTTAAGTCTGATCATCCCCCCTATTAGTGACCTTCCATCAAAATACGCACTCGCCCATTACTCCTCAGCCTTTTGGATTTCAATCCACTTAGTTGACTCATGACTGCTTCCCACAAATAGTAGCAAATCACTGGAACCCCCATATGCCCACTTTTTGTGGAGCAGTCAAGAACCTGGCTGAAACTTTACAAAATTGAAAAAATTTGACTTTCGGAAACATTTTCGTTCACAAAAAGAGACTTATGGCGCGGTTGACGGGCATTTAGAAATTTTTGGAAGAAGAGGATTCTGATTCACTTTGCTCGCTAGAAAATTATCTTCGGAATGAACTGGAACAAGTTCTCTATCAAGAGGAACTCTACTGGCACCAAAAATCCAGATGCTAGTGGATCAGCCAGGGAGACAAAAATACTAAATACTATCATGCTGTCATGACAACCAAAAGATGGAAGCTCCACATTGTCTCCTTAACAGACGAATCTGGACGAGCTAATTTGGCCCAACAGACATCAGACACATAGCCAAGACTTTCCTTGAAAAGTTGTATACGACAAATTCTTCAACCCCTACGTAGCTTCACCTCAGAGGTTGTTTTCACACCCTCCCTCCCAGAGCGACTTTTGAATTCGATACACCTCTCCTACTTGAAGAAATCAAGACGACCTTCTTTAACATGGCTCCTAATAAAGCCTCGGGTTTTGATGGCTTCAATGCTTTATTTTTCAAATCCCAATGGGACACCTTAGGGCCTTCTTTGATCAGTTTTATTAAGAAAACTTTTTGACATGAAGTTTAGGATTCAGAGCTGAACCACACCATTATGGTGTTAATATCAAAAATTCACCCCTCAACATCGATCACGCAATTCAGACCTATCGCTCTGTGCTCTATGATTTACCAAAGCCTTACAAAGATCATCGTTAACAGACTGAAACCTTTTCTAGATGATCTGGTTGCCCCTAATCAATGCAACTTTGTTCCAAGGAGATTGATTGTGGACAACATCATCATTACCTAAGAAATGATCCATACCATGAGAAGGAAATCTAGAAAAAAAGGACTTCTGGCTATAAAAGTGGATCTCAAAAAAGCCTATGACGGACTCTCTTGGGACTTCATCCATGATGCTCTCATCGATATAGGTCTTTCTAGCTCGTTGATCTCACTCATTATGAAATGCGTCACTTCAGTTACCATGCAAGTTAATTGGGGAGGGAAACTCAGTGATGATTTTACTCCTTCCAAAGGTATTCGCCAAGGTGACCCATTATCGTCGCACCTTTTCGTATTGTGCATTAAACGACAGGGCCACCTGATCAACCACTCTATTTCCCAAGGAAAATGGAAACCCATTAAATTAAGTAAATGTGATCCCCCTTTACCTCACCTATGTTTCGCTGGTGACCTCATCTTGTTTTCTAAAGCCTTTATTGATCAAGCTCAGGTAATTCGAGATACCTTATCCTTGTTTTGCACAACGTCAAGCCAAAGGATCAGTTAAGAAAAATATCGCTGCCATTATTCTAAGAATGTCCACCAATCCAGGGCACTACAATTGAGCAAAGAATTGGGCTTTAAGCAAACTATTGACTTAGGACACTACTTTGGAGTGCCTTTGTTACATGAAAGAGTCCATAAAAACACATACCAATTTCCAACACCTCTCGGGCTGGACCGAAAATCTTTTATCCCTTGCCGGACGTACCACCCTGACTCAATCTGTTATCTCTGCTCTACCTCTCTATACAATGCAGATGATTCGTCTTCCTAGATGCCTCTGTGATGACTTGGAAAAAATTACGTGCAACGTCTTGTAGGGCTCTTCTCTTGGCACCAGAAAGATGCACCTCATTTCCTGGAACAAAGTTTGCCAACCTAAAGAGTTGGGTGGATTGGGTATTCGTAAAATTTGCGAAACAAATGATACTTTGTTAACCAAACTAGTGTGGGCCCTGATCTGGAAGCCGAGCGCGTTATGAGTACAAATTCTGTCTGCTAAATATAACTTTGACGCCAACAACTTGCCCACTTCCTTAAAGGCTACTGGCAGCTCCATGACTTGGAAGAGTATCAAAGCTATTTGGCACCACGTACTTCGCGACATGAAATGGGTGATATGTGATGGCTCAAAGGCCAGATTTTGGTTGGATCCTTGGGTGGAGGACTTGGGCTCTCTCATTTCCCATGCTCTTATTCCTATCCCCCCCTCAGCCCTTGATCTGCGAGTACATCACTATATAGATAATTCAGGTAACTGGATTTGAGGTGAATTCCAATTTTTACTTCCTCACTCTGTTTGCATGTTCATTGCAGGTATTTTATCGCCGAAAACCTAATTAGGGTCCAATAAATTAACTTGGGGGACATTGGATTCCAGACAATTCACAACAGCCACATCATATACTATTATTATGGTGCACGCCCTCCAAGACACTAGTGACCTTTGGAAGACACTATGGCACTGGGCCAACCTTCAGCGCATCCAATCCTTTCTCTGGCTCATCGCCCATCATCGATTATTAACTAACTAACAACGTCTTCGCTGACATTTGACCCCGACTAGAGAGTGCCAACACTGCCAAGCAGAAGAGTTCTCAATTCATGTTATGAGAGATTGTCCCAAAGCGCGAAGTTTGTGACTCACATTTCCTCTGCAAGTCATCTCCTCAGACTTTTTTAATCTTAATAATCATGACTGGCTTCAGGTGAACCTTCAAATACACCGACAGATCAGTGGTCTAGATTGGTCCCTCATCTTTGGTACAACTTGCTGGTTCCTATGGTCCTGGAGGAACAGGTCCCTCTTCGAGGCCCAATTCTCTAGGCCAATCTCTCCTGCTTCCACTGTTTTGGATTATGTCCACCTTACTCAACAAACTTCGTATCGGCAAAGCACGACAAGTCTTGGCCCTCGACCCCAGCAAGAACAATTAATTGGTTGGTGTCGACCCTCTCCTAGATGGATGAAACTGAACACAGACGGGGCGTGCAAAAGCTCATCCTACTCGGTCACAACGGGGGGTTTTATTCGCGATAGTGTTGATGCTTGGCTCAGAGGTTTTGTCCAGAATCTTGGCAGGTGTTCCTCGATAGCTGTAGAACTCTAGGGCGTTTTCTCGGGGCTGAATCTGGCTTGGGATCTAGGATATCGCCGGATGGAATTAGAACTGGATTCTAAAGTGGTGTTCAGTATCCTCTCTGATTCCACTAAGCGCACCACGTCTCTTAATCTGATCGTCTTGGGCATCAACGAGCAACTCAATCACAATTGTATAGTTTTACCCTGCCACATTTACAAAGAGGAAAGTAAGAGTGCCGATTGGCACGTCAATTTTGTTGTAAATTTTGAGTTTGAGATTACCACTTTTGTACATGCACCTTCGGGATGTTGCTTGACCCTCCTTAAGGACATAGTTGTGATTAGTCTCCTCAAATTAGTCTAATATTCTGAATGCTTTTCTCCGAATTAAAAGAAAAAGACCATCACTGCTCTGTCAATAACTGAGACGTTTACTATTGAAGGGAACGGAACTTTGTCCTAACCGCAAGGCACAGCCGAACCTTTACGTTTGCACAACAGATGGCTAGGATGATCAGATGGTTGGAAACCAAAAATAAACAATGTGAATTGGGAACACGCATAAAAATAGCGTGCAAGCTTAAAAAAAGTGAACTGCTTTACCCGTTTTCTTGTCAAAGGAACACGTCATCATCACTAGCGCCAAATCTTCCCCTCGACTCCCACCGTTACCTACATACGATTCTCGTCCAAGTAGAAATGTCTCGTAACTACCAATCCTCCAACTTAGACTCACAGTTAGTGTCCACCTGTACCCTATCCCTCCCTGGCTCTCTTCGTGGACTCTTTTTAATAAGCTTTTGTAGATCTTTTTTCTTCATTCTCGTCTTGTAACGCAAGAATAGGAGAGATGGCTGAAGTGATGAGCTTTTTCTTTGTGTTCTTTTTTGTTTCTCCCATCGTCCTTTGTCGGGCGTCTCTTTCGTCGGATGATCTCCCGCTGGAGAGGTCCAACTTCCCGTCGTTGCAAGCTGAGGAGATGATTAGGAAGCTTAACCTGTTTCCTGCGGAGAAGTTAAATTTGATGGAACACGATCCTAGTCTTGCTCAGAGGGTTGTGGAGAAGAAGTTAAAGTTTCCCAATCTTGTCGGTGATTTTGAAGGTGTTCCTGTCGAGGATTTGGGTCACCACGCCGGTTATTACAAGATTTCCCACTCTCATGCTGCTAAGTTCAGTAGTGATACCCTTTTAGTTTATAATTACGTCGTTTCTTACTCTCTTGTTTATATTTTCTTGCTGGGCATCGTCGGTTTGGGATTATTTTAGTGGTTTTATGTGTGATAACCAGGGTTAGTGAAATTGATTTGGGGGGTTTTCTTAGTACACTTTTATGATCATTTTTTAATAGATGTGGACCTACCTTTAGGGGGACGTATTCAAGAGTTTTAATCTGCCGGGTGAATTCAGAGTGGCAAAAAGGACATTGCTACTTTTTGGTATATAGACTGCCGATGTTGGGTTTATGCTGGTTGTTCAAGTTATTATGTCTGAAATTTCAGAGTTAAATCCTTAATTCCTTTAAAGGATATTGAGCTAAATTCTGTGATATGTCCTTAACTATATGCTGTCTCTTTTGCAAACGTTATTTTGGGATCGAGGAATTTGTGATACTATCTTAGAATGTGCAAATTTCGACTTGGAAGTGGCTTTTATTTTATTTGTAGCATTGTAAAATTGTCGACCAATTCAGATTGTTTAGTCGATAATCATGTGCTAAATGTTGATAATTTTTTTAGATCCTAAGCTGCTCGGCTTGTGGTGCTTATTTGTTCCTGTTCAATTAGCTGATTATTATCGTTGTTACTTGTAGGATGTTCTATTTCTTCTTTGAATCACGCAACAGTAAGAATGACCCTGTGGTCATTTGGTTGACTGGAGGACCAGGGTGCAGCAGTGAGTTGGCTTTATTTTATGAAAATGGCCCTTTCACCATTGCGAAAAACCTGTCTCTTGTGTGGAATGAGTATGGCTGGGATAAGGTATCTGTTTAGATATTTTTCCCGCTTTTACTAGTGAATATATAAATTGATTTTTTTAAAATTTCAACTTGCGTTTCTCCTAATATCAATCCTTTACTCTGTTTATATCATTTAATTCATTACCAACTACAGATGTAAAATCTGTTCAATTTTAGTTATTTTATTTCTTCTTCTTTACGGTTGAATAATTAGATTCCTCTCGCTTTGTTCGAACTTTACCTCCTATTTTTGGGTCTCTACAAGAGCTTCTTTTTTATCTCCCAATTCAAAATCGACATTCTAGCTGACCAAGTGGTCTTTCTTGCTTTCCATTCCCAGTAGGAGTTTATGATTATCATCTAGCATATTTAACAATCACCTACTATACTTATATGATGTATTTCTATATTATGATTCAATGGCTATGATACATGGGCCTTTGAAGCTTTCCTTTTCATGCTGACAACAAATTAGTCATGCAATGTAGTTTCTCAGATTTGCTTTTTTTTTTCCAAAGGATGTTTTTTCTTGGTTTCATTCTCCAAAGTGTGAGGTGATGCGTTGAATCATACTTCTGATATGTTGATGTGTTACGTGAATCATGATTCACCATGGTTAAGTTTCTCAAGCTATGGTGTTACTTTTTGGCTGAGAAACCAATTTTATTTTGTTTATGCAGACTTCAAACCTTCTTTATGTTGATCAACCTGTTGGGACTGGATTCAGTTACAGTTCCGATGCGCGCGACATTCGTCACAACGAAGATGGAGTTAGTAATGACCTGTATGACTTCTTGCAGGTTGGTTATCCATGAATGTTCTTGGAATTAAAACGCACAAATGAATGGAATCAACAAGTTTATGTTTTCAAACTTCAGATGTTTCAATCTTGTTCCTAATGTGGGAAAAGGGAAATTCTTTATTTGGCAATCACTTCCTACATGAGCATATTCTTTCTCTGATGTCAGGCCTTCTTTAAGGAGCATCCTGATTTTTCCAAAAATGATTTTTATATTACTGGAGAATCATATGCTGGGCACTATATTCCTGCTTTTGCTGCTCGAGTCCACCGAGGAAACAAGGCTAAAGAAGGGATCCACATAAACCTTAAGGTATGTCTCTGAGTTTACGTGATAATAATTGATATTTTTACTAATGCCAATTATTAACATAAACCTTAAGGTATGTATCTGAGTTTTTGTGATAATAATTGATATTTTTACTAATGCCAATTATTAATGAAATTTTCAAAATAGGGTTTTGCTATTGGGAATGGGCTCACCGATCCTGCAATTCAATATAAAGCATACACAGATTATGCATTAGATATGGGGATAATTAAGAAGGCTGAATATGACCGTATCAACAAGGTGATTCCAGTATGTGAAATCGCGATAAAGCTTTGTGGTAATGTTACATCTCAGATTACCATGTTTAGTTGGATAGAGATTCATGTCTTATCTATATTTGTAAATCTTTGTTCACATTAATTACCTTTTCCTTGTGCAAAGATGGGATTAGTTAATCTGCTTCACTACTTATTCATGCCTTTTTGTTTCAGGTACTGATGGTACAGTGTCTTGCATGGCTTCTTATTTTGTTTGCAATACCATATTCAGCAGCATCATGTCACATGCCGGTGACATAAATGTAAGCTATCAAATCATTTCTTTAGCTTGTTAGGAGAAAATATTGTCATTTTACTTGTATATTATATCAAGATGATTTCAAGTCAGTTGACAACTAAAGGCTTCACTGCAGCTGTCTTGATCTCTGAATGTGGTGTAGGGTAACCGTTTATCATTATTTATTTAATGGACTTAATCGACTTCAATTGAGGCAACTTTTTGCTGCATTCTTTTGTTTCTCTTTCAATTCTCGGTCTGTGATCCCATTCTGGACTTTGAACAAAGCAGTTCAGTATCTTATATGCTTGGAAAGAAGTCTGTGACATTAAGCACATTGAACAAAACTGCAATTATGTGTTTATGAACTGATAATTGAACAAACACGACCAATTCTTGGTGTTCACTACCTAAATTTATTTGCAGTATTATGACATTAGAAAGAAATGTGATGGAAGCCTCTGCTATGATTTCTCAAACATGGAGAAGTTCCTGAACAAGAAATCTGTTAGAGATGCTCTTGGAGTAGGTAGCATAGACTTTGTGTCCTGTAGCCCTACGGTGTATCAGGCCATGCTGATGGACTGGATGAGAAATCTCGAAGCAGGCATTCCTGCTCTCCTTGAGGATGGAATCAAGTTGCTTGTGTATGCTGGAGAATATGATCTCATTTGCAATTGGCTTGGTAAGTGCACTATCTTTCTGAATGTTTATCATCTTCAACTAGGAAATGAACATTTCAGATGAAATCGGTAGTAAGTGTGCGGATGTCTGATATTTTCTTTGGTTTGAATCTTTCATGTCAGGTAATTCAAGATGGGTTCATGCTATGGAATGGTCTGGCCAAAAGGAGTTTGTTGCATCTGCAGAAGTTCCTTTTGAAGTTAATGGATCTGAAGCTGGGGTCCTAAAAGCTTATGGCCCTCTTGCTTTCCTGAAGGTATCTCTTCTTTCTTCATCTATTAGTAACTTGGAAAGTATCCATCATCCTTACTAATGTAGTTGTGTGTTTTATATCCAACAGGTGCATGATGCTGGGCACATGGTTCCAATGGACCAACCCAGGGCTTCATTGGAGATGCTGAAGAGGTGGACTGGAAGCAAATTGACTGAAGGTGGAGCTGATCAAGGAAATTTGGTCGCTGAGCTATGATTGGCTCTTTGTTTTGCCTTCAAAAAGTTTGGAAATACCTAATCTTATTCAGGTTTACTCGGTCTATCAAATGTGGTGGAATGTATATATAACGGTGTTTCAGGGACAATCCGAGATGGTTATCTGGTTGTTTTTGGGCCAGGTTACTGAAAACAAAATTATGCTTTCTGAATGAACTATTTTAGTTGGATTCTCACTATTTATGTGTTTCAGTTGATGTAAGAATGAATGATCAATTATAATTGAGTTCTGGTTTTTGATGTAGGTATAGGTGGCAAAAATTCTCAATCAGTAAGAGATGGTTCTAATAAGCCAACTCATGGCCAACATGTCTAAATTTCGTTTCCAGAGATGGAGGTCATTGTCCTTTTTATTTTCTTCGTTAGTAGACAACATCATTTAAAATAATAATATTATAATAAAGCCGTCTATAAAAACAAACTTAGGTCCTATTTTTTACGGTAAAGGATGCACTCGTTCTAGATAATTTGAACAAATTGTTTACAAATGTTTTCTAATATTAAATATTTTTAAAAGTGTTATAAAATCGAAACTAAACTTGAAAGAATATTTGAAATAGGAGAATTCTTCTTATGGAAAAAAAGTGTATCTTACATCAAGTTAACTCTTCTATTTATAGTACATTTTAACCACCTAATACACATGTGACCACCTACTCCATATATATTTTTGTGTTAGGTAAAACCTAACCAATAACCATCTACCTCATTCTTGTGTTAGGTAAAACCTAACTAATAACCATCTACCTCATTCTTGTGTTAGGTAAAACCTAACCAATAACCACCTACTTCATTCTTGTGTTAGGTAAAA
>JANZLF010000222.1:19292352-19303868 GCA_026546835.1 Erythroxylum foetidum
CTATTGCAAAAATCCCTATATGGGCTCAAGCAAGCCCCTAGACAATGGAACAAAAAGTTCCATGAGGTTGCTGCTAGTATGAACTTCATCCGAAGCTCATATGATTACTGCCTATATTACAAAGATCTAGGAATGACTAAAGCAGTGTATATGTTAGTCTATGTAGATGATCTTATCATCACAGGGAAGGACTTGAATATAATTCAAGGGGTCAAGGCTGATCTGTGCTCACATTTTGATATGAAAGACCTAGGGGAAGCACAGAAGCTCTTAGGAATGCAGATTATTAGAAAGAGGAGGGAAGGAAAGCTATGGCTTGTTCAGAGGAATTACATAAGGAAAATCCTAACTCAATTTAATATGGAACAAGCTAAACCTACTTCAGTACCTTTAGGATCACACTTACAGATGGTTTCTGACAAGTGTCCTAAGACTGAAGAAGAACAGAAGGCTATGACTCACTATCCCTATGATGTAGGTGTTGGATGTCTTATGTACCTTATGCTATGCACAAGGCCTGATTTAGCCTATGCTATAAGTATCCTAAGTAAGTTCATGGCCAATCCAGGTTTAGAACACTGGCAAGGGCTCAAAAATGTTCTCAGATATATATCTGGAACAATGAACTATGGCTTATGTTTTTCTAAAACAGAACTAACAAAATGCAAATATTTGTCTTTATGTGGCTATGTGGATGCAGATTATGCAGCAGATAAGGACTCAAGAAAGTCAATATCAGCATATGTATTTACACTATCAGCAAACACAATCAGCTGGAAATCACAGCAACAAACAGTAATAAGCCTATCTACCACAGAAGCAGAATATTATGCAATTACTGAAGGAGTAAAGGAGCTAGCATGGCTATTAGGCATACTTAAGGAAATAAACACAGAAATCACAACACCAACACTGTACACGGACAGTCAGAGTGCATGGTACCTGAGTCACGATCCAGTCCTCCATGAAAGATCCAAGCACATTGATGTGCGTCTGCATTTCGTCAGAGATCAAATCTCTAAAGGAACCTTCAATCTAGAAAAAATACAAGGTGAGAAAAATCCCTCAGATTTCATAACAAAAATTCTAACACAAAAGAAGTTTAGTTTTTGCAGGGATTACTTACAGATCGAGGAAGCCCCATGACTCCAAAAGCAGATCTGACCAACCCCGATGAAGCGACAAAAAATTAGGGTTTCAGGATTTGGGGATTTTTCGGATTTGGGGATTTTTTCTTAGGGTTCTTTCAAATAGAGCTAGGATTGGTGAAATAGGAGGGAAACCACTTGAAATCTAAGAAGATTTTGACAGATCTCACAAAGTTTTGGAAGAAATAGGTTTTCATGGTTTTTTGGGTTTCACTCAAAAATGGAGGCTCTAAGTATGGATTAATGGATAAGGAGGGAAAAGATGTGAGAAAAGTTCACTGATTCTCCATCAATCATGCGCAGAAGCAACAACAGCAGAAGAATACATGAAGGATGTAAGGAAGATGGTGTCTGAAATGTTGAAGGGGACATGAAGCAAAGCTCTGGAAGATTCCAAATATGATAGAATCAAATGACTTACATGAAGACTTACCCACGTGAGCAAAAGATACAAGCATGATGCAAATGGATCAAAGCACTGTCGTTTTCATTAATGCAGCAGCAACACAAATGAGCAGACAAAACGCACAGCATCAAGGGAGTTTCTTGATGACCCACGTGGAGAGCACATGCCACTTATTATGACTCATTCAAAAGCCAAATCCGAGAGCATTGGTCCATCTTCATAAACTATAAAAACAAGGCTTCAGCCAATAGAGACATATTATCACACAGATATTTTGATCTTCAATTGTTCATTGTATTGAGTTGAAAAAGTGAGAAAATTAGAGAGGAAAAAGTAGTCAGAGTGTGCTAGAGTACTAACCTTGGGTACTGGGGAGTGTTGAGACTCTTTTGCATGTGTTCTGGAGAACACTCAATCTCTGTAATTTTTCTTTCTTGTTCTGCTTTAGTGAAATTTCCTACACCACTATCAAGTGGGAACCTTGGATGTAGATAGCTTTGTGCTATCGAATCAAGTAAATTTGTCTTCTTTAATTTTCTGCAAGTTTATATTTGCAAATAACAAATCCTTGTCAAGTTTCTGTTTAAAGAATTTCAGAATAGCAGTAGAAATCCCAACAAGGTCTAAAAGATTCTTTTTATCTTATGGTAAACCATTATGATTGTAAAAGTTCTTTTTTACTTGTAGCTAAGAAGACAATAGGTATAGGGTTTATCTTCACCAATTGAAGAAGAGAGATTGTGCAGTGAAATTCTCAAATGGGTTTTGAGGAGTGGGCACAGGCTAATGGTTGTTCGGTTGAACCAGTTCAAATCAATTTCATCTCACTTTGCCTTACTCTCTTTTTTTATTGTTATAATTGCTTTATGATTCCCTCATATGGATTTTCCAAAACCATATATTAGAATTAATAGTTAATTCATTAACAAAGTTCGCACACACAATTACCTCTCTTTTGTATGTCATTATAAGACCAAAAATTGTATTAAAGTGGGTCTCATTACATACGGATTTATAAAAAGTTTTATGGAAAGATTATTATGGGACATATTTCATCACTTCTTGTCTAAGACCATGTTTCTTTGAAAGTGAAAATCATAAATTTTAGAGACCTAGTTTAAACAAAAATTTTTAAAGTTGAAGGATTTGATTTTTGGAGAATTGTAAAGATTGATTTTTAACTCAAAAGGATATATAAAGTGGAGACAAAGGTACGAAAGGATAGTAGTAAGTTGAGTAATAATGATAAAATTCTCATTGAATTAAAAATCAAAGTGGTTCATATTTTGTTTTTATATTCTTGGTATAAACAAATTCGATATGATATCGTCATGTGCAATTTCCCATAAAAATAGGGCGCATTTGAAATCATACATAAGGGCCATATTTAAGTAACAGCGAACAAATTAACTTATTAGTACATTAATATAAGCTATTTCATATGAAAAAAAAGAGTCAATTTCTAATATGCTTTCCTATTTCATTTATATCATTAATTCTCTTAAAGATTTTAGAAAGACATGTAATAATCTTGAATTGGTGCAAGGTTACCAAAGGTTTAGGAGGCAAAGGTGATAGTCCTAAAAGAAGCAAAAGAATTAAGATCTTTGTTATTTAAAGAGCTAATTAGATCACTCCTTACTTATAATATATTGATGAACAAACTAAATTCTAGACTTGAGGGGAAAATGAATATGCAAAGTTAAAGCATTATGGAAAGTAGACTTCACTCTTAGTTTTAGTATGACAATTGAAGCTTAATGGGGCCTTTTTATTTGGTACTAGACATGCAGAGATTAAGACATCTTATGCCATACTAAGAAAAATTAAAGGAAACCATTTTAGGTAATCAATGGAACTAAAATATAGGCTTCAATGCTCTGTTAGCTAATCTTACCCCTACAATCCTAATATAAGTTTTGAAGAAATCACCACTTAATTGAAGTACAATTTTAAGAAATTCACTAAAAATTCATGTCTTTATATGTTTAAAGAACCTATTCTCTTTACTTCTTGACGCAAGTTGGTTTGGTTCAAATAAAATATACCTAACGCCTCCTTCATTCTCTAGCTAGCTAGTAAGAATAGGTTAACTCAAATAATCAGCCTTACGTGCAGGTTCTATAATCATGACACTAAATCAACGAATCACTAATTCTTCAAATGCAAACTCTCCTTAACTATTTAGTTTAAAATCATGTCTCTTTGCAACATCAACAATCTACAAGTGCATCGGATAAGAATAATTAACTGGTTAAGTAAGCTTAAGTTTCAAAACAAAAGTAATTACTATTTATAAAATTGTCCTAAGCTATTGTAATTATTAAATATGGACAAAAAGGAATGTAAGCATTTTCTAAGAAATAAAAAACATGAGAGGACTATATAGAATTTTAGCACATTAGTTCTCATAAACAAATTTGCTATATCCAAAGGCATGATCAATATCATTACTAGAGATCTTGTTAGAAGATGGATGCTACCAATTGACTAGCCTACATGGCCAACTTAATTCAAGATTGATAAGTTAAGCACTAAAAAGGGAAAAGGTAGTTAGGATTCTAACATAATCAATTCATTATCTCTTGTTTATAGGGGAAGCTTAGAAACTTAGTAAGATTAGGAGAAATCTAGTAGAGTTTAACTCTTAGTGCCTACTAAGCCATGGCCTAATGTTAAGACCCTTTTCAAGAAAAAATGTTTAAAACACCTATCGTCACTTAAGATCCCAAATGTTAATGGTTTAATGGTAAAAAAATTCCAAAAATTTAGCTTAACTAAAGTCAACTTTTGGGGTTTTAAGATTAATGAGTTTAGCTTCCCAATTGAATCTATAGTTATTGCACTATTAGCCACAACTTGGTCATGAATGAAACACTTATACTACCTTGAAATTGTTTCCCTTGGTAAGAAAGTGATTTATGGCTAACAGTAATGAGGTACCATCTAATTCTTATGATTAGCAGCACGATCATGGTCTTATTGCCAAAAAAGCTTAGTCTAGCCACATTTGCAGATTTCCGGCCGATAAGCCTTTGCAATTTTGTCAATAAATCCTTCACTAAGATTTTATATGACCGTCTAACTCCAGTGCTTCTGCTTCCCCGGTTAATTTCTGATGAGCAGACTACCTTCCTCCACGGTAGGGGCATCTCAGATAGTATTATTTTAGCTCAGGAGATGGTTCACCAATTGAATCGACGTACCCGCGGGCACAACCTCATTTTGAAATTGGATATGAAGAAGGCTTTCGATACGGTGTCCAGGCCTTTTCTTCATTCCTTGCTCATGCGATTCGGATTCAACCCCCATTTTATATCACTGGTTATGATTAATTTGTGTTCAGCATGGTTTTCGATACTGTTGAATGGTTCTTCTTTTGGGTTCTTTCAGTCTTCACGGGGGTTGAAGCAAGGTGACCCATTGTGGCCCTTGCTTTTCATCTTGTCAACACAAGCACTTAGCTGTGGTGTGGTCTTAAAAAATTGGCCCAGGATGGTTCTTTTTTGCCATTTGCTTTAATGCATGATGCCCCGGTGGTCACGCACCTATGTTTTGCAGATGATCTAGTTATTTTTACTAGAGGCATGCAACGACCTTTGCTGGCTTTGTGTGATTTTTTGAAGGATTATGATCGATACACTGGACAAAAGTTCATTCATTTTTACGAAGTTCTTTTGGTGTTCATCAAAGGGTAGTGTAAGGAGAGTGTGGGGCGCCTGGGATCACATGACTTTCCCCGTAGACGAGAATGGGGTTGGGGTTCACAGGCTAAGGGATATTCATTCGACGTTTATTTGTAAACTGTGGTGGAAGCTAAAGCATAATGTGGGCATTTGGGCCAATTTTGTCAACCAAATCACTTGGCAAAAATCATGCAAGTGTAAAAGCCTTGTGGAACAGTAACCTATCATGGAGGTTCATTCTAAGATTCAGATTGGGGATGTGTCTTCTCTTTTCTGGTATTCCAGTTGTTATTCTTCTGGCCTTCTAGTGCCCATTTCGGATTCTCCATCTTTCCAAACCTTGCGACTCAATCAATCGTATGTGGATGGTTGTTGGCAGACGCATTTGTTCGAAATGGATCTATCGTTGGCTCTTGTCCAGGAGCTTACTTCCCATGCTTTGATTTTCTCAGAAAATCCAGATACTGAAGTTTGAGGGCCATCACAATATGGTTTTTTCATAGTGGCGTTGGCTTTTGAAGTTGTCCGCCAATCCCAGGTACATCACACTGATCTGAAGGGGTTTTGGTGTCCAGAAATTCCTTTGAAGATTTCAGTATATGGCGTCTCATTAATTGTCTCCTTCCTTTTGGTGAGATTTCACAAACCATTGGTTTCAGCCTACCATCCAAATGTCCTTTTTGTTCGAGTCTTGACTCCCTATAGCACGACTTTTGGAGTGTAATAGAGCTCAGCACTTTTGGCATTATTTTTTCAACATTCTGGGTGTACCATTGAAAGATGAGCTCTAGGATTGTTTCCATTTTTGATGGGCAAACCAGTCGCCATTATCACCATTTCTCAGATTGCTTCCTTTCTCCATTTTTTGGGTCCTATAGAAAGGTAGGAATCTATAGCTGTTCGAGGGGAGCATCATTTCATTTGTGGGCCTTTTGATCATGGCTTTCGAGCAGCTCAATCAATTCACACTTTTGCGACCGCTCCAGCTCTCTCACCTGACGTGGTCTAAACTTCATCATTTCAATTTTTTGTATTCCTAGATCATCCGCAAGCTGCTCCTAGCCTCTTGGACAAGACCGATGATGTATAAGCTTAATTCGGATGGATCATCCGGGGAATCCGAGTAGCTCGGGGGCTGAGATTGTAATTCACAATCAACATGGGGAGATCCCGGTGGCCAGTTCACAAATTTTGGGTCAATGTTTGAGCATGGAAGCCAAGATCTGGGCGCTATTAAGGGATCTACTCTTGTGTCGCTCTTCAGGTTTCAAAATGGTGTAGTTGGAGTCGAATTCAAAGATACTCGTGGATTTCCTAACTTCTTCTATGTCATGGCCATCGCATTATGATTCATTGTAGAAAATGATTCAAACCTATGTCGTTGAGGATGCACATTCCATAATGCATGTGTACCGCCAGGCGAATTCAGTTGCTGACTTATTGGCAAGGCATGCTGCGTTAAATCAACTTTCACATGATTTTTATTTGTAACTCTCCTACGGGAGATTCGAGGCTTGGCCATATTGGACCAACGGGAGTGCCTCTTTGTGCGGTACTCCTCGTGATTGTAATTTGACATTTTTTGAAATTATTAATAAAAAATAAGGATAGAAGTTTAAAAAAAGGTTAATCTTTAATAGTTTTAGAGGGATCACCTGACGCTAATTCTTAATATTGATTGTTTTCAAAATGATCTTCTTTATTCTCTGCTCATTATTGTTTCCTATTTATTTTTAATTGTCTAAGTTTTATTTTCTTTATTAAAACTAAAATCAAAATTTTAGATTAGATAATAGGATAAAAGTAATTACTAGTATTCATTGTTTTCGTAGCATTCAACCTAAATTTGTTGATACTAGCTATAACTACTTCACGCACTTGCAGTAAATTTAACAATGGTATAAAAATAACCAATCAAGTTTTTGGTGTCATTGTTAGAGATATTGATTAGTTTTATTAATCTAGTAATTATTTTATTTTATTTTATTCTACTTTATTCTTGTTTTTATTTTACATTATTTGATGTGTTTAGTTTTATTTCTTTTTCTTTAGAATTATAGTCCTAGTTAGTTTATGACTTGGAGCACAGTTAAAGCTTAACAAATGTGGATTTAGAGATTAAAAGAATAATGCGAACGAATCTTCGTAGGGCACATCTATAAGAGTTTCACCTAGATCATCAGATAGAAGACTTAGAAGGTCATGTAAGCACAGACGAATCATACAATATGGTGGACCAAACACGTACCATGTTCGACTACACTTGGCCAGACTTAATTAATGCAGTTGTGAGATCGATTATTCAGGTGAACAACTTCAAAATGAAGTCGAGAGTCATGCTAATAGTGCCATAATTAGTCCAGTTTGATGGACTCCAGGATGAAGACCTTAATACACACATCCCTAACTTTTTAAAGATCTATGATACTTTCAAAATAAATGAAGCTAATGATGATGCCATCAGATTGTGTTTATTCCCATTCTCTCTAAAACGAAAGGCTAAGTAGTGGTTAAATTCCATGCCACATTCACTAATGACGATAAAGTTAATGAAGGTCATCTCTTAATACTCCCAAGTTGAAGGTGAATCATTATACTACATATAGAAGAGGTTTAAGGATATGCTTAGACAATGCCCACACCATGAACTACCATTGTGGATACAAATCTAGACATTCTACAATGGGCTGAGTCAAAGCACAAGGCAATCCATGGATGTAGTAGCTAGAGGGATGCTAAACAACAAAACACCTGAAGTAGAACAAGAGAAAGGATATGGCTATGAACAACTACTAATGGTGCTTAACTAAATCACAAACCAATAGGCTAGCGAGAGTGTATGAAGTAGATGCCATGGTGTAGTTGGCTAGCCTAATGGAGGCCCTGAGCAAAAAGATGGACGAACTGAATCACTGCAGCCCAAGCACGTAGATTATTTGGGGAATTCTCCTAAATCTTAGAAGAACACATATAGCAATACCTACATTATTGGATGAAGGAACCACCCAACAATTTATAGAGTAATCAAGGATAAGAAATAAACAATCCTCCACTTGGATTCTAGTAACAAGCATCACAATTTAAGAAGCCTGGTATAAACAAGCTAATAGTGGAATTAATTTGGGAATCCAAAGCGAAGCACGAGCAAATAGATGCATCTATACACAACTTAGAGGGTAGAATTAACCAACTAGTAAGGAC
Source organism: Erythroxylum foetidum (assembly GCA_026546835.1). NCBI lineage: Eukaryota > Viridiplantae > Streptophyta > Magnoliopsida > Malpighiales > Erythroxylaceae > Erythroxylum > Erythroxylum foetidum. Next base: position 19,300,794 of record JANZLF010000222.1, read on the forward strand.
TATGGTGGAAAGACCAAAGGGGAGTTTTTTGAGCACAATAAAAACAAACCCCAAAGAAAGAATAATGGAAATCACCCAAACTACTTAGGAAAGCTCTAAGAAGAGAAGGAGGTGACTATTGAGAGTCACTCAAAGATTGAAGGGGGAAAAACTTAAAAAGAGTTAATGAGTATTAAATTACAATTCCATATATTGTCGGAGCAAAGAGAAATTCATTTAAGGCAGAGCTATATAAAGTCCTTGATCTTTTAGAAAATCATAAGAATGAATTTCCTTTTATTGAATCTCTTTTGTAGGAACCAAAGAGCAAAAAAATTTGAAGGAGTAACCATCAAACAAGGAGGAATCAAAGAAGTTGGAGACTGTAGTGTTAAGTAAGGAACGCTTAACTAAGAAGATCAAAGTATCAAAGAAGCAAATTGACCTAGGGAGTTTCTATATCCCTTATACTATAAGCAGTTTAAAAGTAGGCAAGACTCTAATTGACCTAGGGGCTGGTATAAATATAATGCCTTTACTTTATTTAAATAAAAGGGAATATGATAATTTGAACTAACTAGGATATGAGTTTGACTAACTGATAGAATAATAAAACGTCTTAGGGGAATAATAGAAAATGTAATGATAAAGGCTGATAAGTTTACATTCCCAACTGATTTTATAATTTTTGGTATAGAGGGGGATACAGAAATACCTTTAGTCCTTAGGCAAACATTTTTAGCAATCGTCAACTCAATTACAGATATTGACATAAAGTAAGTTAACTTTAATGGTAGGAAATAAAGAGGTTACATTTAGAGTCTCTGATGTTAAAATTATTTCTCTTGAATTTCTTGATGCTATTGAGGCCAATGACTCTTGTCAAAATGTTTTTTAGGACTTTACATGTAAAGACCTATTAGAATTGTTACAAAATCAAGGGAACAAACCAAATGAGAAACGTGGCTATAAGTGTCAAAAGGTAGCCCACTTACAGGTCATGAAATCTATGGTAAGACTACAATAACTCATTTCATATAAGCCACCTTAAACGTAAAAGGTACGCTAAGCTAATGTTGTTAAAGAAACACTACATAAGAGGCAACTCATGAGCTAATTTTAGTTTTATTTCAATTTTGGTATCAACTTGTTTTACTTTCAGGTTAGTATAGGTTTTAATTAATTAATTTTTGTTTGAAGTGTATTAAGACAGAAAGATTAAGCATCTTGGAAAAAAGTGTGCATAATTGTGACATTATGGGATGCTTGTTTATGAGTTATAATGCTAAGGTGCAAATTTTCATGTTTGAGCATCAATTTTTAAAGTTGCACCCATTTATAGAAAGTCACATGCTCTTTGGATACATTGGTGTTAATGAGCATTTTGTATTAATTTTTTTGATATATAATTAGCTAAACTCTTATCCATTTAATATTTAAAATGCAGTAATTAAGAGTTATTTATTTTAATTTTAGGTACACATTAAATTTGGAACCTTTCATGTACGATGTCATGCCCATGCAAGATATGGACATTCATTTAAATGTGGGCTGTAGTAAAAGGTGGGCTGAAGCAATGTGAGTGTAGTATGTGACATGAAGAGGGGCTGGAAAAATAAAGATGTATGTGACAGCTACATGTGAGTGAGTGGTGTGTGATTTGAAGTTGAAAGATAAAAATGTGAGCTAAAAACATATGAGGTCACGTTGATGAAGCAACTGGTGGAGAGATCTCGTTGATTAAGTAACTGCATAGAGACAAAAAAAATAATCAAGTAGGAAGTGGTAAACATTAAAGGAAGCAGCTGGTGGAGAGAGCATGGGGGCTGGAAAAAGAAGAGAAGGCTAGCAAGTTGGTAGCTGCGTTAAAAGAGGAGAGTAATGTTATAGTGCAAAATGAGAAAAAGCTAGTAGCGCGAGTAAATTCAGCTGCGAAAAAGGAGATGTTTTTAATTTTTTTAAATTTCGTATTTATTTTAATTGTGTGGATTCAATCAATGCAAACATATATTATGACCATGATTTATGTTACATTGATGAATATGTAGTTCTTCTTTTCCGTTAAGGTTATGATTGATATTGGATTAGGATAATTTTTGTGGTATTGATTTTTACTTGATTGAATGCATATTTAATCCTAATTTAGCTTGATCACTTAAATTAAGACCTTAGATGATTTAATGCCACAACCAATGGGATTTAATTTGTTGAAAAATTAATCAAGCGACATACTTGAGACTAAAATGTAGACCAACTTTAGGATCTTGTGTGAGGATACCTAGGATTAACGAACTTAATTTTAGCTTTCTTGTATTTAACGCCTTCTATTCTGAATTATCTATAAACTAAATGAGTGACTCAGATTTAGAAGAGAAGGGAACATCATGAACATTGGGTTCGACTTGCTTAAGTGAAGTATTTCCTAAATCAATCCACCGTTACAATTTTATTTTAGTGACCAATCCAATTGAAATCTAATATCATAACCGATTTTTGTCATTTGATTAAATCTAGTCATTTTAATTCATACCTTGCATTTTTCATATTTTCTTAATTTGCTTACTTTATTTTATTTTATTCTCAAATCAATTAATTCTTGATCATACGAGCAATTTTTCATCGTTTAATTTAATTGTCTTACGTGTTGGAAAAATTCCCTTGGGTATGATATCCGGTTCTTACCGTTTTATATTACTTGTCGACGGGGTGCACTTGCCTCTAATTGGTCTAGATAGAATTTAATTTATATCGCTTTGTTTAGACCGCAGCAAGTTTTTGGCGTCGTTGCCGGGGAGTAAAATTTCTTATTGTGAGTCATTAGATTAGACGGTGTTAATTGTCTCAAATTTAATTCTTGCCTTGTTGTTTATTTGCATATTTTAATTATTTACTTGATTGTTTTACGCCGGTGTGTTTTATTTTTCATTTTTAGCTTTGTATTTATTTTCTTTTTATTTATTCCATTTTGTTTATGCTCACTCGTGGTCAAAAGCCCGAGAATTTGCTATTAGATACTGAGATTGAAAAAACTGCTCGCAGGTTGCGTAAGGAAACCAGATTGGCTCGGAGTAGTACTTCAGCAGAAAGGACTAGAGA
>JANZLF010000222.1:19350546-19364296 GCA_026546835.1 Erythroxylum foetidum
TTGATGCCATGAGGTTTATAGAAATGATCGTTTAGTAGTGCACCCTCGTCGTGGGTTATGCATCGGTACGACCTACGAGCGACCCGATGTATACTCTACGGTGAGGGGGCGCTACAGAATCAATGTATTCAAAAGGAAATGTTCCCACCATAACCAAATTCTATGATCTATAACTGGAAGTCAAGATTAAGTAAAAGGAAATTGAGATTAAACAAGAATAATTAAGAAACTGTAAGGTTAGATCTAACCTATGTTAAGTCAAAGAAGACTTCACTTCTTTAATTTTGACAAAAATCAAATAATAATAATTATAGAAGTATGTGAACTGTTTTGATGAGTTTGTTAAGTGCGCAAAAAAATGTAAGTGACACAAATCGTCAATTAAAGACGATACATAGTCAACTAAGACGATACTTAAGATTCAAGACGGTATACTCAAGACAGTCAACATAAGAAGATATAGAAGGTCAACATAAGAAGATACATAAGATCAACAAAAGAGGATATAAGGTCAACTCAAGACGATACTTATTTATACAACAAAGTGTCTTAGATAGACCAAACAAAAGCGCGACACCAGACGAAGCAACACTAGACGAAGCATAGAACTAGACGATGCAAATGAAAACTATTTTAGAATGTCAGTCAGTCAGTTAGTTAGAGTTAGTTATAGGACTCAACTAATAACAGTTTCTAGAAGATTCAAGAAGCAGTTTTCTCAAGAAGACAGTTGAAGACGTAGGATATAAATACTAGTTATATTCATAAACTAAATAATGTTTACAACAAAAACATTACAAGAGAGAAAATCTTATTGTACAATACTTAGAGAAACTCTGTACCCAAGTACGAAAGAAAGAGAGCAAATAAATCTGTAACTCGAAGCTCAAACAATATAATTCCAAGCGAAAGAAAGGCTAGAACTTGGAGAGGCGAAGGAAGCAGATAAAGAATACTTTGTGAGAGAGACCTGAAGAGGCTCTATAAGTATAGAAAGAACACTTATAATGTTAAAAAGTATAGTGAAATCTCAAAAAAAAACTCTGAGGACTGGACGTAGCCCAAGGTTAAGGGTGAGCCAATATAAAATCGCGACGTCTATTCTCTAACTCTTATCTCTTTAATTTTCTTATTATTAAAAGAGTAGATAATAATTTTTGCGATTGCATTATTCATCGATTTAAGTGAATTGTTTTGTGATCATCTGAATTTGTAAAGAAATTCAAGAAATTTCTAAAGATTAATATCTCTGAGGATTTTATACAATTCAACCCCCTTTTTGTGTATTCTACATATTATTCATGATTTCTATATTAATAAGTGATTTACTTCAACCTAGGCTAAGATCAAACCACCATGACTCACCATATATAGCTACTATGACTACTCTAAACTAAAGTTCAAGCCCAACAAAACTACGATCAATGGTTAATAGAAGAAAAATTTTGCATGATTCAAATTAGATATTTTCATACCTTGGTAACATTAATTATGTAAAGAAGAAGATCACCTATCAACCTTGATGCTTAGCCCTAATTATGAAACTTTTGGAGACTCATCTCTTAAATGGTGTGAGTCTTTACCCCATTTACAAAGCGTTTTAACTTATCACTTGTTAATGACGATATTGTCTTTTTATCGTGTATATCTAGCAATTGATACACTCATTTGATGTCATTTTATTATGCTTTGTTATAGGAGAGTTTTGTCTCTCCAGATGTTTGTGCTTTAACCCTTATTAATTTAATAAATTTTTAATTTTTCAAAAAAAATTATTTCTTATGATCATTTTAAGTTATTTTGAATATAAATAGACCACATATAAATCATGGGAGATATCTAAGACATGTTAAAAAGTTAATAGATCCTTAAAAGATTAAAGAATGATTGTGTGTGTAACATATATTGAACGTTTTCTCATTAGTGTGAGCAAAAGAGGAATGTTTTAAGTTATATGGTTATGCAAGTATTGTAGTTAGTGAAATTATATGGCATTCACATTGTGAGTGTTTCTTTTAATCCTGAACAAGATATGTAAAGGCTTGCTTTTCATCTGTAATAAAGAAGATGTTGTATGGAGAGTTACTTTTCACCTACTGAAGGGAAAAGATAGTAAATTATTAAGTGAAGTTTGGGAAATGGATGTAGGCTAAAACTTATTTGATTGAGTCACTATAAATTGATTAATTTTATCTTTTCCTAATTTCTTTAATTACTATTGTGATTTAATTGTAATTATCATATATAATTTTACCATAATTATTCATTATAAAAATTAAATTCATTTACTAGTTTTAAATATTGCAAAAAGTGGACATACGGAATTCATACCCTTCTTATGTGTCATCTGAGGACTTATTCATTACATTTATATTTATAGTGATATTTATGAAAAGATACATCCCTTTATTGTGTGTCATGTAAGGGCCAATAATTGTTATTAGAATGGATCTTGTTCATTACATTTATATTTCTAGTGAAATTTGTGAAAATGTTAATATAGCATAATTTGATTCAGTTTTTAACTAAGATAGTCAATGTGAAGGTAATCCCCTTTTCTTTGAAAGTGGTAATTACATTTATTGAAAAATTATGATAAAGCATTTTCTTTTAGCAAAAGGGGTTGATCCTTGGAGAATTATAGCGAATGGTTTTTATGTCCTAATAACTATAGCTGTAGATAAAGTGGAGATTAAGGTACCAAAGGATAGACGAGAGTAGTGCAATAATGATAAGAGACTCATTGCATTAAATAGCAAAGTGATACATTTTTTGTGTGCTTTTAATATAAATAAATTTAATATATTTCTATTTACGAAATCAACCTTAAGATATAACTTACACTTAAAATCACATGTAAGGGAACTACTTAAGTAAAAGAGAGTAAAGTTAGCTTATTAGCATCAGTATAAGCTATTTTGTATGGAGAAAAATGATAATATATATACTTAATTTATATCATTAACTATTTCAAAGTCTTAGTAATAGTTATACTAATCTTGAAATAGTGAGAAAATTGCCTAAACCTTTACCAAAGGCTTAGGAGACAAAGGTGATTGTCATATAAGAAGCCAAAATTTTAAGTACATTGCTATTTGAAGAGCTAGTTGGATCACTCCTTACCTATTAAATGTGGATGAATGAATTATAGGAAGAGGATGTGGCTGCAAAAAGATGCAATATGGTGTTTAAATTCTCTATGGATGATGACGAGATATCCATAAGGAGAGTGATAAGGATAATATAAAGTTCATCGCAAATAAATTCAAGAAATTGTTAAAGAAGAAGAGGGAAAATAAGAAAAAAGCAGCTACGACTACATAAGGTGACACTACTAGTCTAGAAATTGAAGTATCCAAAAATATGGTAACAAGTATATGCTCTTTGGTCAATAATGATGAAATGTCCTCTTCCTTAAATGCTTATGATGATAATGATAAATTTGATATCAATCTTTTATATGATGCGTTAATTGAATGTTTAGAATCTATGAGTAAGAAAAGGAAGAAAGTATATTCCAAGTATAGAGGTTAAAAAACTCTCACATACATGCATGATTAAAAATAAAATATTAAAATGTGAAATACCTGATTTGATAGAATTTAAAATGTGGTTGTTACTGAATCAAATTCATTAATCTCTATAACAACAAAATCTTTATCATCTTTTTCCACCTGAGCTTGGAATAACCCTTTTTCATTGTCGATATCTAAATCATATTCTTTATTGTCTATTGCAAAATTATCATAACCATGCTCACAATAGATATCAAAATTGTGGTTATTTAATTCTTGTATGCAATAAAGCATAAAAAAACATGTCCTTATCATAGTGTAAGCTTAAATATTTCAACCATCTCATCAACTCTTATGGAAAATTATAAATTATAGGTGATCTATGTTCTTTTTCATCAAGGACAAAAGAGCAATATAGCCCCTAACGTTTACATTAAAATTTGAGTTAGACTCGAACATTTTATGGCATTCGAAATGAACCCTAACGTTTGCAAAACGTTCAAAACAACTCCTGACTAGACAAAAAATTGACGGAGTTAGGGTTTTATTAGTTAAATGCTGATGTGGACTTTTTTTCACAATAAATTTTTTAAATTTTTATTAAAATGGGGCCTACTCAATGTTTTAACTTTAATTCCTTTTATACTACCTTTTTACATAAAGAAACAAATTTTCTTCATTACCCATCTTTCCATTTCTTTTCTTTCTCTATTCTAGTATTTCTCGAACCAGAGTTGTGACAGACTGTGACAGACTATCTCACTCATATATATTCATCAAGCACCAATCTTTACAAGCTTCCATTGATCTTCCATTTTCATCATCTAAGGGTTTTGTTTAGGGTATTTTTTTCAGTTTATGTGCAACTTCTAACTTTCACATTGCACCTCAAGATTGTTACAGTTCCCTTCATTGCTTACCATTAGTTTCTGTCGACGATGTAACGTCGTCCATCTCCACAACTGCAAGGTCATTGCCTCCATGTTCAAACTCCACCACAATTATGAAATAGTTGGGGTTCGAACTTGGTCCATAAGAGATGATATCTTCTGTAGAGAATTAGCTGTATAAACTGTCATTAGTTAGAGAATTAGTTATTGGATTAGTTCATGATAGTTGTATATATACTAGCTCTTTGTACAGTGAATTATTCATTCAATAAAATCATTATTTCACAATATTTTCTCTCGATCGTTTCTTAACAGCTTTGAGGATAATTACTTAACTACAGCCATTCTGGATTGCAACCGTTGTAAAATGCGATAACAAATCCGACCGTATTGCAGCACAACTGCGGCTGGTGCTGTAATGTTTATAACCCTAATATCAACTCAAACTTATAACTCCTAAACAACGATTTTAAACGATGAACAAGCTAATTCCAGTACTTACAAAATGAAACAACACAAAAAAATTCTTAGACAGTGAACCAGATCTGATTCATGAGACAAATACATTTTTTTTAAAGAAAATAAGAAAAGAAAGATTGAGATGAGTACCCGAGAGAGAACATCATCAGAGAGAGCGAGAGGACAGTCACAGTGTTTGCATCTATAACACCTACCCTCCAACTCCACCATAAAAACCCTTCCCATTCCTTTTCTTAACCTACTCTTAGTATCTGCTGTACCTATTGCCAAACAAGCGTTCTGTTCTAATTTGGGCATTCACAGTGGCTTAATACGACCTCGATCGTTCCCCGACACGTGGCGGTCCCAAGAACTCTTTGGTACCGGCTAATCCCGGACTTGACGGCACCGCATGGTTTAGGACATGATAAAGAAACTATTGTCCTTGTCCTCTCTCTCTTGTTCAACCGGCCACTTGGAGAACATTCAACCATTGTTAGTCTGTCTCATATTTTCTCCGTTTTCCTTTCGTTGCTTTTATTTATTTCGAATATTATGGATTTCTTAATAATCTATTAAATATATTCCACCTTTCATTAACTTATAAAATATATATCTCACAATAACACTATTACCAGTGTTTAAATACATCTTAACATTATACTCTATTTTCTAAAACTCTTTATAAAATTTGGCTACATCAGATATAATTTTATTTTATATGATTTTTCAAATTTTAACCTTTATTTTAAAATTTTTAAACAATATATTAGATTATTATTAATAATTCTAAAATTTTTTGATAAATATTTGAAGTATTAAATTTAGAATTATTAATACTTGCCATGATTACTCGGCAAAGCTATTTTCTTTTTTCTTTTAAATATATAATTTGGTCAAGAAAAAAACCTATTTCTTTTAGGGTACCTCAAAATTTTCCTTTATGCGATGTATAGATAAATAAATCAACAGTTCCTTTTTATTATTAACCCATTATGAGCTGTCATTATGAACTATAAAAGATATTAAAATAACACACTTGAGATCCTCTATCTCCAGTTACCCAAGTGGATGGCTTGGATGCATGTTGTACAGAAAGACTTGGGTAATTAGGAACAGAAGATCTTAAGTAAATAAATGGCTTGGATGCATAGAATACAAAGAGGCTTGGGTAATTAGGGACAGAGAAATAGGTCTCAAAATAACGTTGTATTAAGATTATTTAATTTTTATATTTTAATGCTTTGCGAATTATATTAACAAGTGTTAAATGCAATGTTGGCACTAATTTTAATCTATAAAAGAATATAATTTACGTACATTTTAGACTTTTAAAAGATATGTCCTGTCTTGGTTTCTGATGGTTCCTCTCTTTAATTTTCCCTTCCTACTCCCTTCGTTTTCTTTTTAATATAAACTCTTCAAGTTTTCCACAGTTTTATTTCGAGTGAAAAGTTTTGCCATGTCAACTTTGATTTGCTCATTCAACTTAAACACTGCCTTTTCACGGCCTTTGCGGTTGGTTCCTTTTCGGAGCTCAAATTTAATGATTTGATCCGTTTTCAAATTGGAAAACATTCAACTAGATTGAATGATTGATGTCTGCAGACGAAGCAAACATTCCCATTTCTCCACACAGCCAAATGCTGCCTGGTTAATAAGGTCGATCTTAATACAGTCACAGTTCAGGATGGCAGGAAAAGTTGCTAACAAACCAGGTGGAAGAGGAAAATCACTACGAATTTAATACGTAATGTTTAACTAAATAAGACGGTGAGAGTCTTCTCATTCTTTAATCAGAAGTCGAGTCTAAATTTTAGAATGAAAAAATCCATTTAACTTACTCTTTACGGGCTGACTTATGCAAACAAAGATCAGTCTAAAAATGGATGACTTAAAAATGTTGCCTTATAATTGAGACCCTCCTAAAATATCTTATGGGCTAACCCAAAAAAAAAAAAGTTTAAACCTGAAGCCTGTGTGTGCTAGTTACGCCTTCAGAACCTGAAGACCATTTTACGTTTAATTGATAATTCCATCATTTTAAGGTAGAAAATGTTGAAAGTACATTTATCATCTTCACAAAGTGAGTAATCCATTATTATGGTGACAATACTACATCCAAGGAAGGGAAGCTGGATAAGGAGCTTCTCCACAGTATCTGAATAAACCTTCAAGTTCAGGACAACCCTTAGGATAAGGGATTGACCGATGGAAAGGATCACGCCCAAGTTTTTTACGACTAAGTGAACCTCGACACCCATATGGATCCTGTTGAAATTGAGCCCTCACTGATGCCTCACCTTTCAATGCTGATTCCTTGGAGCCTGAGTTTGTTGCGGCCGGAGTGCCTGAGAAAAAGAACCTCCACTCTGGAAACCCTATTGCAGAGCGATGCAAGTGTGCAAATCTTTCCTCCTTGAAATCATAACTTACAACCTGCCTTAGAAGTAAAAACATTGTTTGTATGTTATTTTCCTTCCATTGTGTATGAGAACGAAAATAGCAGGATTTGCACTCAACATCACTGCATCGCCTTTTAGTGTCAGTACAATTACACCCCATCATAATTTGCTGGCGTCAATATTTCTTGATATCTTTTACTTGTGTAATTTTATCTACAAAATGGACTTACAGTTATGTTGTGAGGATATGTGCCCGTAAGCTCTCTGAATCGACAAACACTAAAGAGCAGATTCTCAAAGCTATCTCTTGCATGCTCCTCTGTCAATGCCCTCCATCTAACACTTTCCTGATTGCCTGATAATCATTCATAACGGAAAATTTTAACAACATACGGTTTAAAGGACTTCAGGTATGCCATTTTCAGGAACCGAAGCACACTTTCACTATTCATACATCAAACGTAAATAAATTGATGCTACCGGAACCAAATTCTAAATTGCCCAAATCCAAATCAGTTACTGATAACAAACAAGTTTAGGCATTTAGAATTTGGTTCCTGCAATAGGTAAACCACAACATATCTAACTTGTTTACTACCGTTTAAGAGCTAAAAAACTCAATAGAAACACAATAACAGGTAAGCACAACGTATAAATAAAAACACCAAACTGGAGATATTCTGCAGTCAGTCAGCAAATTAGATGCAAAAACAAACTTAAGCTGTGGAACAACTAAGAGTCCGGCTAAACGAGTAAAATCAATTATTTGTTCCACCAAGTAAACTAGTGTAATGTCCAATATAAAGGAACCATGAATGTAAAGTTGAAGCATCAAAACAAGTTTGATAATGGCCCATGGATCTTAAGGACGCGTGATCAAGCTTGGGATTATCCATACAAGAAGAAAGGCTGTAAGCACAAGATAGCTGGGAGATTAGAATCTGTCATCATAGCAAGAGGAAGCCTCTAAATTGCACAAGATAAGAAAAACTTTACCAGCTCTTACATTATAGCCTACGGAGTTGACAGTGTGGTGACGAATATAAACGAGAAGTATGTATAAAACATTGGATGTTGACCTTTGGCCTATGCTATCAAATTTTGTTTCATAGGACAAAATAACAAATGCCATTTCAAGAACAGGATTTACAGAAGGATGAGAACTGAATTTTGTTATCATAAAATATGGTTAGATCTTATATGAACAGGCTTGGTTCTATATTTCTTCAGGTATCTCTCTTACTGCCGGATGCTAAGATAAAACATAAAATTATATCCAAGTATAAAATTAAAAAGACAAACTTATAAATGAAGTCGGGTAACCTCTTAGGAGTTTAAATCCACAAGTAATCAGTTGGAATGTAATGCATCAAACCAAGTCCAGGACAACAAGTAATGTGATAAAATTTGCACTCCACGTAGATCTTCAATTTTACATTCAAACAAAGAAAACCTCCAATTTAGGAGCAAATGCTCGAGACAAAGCAGCAGAAATTTAACGAGAAGCAAAAGTAACTTACCAAACCATCCTTTAGATTCAGCAACAGTCCAGTAACTCTGAGCCTCACTACGAGGTCCAGCATCTTTTCTCGTCTCACCCCCACTAAACAAAAGCAGAGCACTATCGTCCTTTGCAGCAATTGCAACCCCGTTTTGTATATGACTCACAAAAGTAGAAGCTTGACCAGGATGCTTCTGATAAGACTCCAAAAACCAAGACTCCTCATTTTCAATTTTCCCACAACTACTACTCGTATACACCGAATGCCCAGCAACCATCACAAGGTTCCTAAGCTTGGAAAATGGGTAATCTTCAAAACCTAAGTCACTTTTTCTATATTCAGTGATATTTCGGTGACGACTTTCATATAGGGAGAAGATGGTTAGAATTGTGATCCCAAAACATAAGGAAATAAAGAAGACGAGAATAGGATGTAGTTTGTAATAGTAGCGAAGGCGATTACCAATGTATTCAATCATTTTGAGAGGAGACGAGAAATGGGAGCGTTTTGATTTTCGGGGTCGCTTGGGTTGTCTTCCAGATTCTAGATCAAAGTCTCCTTTTGTATATGCAACATAAGCCTTGGGACTGTTCGCATATATGTTCATGATACTGGATCTCCCGCTTACGATAAAGAGAAATCAAGCATATCCAGAAGCGATTTCACGCTCATAACAATAAGAATTAGAGATTTTGAATCTTGGCATAGCGAAAACATGAACGAGCAGGTGGGAGAGCGATGAACTTTGACTGCTTAATAGAAACAAAGAAAAACAGCATCAATTGAGCGTTACTCGGCCCCGATAAGCCCAATGGGTTCTTTTCCAAAGGACCACTTTAGCAAGCTAAGAACCCACCCAATACGGTAAGCCCTTAACCTGCACTAGCAGTAATAGCACAGTAATCAAGCTTGAGCCTCTTCGACTCTCTTTCAATCTCCTTTTTATCTGTTTTGGTTTCTCTCTTGAAAAGCCAATAAAAGAAAAGCACCCCTATACAAGCACACAAACACATTTCACCTCCTTACTTCTTCGTCAGTTTCTCGTTTAGCAGACAATGTTGTTTTGGTGCACAACAGCTTCAAGTTACCTCAACCCAGTTGTTTTAGCCTTTTTCTTGCTTATTGGGTTGGGAATTCTTTGATATATGTAGACTATGATGTGGAGCAAGTTACGAAATTGCCGACTTTGAACTAAGCATAGGTTGGAATCATTTAAATTAATGAAATGGCCGATAAAAACCCAAGAGATGGATGCACAACAACGTCGCTTCTCTTGAGCTTTCACTGTAAAAGTTAAAAAGCTGGCCGCGTGGGTCAATAGCATTCAATGTTCACAGCCAAGCGAACCTATTGGATGCGTCCTAAATGCAAGAGGCTTTCCAAAGAACAGCGGAAGAAGTATCAGAAAGCAATTACTTTTTTTTTATAATTATTATTGCTGCGGAGCTGGGTGCCCCAAACATGGACAAATAAGAGCATAAAAGCATATGCAATGCCGAATGGTACAATACGATCACCGATGCATCTGATGTCAATTTGATGAGATTTTTCTACATCATTGATAAGATGGGATTGGGGCAGGGAAGGAATGCAAGTATGTCTGACTTGGAAAAGAAGTTAACAGAGTGAATTTCGAGTCCATTAAGAACAACACCGAAAGCGATCTAGAAGGGGGTTGAATAGATCGTCTAAACTTTTTCGTAGAGTTCTACAAAAGAACACGGAATTAATACACAATAAACAATCAAATTAAACAAATAAAAAAGAGTAGGGAAGAAAACAAACCCTGTTTTTATAGAGGTTCGGTGCTAAGACCTACGTCTTCTACCTAAGCTCCCACTTAGGATTTAACAAACCACTATATTATACATTTTTTAGTTCAGTGTGTACTTTTACACCCACTTGAATTCCGGCTCAAGCAACCCTTACAATCCGATTTGATTTCCGGCACAAATCTAACCACACTAGTGATTTTTCCTCTAATCACTCAACTCACAATAACAATGAATGAAATATAGAATTGACAAGGCTCTGAACAGCTTGATAGAATTGAATGAGCAATATGCAATTTGAGAGCTATAAAATGATGATTAAAAATCAGTATGCTTTGCTATGGCTTCCGTAATTGATCTCTTGAACGTTCTTCTATTTATTTGCAGCCTCCTTGATCAATATAGACGTTAGAAATCCTCTTGTAGCCGTTGAAGATCTCTTATTAACGTTGAGAATGATTTTCTTCCCGTTTTAGTATAATTGACTTCGTCAGAATAGCTGCTAGTCGACTGGAACATGTGATAGTCGACTGGTTGACTTGGGCTAGTCGACTGGAACCAGAATTAGTCGACTGGAACAAGTATTTTGCTGATTATAGTTGACTGGAAATATGTGTAGTCGACTGGAACTTACGAAAAATAATCTCCGCTCTCCAAATAGTCGACTGGCATGATTTGCAGTCGACTGGAACCCTTTGTAGTCGACTGGAATGAACCCCACTCTTCAGATATGATAATTTTCAGTTGACTGGTAATGGTTGTAGTCGACTGGAATTTCTCCAACGGACAACTTTGCAGATAATCTTTGATCTTTCAATATCTCTATCCATAATCTTCACTAGAATCTTCTTTTGCACATGTCTATCTTCTCTAGATCATGTTAGATTATTATTGACTTGATTTCTTGATATTTTATCTCCTTGACATTTGTACTTTGAACATAGTCTATCTCTTGCATCCTTGAAAATTATCACTTGAAATTGTATTGGGCCTTTAATTAAAAACCTGAAATAATTTCTTAACCAATTTCATATATTTTATAATTATCAAAACATAAAGGAATTTTTATTTGTCAACCACCATTGGTCCAACAAATATTTTAATACTAAAAATAAAATTTTCAAATAACTAATATATAATTAATATTATGATGATATTACAGTTATATTAAATTTCTATTATGTATTATTTTTAAACTTATGTAGTTATTTTTATAATAGTGATAGATTGATAAAATAGTAAAATAATCACACATTATGTTTATTTTTATGGAAAATAATTAGTCTTATAAATTAAAATATAAAGATACTTAAACAAACATGTAATTGCTTATTAGATAATAGATTTACTAAACTGACCTAATTATAAAGATTTCAAATCGAATATTACTTATGTATGTGTGGATTTCTTATTATGGTAGTTGTATAATCAATCCTTGAGTTGAGATTACCAAAACATCTCATTTTAGAATTACTATATTTTAATATTACTTGTGACTTATTATATTTATGTTAGCTCGATTGATAGTACTTAGATATAATATGAACCATATATTAGATATAATATGAACCATATAGAGATAGCTGAGCAAGTCAATAAAAGATTCATTAGTTTAAAGTAATTAGAGATAATATTTTACTATTCTTGATTAGTAATAATTTAAGTTAGAGTGAATTAAGATTTGAAAATATGTTTTCAAATATCAATTATAAATCAACTACTAATCTGATTAGATTTAAAGAATAGACATTAAATAGATTTGAAGAATAGATACTAAATTCATACTATGTGTTTGGTTAGAATATTAAAAAAGAAAAGATTAAATTATACATCATAATCATGTATGGATAAGTTGAGTTAAACCACCTTGATATTCATAATGTTTAGGTGATCATGATATGTTTTAGACGTTAATATTGATTTATAATTATAAATTATTTAAATAGAGAATTAAAAATAAATTAAAAGAAAATTTATTTTATCCAATTTTAATTATGAATAATAATTCATAATCATTGTCAACATAGTACAAACCTAATCAGTCGCATATAAAAGAGCAATTAAAAAGAAAAAAATCAATTTAAATTAAGTTAGATTTAATTGTGAAGCTTGAGAAACTTAAAGGAAATATGAATTTAATTATAATTAGGAAATTTAATTTTAATAAAAAAGAAAATGTTTCGTTTTTCTTTATAAATAGAAGAAAGGCATAAGTGAACTAGTGCTCTTGCCTTTTCCTCTCAAATGTTATTGTTCTTTTTCTTTATTTTGAGGATATCATTAGAGGTTGAACATATGGATAACTTGTAGTTAACAATTTTAGAAGAAAAATTTATGCAAGAATTTGAATCAGGGATATTTTGGCCCTTTTATTTTTTTATTTATGATTCACATTCTTCCAAGTTATTCTATTGAAGAGATTGACTGAAAATTTGTATAAATTTTTTTAACTGCATTTATGATTTGATCACAATTAGTTTTCCAATAGAGGTATCATATCCTTATTTAATTGTTTAACTTCATTATATTTGCTTAATTGTTACTGATTTGATAAATTTAAGACTTAAAATTTATTGACGTAAAAGTTATATAATATATGAATTTGATTGTGATTTTTAATTTAAAGAAAATAAAACTTAAGAAATAAAATAAATAAGCAGTAAGATTGAATGAGGAATTAAGAAATTACTTAGAAAATCGATAATGTCTAGGTTTCGAATCTTCCTAAAAACCCTAATTGATTGATCTCTTATTATGCAATTGTTTTATTGATTTATTAGACCGTGGAGAATCTTATAATATGCTAATAGCTCTCTCGAGTCTAATAACAACTAATCCTAAGGTTTTCAATCAAATTACTCAGTTTAAAGTTTACAGGATTGCTTTACCGATTTGTGAATATCGCTATAAGATTTGACCCTAATCTAGAGGATTTATGTCATTCAAACTTTAGGTTTGCAATAAATTTTTTTCAATTACGATAGATCTATTTATGCAAGGATTCGTTAATCTTTATGTTATAAAATCATATTATGATCTAATATGCGAGGCCTCAAATTACACCCTAGTAGGAACGTTTCATGTCCATGAAAGCATATGTGATAGGAGTTAACTGTAAGTGATCTAGAAGGGGGGGTTGAATAGATCTTTAAAATTCTTTGAAAATTTCTACAAGAAAATCAAAAGTTAAAACACACAAAAACAATT
>JANZLF010000222.1:19368926-19387706 GCA_026546835.1 Erythroxylum foetidum
CGATCCTCACATTGACTCTAAGATTAAATGGTTAAGAAACAAGTACAATCCAATTTCTGAAATGTGTATGCAAAGTGGCTGTCAGTGGGATGATGTTGAGCATAAGATCAATTGTGAGAAACAATGGTTTGACGAATGGTGCTTGGTAAGGACATCTAACTCAAAAGTTGATTGAACTCTTATTTTATTAGTTTCTTTTTTCATAATTATAACATTTTCTTATTATTGCATTTTAAAATTCTTCTTGTAATTCTTTTTTTACAGAATCATAAGAATGCAATTGGAATGTGGAATTTTAAATTCCCATATTTGCGAAAATTGGACATAGTGTGGGGTAAAGATAGAGCGACGGGACTCAAAGCTGAGGATATAGCTGAAGCAAGTGCTAAGGCTAACGGCCCAAATAATATGACAATCTATTCTTCATCGGACAGTGAAGATGAACTTGTTGTGGTATCTGATATACAAGGATCATCGGCCATTCCTTCAAGCAGTCATAGAAGAAAAAGGCGAAAAAACCTATCACCAAAAAAGGAAAATTCTTACAAGAAAAAAAGATCAGCAACGCTTCAGAATACTATTGAGTCAAGGTTAGACAATTTCACTACTAAGTTTGAGTCTATTTGCGAACAAATGGCCTCACAATATGCATCTGTTACAAATGCTTTGATTGCGGAGTCTAAATCTGATTCTCTAACTGATGAGAAGATGCAAGAGCTCATGACTGAGCTTCTTAATATTGGCATATCTCCAATGGATGTTGGTAAGGCTGCTATGTTATTTTGTAATGATCTTGCCAAAGTTCAGGTTTTATTCGCTTTGCCAAATCATTTAAAAAAGTCTTTTGTACTGGGATTCCTCTATCCATCTTCTAGTCTATGAATCATTCGAGGAAGCATATTAATATTTTTGTAAGTATTATAAACTTATGATGTAATTGATGTTGCCTAACCAGGTTATTTTGTATTAGTTGGGTCTTTTGTAGTTATGATGTGAACAATATTTGTAGTGTTAACCTGGTTATTTTACATCAATTAAAGGCTTTTGGTGAAGATGTTGTGTATATGACATATATTTTACGTCATTTGCCTTATCAGGGAATGCAAATTGTATTAAACTATGTTAATTGATTTTACTATAGCAATGGAATGATGAATATTATGGTTATGTTAATGAATTGTACAATATTTTCGATTGTTAAACTATATTTTAAGGATATTATGTAACTAATGATATGTTGATGTAAGAAAATACTGGAGTATTTTTTTCAAGAATTATTGGAAATGAAATACCGCAATATACTTAATTTTAAATATTTTGTAATTACAAATAGGGTGTATAAAATATAATTAATTAAAATATATTTAAATTTTGATATAAAATAATAGTTTAACAAATTTTTATTTTTTAAAATTTTTTAACAAACCAACCACCATCAAAGGTAATGGTAATCATTCCTCTATTTTAACCAACCATCATTATTATAATGATTATATCCATTCTCATTCCCTCCTATATTCATTCCTATTCCCATTTCCATTCCCCTCTGTGAACCAAGCGCCCCCTTAGTTTTGAAGACTCCTAAGGAGATTATAAGTCATAAAGCTCTATCCTCCCTAGAAAGGTTTGGTGCATAATTAGGGAAGCAATTAAAAATGAAATTTGAAAATCTACATAATTTATTCCATTGTCATAACTTGATCAAAGAATGAACATTTTCCTTAATTAGGAAAAATAATCTTAAAGAATTGAAGTTGGGAAGCTAATATAGAGTCCATATAGGGCTCCAGTTATCAAACTACAAAGAGGTCAAGGATCCATCCTAATATGAACTCGAATTTGAGATGAAGAATGCCTCTCAATTTAAAAATCTAATGCATATTCTATGAGGAATATGCTCAATCCTTGGCCTATCAAAGATTCTTACCTATCAAATAGTAGCCATGAACCCATTTGGACCAAAGGGAGCTTTTCTTAGTACACCAATTGTCTAAATTTTATTAATACATAAAGCTTTGTTCATAAGCTGAAGAGATATGACCCCCAATCTTCCCTTTTCTTCGGTAGGAGGACTTTTTCCCAACAAACTTTAGCAAAAGGTTTAGAATTCAAGTTACTAGTCCATAAGAAAATAAGAATGAGTTTTTCTATATCCTTCGATAGCGTCTTATGGACCTGAAGTGAGAAGCCCAATATATAACCAAGTTATTAACATTGAGGTGATCAATTGTAATATTTTAAAGCATAATGTACCTTTATTCTTCCAACTCCCTATCCTTTTTCCTAATGAAATCAAAAATTTCCTGGCAATTATGGAAAGAAAGTTTCTTAGAAGGGTTTGATACCCATAAGTATTTTATTGGAAGAGAAACGATACAAATTCCTATGATCACCAGTTGGACTCTCAGAGAAGTGTGCCCTCTGGGCCCGATTACGGGATTTCCTCGAATTCAAAAAAAAAACTTTTCTTTGTTAATATGCAACCCTAATAGATTACTAAATTTCTCAAGAGATTTCATTAAACATTAAATAGATGATTTGTTTGCATTATAGGATATCATCAGTAAAAGTGAGATGAGAGATCTTTAATAGTTCATACTTGCTATGAAACTTAAAGCCCCTCTCCCTATTAATATTTCTTTTGATAATTTTTGATAGAACCTCCATCGATATTGGAAAAAGGTAGAGGGAAAGAGGATCCCCTTACATTAAGCCTTTAACCCCTTAGAAGATAAATGTGAATTCTCCATTCACTATTACATATAAGAAGGTTATGTTTATGCAAACTTGTATCCAAGAAATAAACAACATGAGGAACCTTATTGCTTTCAAAACCTGAAGCAAAAAGCACTGTACAAGAATGTTAAATTCCTTGTGAATATCTACTTTCAACGTTTAGTCTTTCCCTGAACCCTTGAGAACGTAATGCTTAAATAGATCCTAGATAATCAAAATATTTTCTCATATACTTTTAACTTATATAAGTGCAACTTAGAAGTTATTTATCAAATCAGGTAACATCATTTTAAGCCTATCTACAGGTATATATCTTAGAGACGATCTTATAGAAGGTGATATAATAGGAAATAGGTATGTATTCTTCGAGAGTTAAATGAAAGGGACTAAACAAAGTAAGGTTTTGTTCCAGGACCTTATCAAGTTGTAGCTTGAAAAGAATTCCATCACACATCCCATACTTCCTTCTTGATGAGATTCCAAGCCTTTTGAAAGAAAAAACTCATGATATCTATTTAGACCAAGGTCTTTGTTTGGATTGATGTTAAATAGCACTATTTTAATCACTTTAGTAGTGATGGATCTGCACAAGAGCTCGCAACAAGAGTTAGATATAAGGTTTGGGATAATATCACTTATACCTGATAAGGACAACTTAGAGTTCCTTATAACTCTTAGACTAATTTCAAAGTATTTATTAGTAACATTAAGTAACTCCTTTTTCATTGGTAACTAATACTACTTCTTCATTCCTTAAAGAAGTGACGTTATTCATATTCCTCCTCAATAAGACACTTCTATGAAAATATTTGGAATTATATTACCGCTATTTCAACCATGTAATTCTAAAATTTTACATGATGATGGAATTTTGAATTTGAATAGCATCTAAGTATAAGTTTAAGGCTTCCTTCTCTAATTACTTCCTTTCAGAATCTTTATGATAAATATACAAGTCTCTTTACCTGCTTTGAAATTCTTCCTTTCTGTTTAGAATAGAAATTTTAATATTAGGGAATGAAAAAAGTTGTACTTTCTTAAGCCCCAATTGAATAGGTCCTACTTTCCTAAAAATTTGATAAGATCTGTACCCTTGAACTTGAAGTTCCAAGCCCCTTCTTATGATTACGTTAAAACCATCCTTACAGATAAGATAACTGAAATCGTTAAAGGGGGTATCTTATTTTTATTCTCCATTAATCTAGAAATTTTAATTGGAAAATGATCAGAACATAAACTATCCCAAATTATACATTACTATTAGGATACTTTAAGAGTCGTTTATAGTTAACTAAGGTTGCATCTAACTTTTTATTAATAGACCAAATACCATCTTTCCTATTGCTTTATGTAAAATGGCATCTTCTTAAGCCAAGATCAGTAACCTTTATAACAAATAGGTAAAATATCAAGTGCTTACTTGATTTAGAGTTACTATTACTCCCTTAGATTTAGAGGTAAGTAACGTACAGTTGAAATCTTTAAGAAGTATACAAGGTCCACAAACAGATGATTTCATATCAGTAAGCTCGTTTCAAAGTTTCTCCCTATAAAAAGGAAAATTTGATGCATAGATAAAATTGATCTATCAAGTTCCAAATTTCTTAATCTCCACATGTATGTGGATACCTTACATCGAGTTTTACATGATCAGAATTGTAACTAGATTAGGTTTGTAGGATACATAATTGTATCTAAATGGTGGTGATTATTGTTCGTAACAAATCCCTATTCATTCCTAAGAAGCCATATGTTAGAGCAAGCCTTAAGTCCTAATATTATTTTTATTATGCCAAAGATCATTAGTTTGATAGAGTTTATAAACTCATCTATAAGTAATTGCTTCTTATGGTTATTTATAACCCTAATCTTCCATACAAGAATTAACATTGTTGGGGTTTTAAAAGCTTTTCTTTTCAACTCTATATGCCTTTATTTTCTCCTCTAAACTGTTTTGTAGCATCCTAAGGACTACATATGGTTAGGATTCTCAAAAGATGCCTGTTTAAGAAAAGGCTCAGAAAGTGATACGTTGTTTGGAAAAGGACTAATAACTTTTATATGCCCCAACTCGACCTGATCACTTCACTTTCCTTACTAGTCTCCACCAGAGGGGTGACATTCATGTTTCCACTTGAGGTTGGATTCAACTGGACAAGTTCCTTGTTAAGCAAGTTTTATATCTAATAAAACTCTCAATACCTGCAAGTATACGAATCATATTTTGTAGAATCGAAAGCTATCGATCCCACGAGGAAAGAGATAAAACTAATTGAACTAAGCTTCATCAAAGATATTTGAATATGATTTTAGTGAAATAATGAAAGAAATTAAAACAATTAAATAAAATGAAGCAAATAAAAAAATAACAATTGAGCTTTCAAATTGAATTAAGGTTGATCAAGGATGAATACTTAGGATTTATTCTTTCATTATTTTATTCCCTTAACTATTATTAATCCAATTATATGTAGATCCTAGATTTCCTAAGGGGTTGATTACTCTCCCTCGTGACCTAATTATTTGACCCTAATTGAACCTAAAGTTCTAGATTTTGTAACCTCTCTATTCAAAAAACTTCTTAACATTTTCAATTAGATCTGAAGTTATTTATTGGGTAATTAAGTTCTCGCACAAGATCTCTCTTCGAATGATCGTTGATGTCATAATTGCGTGACTTATTAAATTGAAAATCTCATTGTAAAACCTAATCTGATTACTTTTGACTTACTATCTTGATTTATTATCGAAGAATGAAATACACAATTATCACAACACCTAAATTTTGTATTGAATCAATAAAAATCGAAGTCACAAAATAAATTTGGAATAAACCTTAATATGGAAATTAGTACTTTATGAATGTAATAGACATATAAGAATTCAGTTTACACATTAAGTTTAATGAAAAAAGGAAAAGGATAAGAAGAAAAACTCAGTTTGGAGCTTAATCTAAAAATTGGAATTTCGAACGTTCTTCTTAATCTTCCTTATTTGATCCACTTCCAGAAGATGATTGCTGCATTTGTTAGACTTTTATTCTTAATATATTTCTTAGGATTTTGGGGGTCTAACTAGGGTTTTCCCCCTTTGATCAGTTCTAAAAATGCCCTCAAACCCTAAAACAGATGGAAAAATTTACACCTATAAAGCCTCTGTTACGATCGTGATATGGGGGTTATGATTGTAAGTATAGAAAATTTGCTTCTGCCATGATCATGATATGGGTGTCACGATCGTGACCCTACCCATGTAGCTCTATACACGTCCAACATCTTTATTCTTCAATTATCTGATCTTAAACACTAATAAACACATCAAACACCTCAAGAAATATAAGATTAAGATTGAAAACATGCTCTTAACCATACAAACATTTATAATATAAACAAACACTCAAATTAACACAATTCTAAGCATATACATGTGATAATCATCTAATAAACACCTATAAACACACTAAAACATCCATCAAAACATAATATAAACTACATCTATCAACATCCTCACTCTTAAAGTTTTAATTGTCCTCAAGTAAAGACAAAACAAACCTACATAAACATATAGGAAATCATTCATGCAACATGCAGTACTAAGACAATGGAATCTAACATTATGGAATCAATTTAACCACAAACATCAATCATTTAAGTTGTGCCAACACACTACCTTATGCATTGCATGGATAAGCACTTTGAATTGAATTTACATATTAATTAAAACATTAGCATCCTATTCATTCACCTATAGTGCTTTTTACACATACATTTATAATTAGTAATCAATCAAAATTAGAACTATCACTGAGTATCCCTTTATGAAAATTCTAATTATTTTCAAATATCGGTAGGTTTTATTTATCGAAAGACCACTTTTTTAACTTTCTTTAACATTAACCTAGTCTTTTGACACAAAGTCACACCTTTTCATGAATGTTCCTCGGTTACTCAACTAGGTAATGTTTTATTAATTAGAATGGTTGGAATATCATTATAGCCTTTTGATGCGAAGATAAACATTTTATCATGAATGCCCCCAGTTATTCAGCCCTATCACATCCTCAACTGGCTACTAGCTTTATTTGTGACCCATTTTTTTTCAAAAGGGCCATCAAAATAGTTACTTATTTAACACACCTTTTTATATATAAATATGTTTTACATAGCCTACCTCATTTTCTTTTAGTCAATCATCCTCATGAAAGTTTACTAATGTTTTTAACTCTTTTAATTGACTATAACTATAAATGTACAGAAAACAAATTTCCTAAGGTGAACAAAATAAATGTCATATCCTAACTAACATGCATATTTAACCAAAGATACTTAAAACATAAAATTCACAAATCAATGTCTTTACAAATTAAATGATCATGTTTAAAATTAAACTAATTCCATCAAATTATTTTCATTGACACATTCACACATATTCAACATATGTTCACATAATGTCAACCTAGTAAAAAACTAAGACAATATAATATGAAAAAATTCACACATGTGGTATGTCAATACGCAAACCTCCCCGCCCTTAGACATCATATTGTCCTCAATATGAAAAAAAAACAACACATATATGAAAATAAAAATGACAAGACATAACAGAAAGAAAAGGGTAAGAGCATGAAACCTGTTAAGGAGATAAAGGTTGTGAAGGTGTTAGAGATGGAATGTGAATACCTTAAGCAGCGAAGTATTTGTAAATCTTCTTGATGTCGTATTGTTATCATCGTTGTTCTTACACCATCTCCTTTAAAAAATTTTATTGATAGAAACCAATTTAAGGACCTTTTCCTAGTCTTCCTCTTCATCGTCCCCTGTCTCTTCACTGATTGAGCCTTCATTTTGCTGCTATGGTGGTGTAGAGCTCGAACTAGCCTATACTATTTTATGTTTTACATGTGTTTTGGAGCTAAGATCTTAGAGGCCTATATGATTGACTGCCAATATTCAGCTCACCTTAAGTGTGTATGATTAAAAACCTCAAGAAAAAAAAGCCATGCATCCATTCTATTATTCGAATCTTCGTTTTATGCTATGTTTTCATCCAAATTCTTCTTCTTTAAGTCTATGAAGGCAGTTATACAATGTAAACACACTTGGAAAATTAGGTACCAAATATACAATAAAAGTATAAAATATCAAGCAAAAATATATCAAATATGTAGTATAAATATGATTAATTATGCATCTATTAGCTTTAAAGAAGCTAACACTTTTTACAACAGTTGTAAAGTTGTCTAAAACATGTTTTATGGATATTATTAGAGGTCGAACTCATGTGTGGCTATGTTGGTTAAGTTGAGTAGCTTCACAAATAGTTCAAAAGAAATGATAATAAAAGGATAAATTTTCATAATAAAGTACGAATTATGATTCATACTTTTATTATGAAACTTCACAATAAAGTATAAATTATGATTCATACTTTTATTATGAAACTTCACAATAAAGTATAAATTATGATTCATACTTTTATTAAGTTTAATGTGATAATTATATTACAAAACTTAAATGATCTTGACTCTTAAGAGTAATCATGATTTTTGAGAAATTATATAAAAACGTTTTGTATTTATTCCGTTACACGCACATTCAGATCATGCACTCGATCTCTTAACAATCAAATCTAGCCACCACCATAACATGTTGTCTTTAAACGAAATCTGAAGAGGACTTATTAGGTTCAAATCCAACTCAAATAATATTATGCTTAAAGAGAACAAGACTTAAAATAAAAAGGAAAATGATTACCTTCTCGATCTAATTACTATTGCTGCTATAAAGGAGGATATTATATTATTCAATGATTAAAGAACAAATCAATTTGGCCGATTTAATCGTAAAAATTTTGAACCGACCAACTTTTTAGTTCAATTTTTAATTTTTAGTTCAGTTTACTTTAATAAACCTTGTTAATAGCCGATAACTTTATTAATTAATCGATCAATTTTCATAAACTAATTGAATTTATAACTAAAATAATTCAGATAATTTTTATTTAACATTATTTTTTTAATTAAACTTAAAATTCTTTGATAAGAAAATTTATTTTAATTATACTTCAAATTTTTTATTTTTATTTAATTTTAATCACCTTAGAGTAATTAATAAAATTGTTATCATGTTTAAGTCACAAAAATAGTCTTTTTATTAAAAAAAAAAGAGATGCATATATTATTTTATTAATTTAATTTTCTTTCTAATTTTTAAAACATCTGGACTTTCCTTTACAATTCGGTTAAGATAACATAAGCTGAATATATTTATTTAAAAATTAGACAACAGTTTTTTCAGTTGCCGTCAGTCACGTGCATCGTAATTTCAAGATAAACCCACTGTCGTGTCTTGCGTTTCTCTCAATCGAGTCAAGAAGAGCGATGGAAGAATCATCCTGGAGCTATTATGATTACCACAATCCTGCGCTTTTTCTTTGGCTTCTTCTAGGGCTTTTTGTAAGTTATTTCCCACCATTAATTCGGTTGCACTTCTTGTTGTTGCTTCTTCACTTTCTAGATTTTCTCACGTGGGCATACCTGCAATCGCCATCTTTTTCTTATTCTTTAAGCAGCTGCTATTTCCATTGGAGTATGTGGGGGAAATTTGTTGAATGGAAAAATGCACATATCTGTGTAATCCAACTTGTTAACTGTGGTTTGATTTGCCAAAACGGGATGATTATTGGTTCTGCGGACTAAATTGGGCTGTTTTTGGAGTTATTGGTACCGTTTGAAGTATATCAGTGGAAGCACTCGTTGTACATTTTTTCCTTCTAACACAGTGAAAATCCACGTTCATCAAGTTCATGTGGTAATCCAGAATGAAAATGAGGGAAACTTAGTTAACTAATTAGCTTCACATAAGTTGGATTTCTTCAATGTAGTTAATGATTGCAAAGCATGTTTTGGGCAAGTTATAAATCATCTTCCAATTTTGCAGTTTCTTGACAGACAGAGCTGATTGTTGTGTTGTGTTTGAATCTTTGTCCCTAAGAAATTTCCAACTTCTATATTCTGTAGCAAAATTAGTTGCAAGCTTTTG
The DNA here is from genome assembly GCA_026546835.1 of Erythroxylum foetidum. NCBI lineage: Eukaryota > Viridiplantae > Streptophyta > Magnoliopsida > Malpighiales > Erythroxylaceae > Erythroxylum > Erythroxylum foetidum. The sequence continues at coordinate 19,378,703 of JANZLF010000222.1, forward strand.
GAATTGGATGGGATTCAAAAACGTTGTTAGTAGTTATATTTGCATGAATATTCTGAAAAAATTTGAAACTTCTAGGTTGTCATCTTCTGGGTTCCTGTTTTTGGCTCTTGTTGAATTGCACGTGCATGTGTAAACGTGATGAACCAGTGATCTGCTGTTTGCCTTCAACAAGATGCATGATTTCTCCAGTGTTGATGGCTTTGTGGAGATAACTGAAAGCTTGGCGGAGATGATTAAGTACCTGGTAAATGACCCCTCAGTAGGGCTTTTCTATATTCAACTGCATACTCAAAATGCAGTCCCAAATTTGATTAGTCTGAAGAGTAACGTTGCTGAGAAGTCACGAGAAACCAATTTACATACTGAGGACTTGGAAGACACCATCACCATGACTAGGTCAATGAAAGAATGTGGTTTCCCTATTGCTGATGAGATGATTACAAATATTAGAAGATCTCTGGCAACAATGTCAACTAAACAACCCAAAAGAGGATTAATCCAGGCCCCAACTTCAAGCTTTCAGAAAACCCTCTCTTTGAAACTAGGCAATTGGGGTTATAATGGTGCTCATTTGCAGCGGAATAGCCAAAGGATGAGCAGCTACTTTTCAACTGTATTTATAAACAATTTCAAGCTGCCATATCCTGATGCAAGAGAATTAACAGCGAGCCACTATGAGCAGACAATATCGAATCCTAGTCCGCAAAATGTAGCTGAATCTATCAGCACTAGTTCATCTGCACATGATATCGAGGCAGGTGAACTGACAGATGAACTGCCCTTATTAAGTCATACTTCCAACGAGCAGCAAGGTAGCAATAATGAGAATTTAGAAGCACAGGTTGATGAAAACTTGCGACAGCCTTACATATCACCTGTATCAGAAAACTTCGATAATTTCAAGGCAGAAAATAAGCCAGGCTGGAGGAGTGGCTGTGAGAGGCTGTCTATAATGTAACTAAACTTGAAGGACGTAGAGCAGCAGGCTTATCTTCATTCTTTTCTTTAGTTATTTGCCTTCTTTTGCAATTACATTTAGGATGATTTTGGAAAGTTGGCAGGACCTAATATAGAATTTGTTGTTTGTAAAAGTGTTAGTAACAATAGAGTTCATTTCCTGGAATGAAATGTCAGCACTATGAATTTTGGTAGTTCTCTGAGCTTTAAATATTCAAAATTGTCTCTCAATTTAAATGTTGGAGAAAATCGGTCTTATGCCTTAGAATTGTTAAATTCCTTGTTCAAGCTAGCAGAGCAGTTGCCAATCTTTCTTCTGCCTAAGTTCCAGGAGATGTTCAGGCCAACAGGATGAAAAACAAACTGAAGGCTCTTTATTTTGAAAACCCCATTTGGCAGCCATATAACCACATGGCGCATTCGTGGGCTCATAGAGTGAGAGTTATTTGACATATCAATTACAATCATAAGAGCCCAGCTAAGTGCCTTTCGGACCCCCAGCACTCCTATCCATTGTTTGGCTAAAGGACCCTGAATGGACATCAAGTAAACCAAGAGATTCAAAGAAATTTCTAACTTTTTGACATATTGTGATGCTTGAAGCATGATTACAAAATAATTTGTTGCCTTAAATTACTACCAAAGGATGGCTTGACTAAGCCTATGCGAGGCGAACACTATTCGTGCTCCATTTACAAGTTCACCGCCAACCAGGAATATTTTTCTTCTTCCAATATGATGAGAATTGCTCATGCTCCACAGACCACAGTCATCCTCCAGTCCCCGACATTAGAAGCAAACTACCAGTGCTGTATAGTCTCCCACATCAAAAGAATCTGTTTAGTGTTAATGATAAAACTTAATCTCAATATTAATCTTCACTGACTACTCATGGAAATAGCAGCCTTCCGTGTCACAAGTAAAATTTGGCAAAGCCTTGGCATGACTTCCATTATTAAAATCCGTCCAAATTTTACCTTTGCATGTGATGCTAATTTGTCTTACCTTGCATATGATGCTAATTCAGCACCTTAACTTTCTCTGTATCTCACGTAAAGATTCCGTGGTAAATGGACCTGTTTCTACACAACGCAAAAAGCCAGTAAGTTAACTTCATAGCTAGTCGGTAGTTCAGTAATGTTGGCCACACAACATTTGCAAAATGGTAGCCTTCATCCACCCATACAGGCTCTATAGCAATGACGTACCCAAATATGCAGAAGCCTTCTATCATTTTGGTGAGTTTTGCATGCAGTATATACATCTTCAGAACTTGGAATGAGAACTCACAGTTCTCCCTTACACCTTCAAGACAATATTGTAAGCAAGCAGGAAAAATTCCCCAAGCCATCTGCAGAAATAATTCAGATGAGTCTCGATCAGGGGATTGAAATCTTTAAGTCATGAAATTCATGTCAATGTATTAGCAACTCTGTAAACATCACTGCCAATGTAAAGCATCATTAAACATCAAGTTGAGCAAAGATTACAATCTACAACTTCATCAATGACTGCAACGTCTCACCTCTTACAAGGAAGGTGCTATGTGTCATTCTTCAACGTTAGACTTTGATTCTGACCTAGCAGAGTTCAAGTATTGTAATAACGTTAATAAGACAGAATATAAAAGATAACAGAAGATAAAAACAACGCCAAGCTGCACATCTCAAAGAAACCCACTATCTTGGTTCCCGTTGTATGACATCTTCAGGCACATTGTTTCTAAGGAAATGAGATTGGAAAAGAGCTGTTGAAAATGGGAAAAGAGCTGTTGTTGACATAAAAAAGCGAACAATAATCACTGTACAAACAGATCAACAGAAACTCCATTCATATGAGGTTTAGAGGATGAGGGAAGAAGCATCAATTCCACGTAAACTTAAAGAGAAATCCTCACTTCACAAATCAACAAAAATACCCATGTAATAGATCCATAAAGAAAAACTACAATTCACACTTTGTGTACCTGCAGGTGCTGCACCATAATTTTCTGAAGGCATCTGATTTGTTTCCCTATTTTCCTCCAACACTTTAACATGCACTGCGTTTGAATTGGGAGGAAGTAACAGTTTACCAGTATTCCTTACTATTTTTGCTCTCCTACAAAATTTTATCAAAATAGGAAGACATCAGCCAAATGGATCACCTCAAAGAGTAATGTGCATACAAGATGCATCAAAACCCTCAAGACATACCGGACCAGTTTTCGCTTCAAAGTGCCTGCTTTCAGTTTGGATGTACCTTTACCAAAGTGAGAGAAAATGATCTTTAGTTCTACAATTATAATAGAAAATTTAAGAATAATATCTCAGAACTATACAAAGGAGTAAGATACTTTATTCAATTTCAAAAAACTGTTATTCAAAGCATTCTCACCTGATATAACAGATAAAGAAGTTGAACTAGCTTTTCGACTATCCCTCTCCGCTTTAATAGAAGCAATGAATGAATCAGCTACAGGTCCCAAGCCCTTTCTTCCTATTAACTTAACTCCCAGCTTCTCACACAGATAATTCAATCTCATTTCATCAACCCCTCTTACCTCTCCCAGTTCAAGTGCTTGTTGTTTTGATAACAGGGTATATACATGAAGCTCTTGTTGTTGATTAAAATGTGATTGAAGCTGCCGAAAGAGTAGTTTATTGGAATGCTGCTGCTCTGGCCTAGAACTGTCTTTACTCTTTCGAGGCTCATTCAATGTCACCCTTAAAATTGCTGTTGACTTTGGATCAGTATTCTTTCGGCTAAAAATAACTGAAAAACTCCCAAATTCTAAATCAGGCTCCCGAAATAGATCTGCAAGGAGGGAAGCACATGTATGGGCATTCTTTGATGGGCTTCTGATTGCCTTGAGTCTCAAGGCTCGAGCACTAGCATAATTAGCCATGTTTGCAGCTTCCCTTAAGCCAGTAAGGAAAGCTCCATGCATGGTTGCTGGGTACCGTCGAGTTGTGGCCTCTCCTGCGAAAAAAAGCCTGCCATCTCCTACACTTTCTGCCAATATATCATAGTCATCCCCTGATGCACCAACCGCAACATTAGAATATGAACCAAGGGTAAATGGGTCACTACCCCATCTTGTACAGACAGTTTGGAGAGGCTCTGGAACCGTAATTCCTTGAGGTTCATAAATACCTATATGCATTAAAGCCAAGAGTCAATTAAGAAAAATTAAAGCCAAGAGTCAATTAAGAAAAATTAAACTATGTCACACTCGGTATTAGTTCTATAATGATAACAATCGAAGTCTAGAAAGTCAACTCTATTAAAAAGGATAGAAACGTTCAGCTGTATGTACAAAACATTTTAATGAATAAAAATGCAGAGAAACATAAATATGACCATGGACCAGCAGACAAAAATCATTACTTACAAAAATGCTTACACAAAATTAACATTTCAGAGAAATTTTGATAAGCATGGATCACGGGTCTGTTTTCTCAGAATTTCCATGCTATGATGAAAATGAGAAAAATAAGTTTATAATATGAAAAGTTTAATCGCATACCCTTGAGAATCTGAAGAACTTGGGTGACTGCATCAGTGGGGGACATACTCTCAAATTTATGAGCTGCTTCTCCTGCTACAAGTGCTAGCAAGAGCGGCCCACCAGCAACTGTTGCATAGCTATAAAACAAAAAGAACTCTCCTCGTGCAATTGGATCCTCAGTTAAATGTCCAAATGTATCAATATCAGTTTCCCAAAACACATAAGGAAAAAGCATGGCAACCTTATTCAACAACCCGTAGCCCAACCTCTTTATTCCTTCAAGCTTCCGCTGAGGCAACTCAGGAATAAACTTGATCGACCCACTCTTCAACACCCCAAGTGGGACTGTACACAATGCCATATCTCCCTCAAAAATCTGACTGCCGGCAATCACCTGCACTCCATCAATCCCATACCTAATAGTATGCACAGTCTTCTCATAAAAAATAGGCACATTCTCAGCCAAAGCCTGAACCAACCTCCCATTTCCTCCAGGCACAAAACAATGATCCCCTCCCATATCATATGGATCATCCTGATCCCAAAACGCCAATGAAAGCTTCGACAGCAAACCCGCATTGGCATACTCTAAATTAGCACAATGCCAGTTAAACAAGTTCATCTCATCATTGACTGCATCTCCATAAACTTGTCTAAAAGTTTCCAATGCAGCCCCCAGTGACACATCCACCGAAACATCCCCCATCAACTGCCTTAACCTACTGGCCTTATCCAATAACTTATTGAATGCAGTCTCAACCTTCATATCCATATCTAAATCAACAGGTTGGCCATCAGACCTGTAAAGGGGGCACTTATCTCTAACCTTGTGCAAAGAATGCCCCAATTGTCTCGCCAAAATCCCTAACGGATTGCCCAATGTACCAGTCAATACACTGCCGCCCAGATCCGCTGAAGCACTCACTTTGTTCCCTCCTCCTCCACTTCCCTCCATTTTCTTCGTATAAACTCTGCCGCCGGCACGCTTTCTTCCCTCCAAAACAGTAACTTTAAATCCAAACCTCATCAACTGCCTGGCCGCAGCCAATCCAGACAAACCAGCACCAATAATTATTATATTAGATTTGGTGAAATCATTAGGTATTCTCTCTTTAATCGATTGCGAGACACCAAAATTAATGTATCCGTAAGACACCAGGTAGTTATAAGCAGAATCCAAAAGACCGTGACAGTGTTTAGGTACGGAGTTGGTAAACATCTCTTTACTTATCCAACTATTAACATTTTCGCGCCATTTTGCAATGATATGGTTCCGAATGAGAATGTAGTTAACCTGCCCGATTCCTCCAATATCAGATAGCACCTCGGCCTCGATTTCCTCGTCGGTCAACGAGTCGGCGGGGAATCCGGCTGAGAGCGCGGTCAAGGCCTCTGCCGTGGACTCCTTGTTGATCACTATAATCTCTTCGGAAACATCAAGCACCGGTTGTTGAGGGTTAGAGTTGGGGATGGCGTTAGGTTTAGTGGGGATCTGGGGAAGCCGAAGAAACGACGTCGTGGGGGTAGTAGAGCGTTGGGATCGGCCACGGCGTCGTTTCTTAGGGATGGAGAAGGAGAGGAAGTGGTTGGGGGTTAGGGTACTGGGAGTAGCGGGGGCTGTGGAATTGGGATTATGGGTCGGAGGAGTGGGTTCTGGGAGAGGAGGGTAGGGTATGAACTCCAACGGCAGGGCTGAGAAGTCGTCGGCGGTTGTATTCGCGTTCGGCTCTGTCATCGTTGGCCGTTGCCGAGCTCGTAGCAGCGGAGAGACAGATTCAGTAAGCTTTTTTTTTTTTCTGAAAAATCAAACAACGTAGCTCCAACAAATATGTTCTCGATGATATGACGTAGCAGGCAAGTCCTATACCTGTACTGAATGGTAATTAATTAAACAAATGAATCGTCGGTCGCTGACACGACATGTCGTTTACATACATAGAACAGTGAATTAGCAAATAACTGTCGAAAACGCAAAAATGGTCGAAGAATTCAAGATAGATTGAGAAAAATAGGAAAAAGGACCAATAAACAAGAAGCGAAATGAAAGGAAACGGCATGGCTCTTATTATCATCCTGGGATTTCGTTATTCATCATTTTTTATTATTGTTTTCTTCCAAAAACTATTCTTTTAATAAAAGGTAATTCATTTAAAGAAATGTTAATGTACACAAGATTCACAACTAGGTAATGTTCAATAAATTAACTAGTGCATACCTCAAATGGGAGATTAATCAACTCTGTTTGCTACAATGCTAGTTGTGTAACATATTTGCTCGAGTAGCTAAAGACCTTCCATGCCCATGTTCAAGCTTTGGTTGTGGTTTACCTCAGGATAATTTCCACTCTAATGATGCTTTGTAGATGAATTTGTACTTATGCTTATATATATAAATGTGCAATTTGATTTAGTTTAGTGTGATCTTTGAGTTTTTCAATGCTGCACTCGTAAGAGACTTAAAAATTTTGTTAGTACTCTTAGTCCAAATACATGCTAACAGGTAAGCTAAAGCTATGAATATTATCCATGTATCTCCCTCTTATGAATGTTTGAGATGACCACTCGACTCAATAATATCAAACTAAGTTGCAGGAGGGTTGTGAACTCCATATATAGCCATTATGTACTTCCATATTTAGTTTGAGTAGGAGTAAGAAAAGAAAAGATAATTATGCAATTCTACTTGAGTTTTGCACATAGAGTACCAATTAGGGATCTATAGAAAACTTCCAATTATGTACATACTTGCCAAAAAATATGAGCATGTCTAGGACTAAAGTCTTTACCCTATATCATATGAAACTACTACACCACGGGACGATTCTCTCTGAAGATAATTTTAGTTAAGGAAATGGAGAACTGACCTGAGCTCTCTAACTTCTATAGAATTTTTTCTACCTACTTGGTTAAGTTGAAGCTGGATAATAGTTGAATGTTTCTTAAGTAGGAGCTACTTTTGGAGAATTGTTGTGGTATAGTTAAACCCTAAATTGGCATTTGGACTGATGGAATTTTTGATCAATTGAACCTCAGGGATGGTATGAAGAAGATCTTGATTTAACCATGGATTAGACCATAAACTAAATGTTTCTCCATTTCAACTTGGTAGTATCATTTTGACCTGAGCTTATCTCTAATCTTGCCAATTTGCCTAATCAAAGCAGATGCATTATTGGAAACTTTGAAACACCAAATGGAATCCTTCTTTATATAGTAAGCAATGACCCATTTCACCTATAAGGATTGGCTACTTTGAATGTACCTTCACATTTTTTTGGTGAGCATGGTTTGATTCATCAGTTTGGATGTCATAGATCTAAGACCTAGTTGCTTCCAAGGTAAGCATCTTTTGTCTATCTTATTTTGCCAACTTTACAAGTTAGTTTGTACCCAAACTAGATAAAGTTCTTGATAGTTCTATCAATTTCTTATAAATGTATTTGGGAATCACAAGCTGGGATCCCTAATGAATAGCCATAAAAGAAAGGACAAATTTGATTAAATGAGACTTGCCTGCAATGGATAGTTCTCAATGGCTCCAACTATTGATCCTATTGAGATTTTTTTGTCAAATACTTGTAATCACTTAGGGTTGAGTTAGTTGGAGATATGGGAATTCTAAAGTAAGTCATTGGAAGCTCCTGAATTTTAAATCCAGATATTGATGAAAGTATAGAGGCAAGGTTGGAAACACTCTTGGATTTGTTTAATCCACTTTGTTGTAATTGATAGTAAGGTTGAAAATTTTGTTGAAAAGTTTAAAGGCATTACTGAGGGGGCTTATTGAATTGCAGTCTACTTTAGAAAACAAGAAGAGATCATATGCAAAACTTAAGTTGATAATCTTCAACTTTTAGCATTTACCATGAAATCTGAATCTAAGGTCTCTGTACACAACTCTGGGCAAAAGCTTGTGGAGTACTTCCATTGTCGAAGAATAAATAGGAGAAATAGGATTCCCTTGTCTGATTACTCTTGCCCCTATGATTCTCCTATAGGGTTCTCCATTAATTGGGACCTTGAAAGTCACAGTGTTTATGCAATAATATATCCAAGTTATGAATTAAGTTAGAAAACCCAGTAATGAATTAATTATCTTCAGCTTGGCGTAATCGATTTCAATAGACCTTAGGGTTGATAATCACTGCACTCCCAAAATCATGAGACAGGCTGACTCGTGTAGCACAAAGAAATTGGCATGAATCACACATCCCTCCAATAAGCCTAATGTTGCGACACATTCCCAAGTACTTAATCCAAATATTGTTGACGATTTTGATTTTGAATCTCTTCCCTATTTTCATGGTAAGCCTAAATTTATTTGCTATTTTCTTATCAATAAAATTATGAGAACTACTTCCGTCTATGAGCACCATGACTTCAGTATTTCCTATTTTGCTAATCACACGCAGTGTTTGATGATGTTGTATTCCAGCGATCACATGGTAGGATATTTCTAGCATCTCCTTTCCTTCCTCAATCTCTTCCAACTCTTCAGAGTCACCTGCACTTTCTTCAATTCCTCCAATCATAAACAATTCTGGGCGGACACCCCTGT
>JANZLF010000222.1:19430596-19451094 GCA_026546835.1 Erythroxylum foetidum
AATTAAAATATAAAAAAAATATATAAACTAAAAGTGTACAATATAATAATGAACGATTTTATAATTTTAAAAAATTTAAAAATAAAATTTAAAAAATTATCTAAAATAATATTTAATATCAACCGATACTAATATAATACCGGACCAATCCAAAATTCAATTCGATATTAAATCCGTTATCGTATTTGATAAGTTTACCTCTTGTTATGTTTTCGGCAACACAAATCGTATAACATGCTGAGGTAAGGCCGTAAGGATCGGCCCAGCGGCAGATTTTCCTCTATTTTCCACTCGTACCTTGTAAAGAGTTCGTTTTGCTGCTTGCAATGGCGCAGATCCCAAGCTTGGATAATTCTTCAATAAATCTCAAATACGTCAGGTGCATACAATTGATCGCTTTCATAGTTTGATTTGGAATTGACTGGTTCTTAGTTCACTAATATTGCTTCCTCTTGGTTATGCGCACTCAGGGAGCAGTCGCAGAGAGAACTCGTAAACATCCTCAAGAATGTAATTTCCTTCTATAGTCCATTACATTGCTTTGTCTTTTTTAATTTTATCTTCTGGGTTTTCATTTTCAAAGAAAATACTTTTAAAGTTGTATTAAGTTTCCCGTCAAAATTATTCCGTTGCTCTTTTTTACTCTCGCTATTCAATTTCATCGAAATTCTTGTGGTTTTAAAGCCTTCTAAGTTAAATTTATGAATTATTAACATAATTTTGAATGACGTTGAATTTAAAAGATTCGTGGGAAGAAGTGTTTGGTCATTGATCCGCAGCTTAGTGGCTCCCTTTCACTGATCGTCCCAACGTCAACTCTCAAGGTAAGAAAGTTTCTTCTATTTTGTATATTTGCTATGAACTATTTTGTATAATGCTGAAGGAAAAAAATTTTCCAACTTTGTTTGATTTAGTGGAAAATGTTTGTTGTAGATTGTTGGTATTTGGTTGTTACCCCAAACCTCGATTTGTACGCTTAAATAAGGAAACTGGAATGTGGCTTTTTAAGTGATGATGGATTTCTTGTCAAATTTGGAATAACAGGATAATGGTGTTGAATTGCGGCATCTTGAAGCAGAAATTATTCAGACTGATTGCACCAAAGTGATTTACCTCGTTCGGTCTCGGTTTAACTTGATGAGATTCATATGTTCCAATGTTCATAATGATATTTCGAAAGGGATTCAAAGGGAGTATTATCTTTATTTTGTACCACGTCGTGAGGTTGTTTGTGAGAAGGTACTCCTTATTCATTGGTAGTTGATTCACTCTTGTGAAGTATTATTTTAGTTTTAAACAATCCATTGCTTATGGTGAAGTTGTGGGTACATTTTTGGCCATGCAGGTTCTTGAGGAGGAAAAAGTTCATCACTTGATAACAATAGGGGAGTACCCCTTGTACATGGTTCCTCTGGATGAGGACGTGTTATCATTTGAACTTGATTTTGCTAACAAAGTATGGCTAGCAATTAAAGTTTTCAGGTTCTGTTATACTTTTCAATTGCGAAGTTACATATTAATTTTTTTCCTCATTCTCTTTCTTCCCATCACATGGCAGGAATGCCAAGTTGACGGTGACACAAGCTCACTTTGGCATATTGCAAAAGGGATTCATAAGCTTGAGGTGTGTATGACTTTTTGCAATCAAAATACTCTTCCATAAGCATTAGCATACTTTGAATCCCCTCATGCACATTATAATCCATTTGTGAAATTTCTGGCTAGTAGTCTCTTTTTGGAGTGATACCAAATGTGAGAGCAAAAGGCAAAGCATCAGTTCGTGTTGCTGATATTCTCAGTCACATGCAAGTAGAAGAACCAGTCAACTCACCTGATGTAATTATGATTTGACTCGGGCACTTTTTATCAACTTATCGTCTTGCCTATGTTCCTCCACAAATGCTTTACGACTTGCCACTCATTGCTTTTTCATTCATTTAGATTGCTGTGTCAGAGATAAATACACTGATCCTTATAGATAGAGAGGTAACTATTTGTCTCATGATGTATCCCTTTGTAACTATAGTGCATAGTCTACTAGCGTTCTTTCTTCTTATACTTCTTCTTGCATACAGATAGACATGGTAACTCCCATGTGCTCTCAGCTAACATATGAAGGACTGCTGGACGAGGTACTGGGTCACAAGCAAGAGGAACTTTTCTACAGTGATATCATTACATTTTATGCTGTAACAGATTTTAAGGGTAGTGATCTGTTTGTCAAGGAAATATGTGGAACGAGAAGTTTCTTATGAGAGATTTGTCTACCTGATTGCCTAGATACTTCAATTTGATTATTTTACTCCTTTATTGTGTATATGTGTGAGTGTGAAGGGCAGAGAAAATAACAAATACTTGCACAGAAAATTTCAGCTATCGCATTAATTTGTTGAGTGGCTTTTCATGCAAGCATCTATTCGTCATGGTTTCTGCTCTTTGGAAGCTGAATTATCTTAGAGGAAGATATCTCTATGACTATCTGGACATGAGAAAATTCTGTTTTTTCTTTTCTGATTAGTTTTATAATTTTGATTTCTTGATAGCTACTCTTTTAAAACGAGTGCAGTTTCTGCATGTCAGTAGTGGTTCCGTGGAGCTTGATGCATCAATCATGGGTGGTCAACAAGAGGGTAAAAAGATGAAAGTTCCACTTAACTCAAGGTGATGTGTACCTCTGCTTGAGGCCTTTGCCTGGCAATATTGTTTTCTTCATCCACATCTTGATTGATCTATACGCATCTTAGATATAAGGTCAGAAGAATTTTGCTGGATGAGACAGAACTGAAATGCATCTCCTGAATTTTAATTATGAATTCCTTTCATTGTTGTTGTGATTGCTTCTGTTGAATGGATAAGTTGAACTTTATCTTTAACTTGAAGTTTTAAAAACATGTTGTGCTCTCAATGATGTGATAGCACTATGGACCCGGATAGCACTATGGATCCTAAACCCATAGTGACTTATGCTAGGAGGAAGAGGGAGCAAGGGCCCAAACCCCTGTTGACTTATTCTAGGAAAGTCAAAGGGGGTTAGTTAGCTTACGGTTAGAGGAGAGAGGGAGAGGAGATACTATGTATGGGAGGGGGTAGTAGAGGATGGTATCTTTTCGGTTATTGAACTATCTCAGCTGAGAAGCTTGAGGGGCCATTGTTGGCTGGAGCATAGTCCTCGAATTCCTACGAGGCTATAGCTTTATCAATAATATTACTATCTTTCCATCCATTTGCTTATCATGATGCAATGCCTTCTTAAGCTATCTAGCTTCTTCGCCAATACTTTCACTTAAACATATTTTTGCCTAACTGTGTATTGGCTAAATTTCAGTGACAAGCTGTTTAAGGAGATTCGAGATCTCAACTTTGAAGTTGTTGTGCAGGTTGTGTTTTGTTTTGTTGTTCTTTAGATATGAAATTTCTACTTTCATTAGCTTTTAATCAGATTATTTGATTTCTTTATTTTTTTTACTTTGTATTTTCTCTTTTTTGGACCTTAGTTGTTAGCTAACATTTGATTGCAGGTTTTAAGGCAAAAAGCGACTTCTATGAAGCAGGACTACACAGAGATGACCACTACTGTAAGTAAATCTTGTGGCATCTGGATACTTACATCAGTTACTTTACGTTATTAATTCCTGGTTGATTGATTCTTCTGTTGCAACAGAGGAGAAATGTCTCAATTGAAACATGTCTTATCTGCAATCCATAGACTGTACTGTAAAGTTGCTTGTAGACCTAATGAATGTAACCAAAGTTAGTTAGTGATATGATTTATTGCTACCACTGTTGGCCTATGAAGCTGCTTTTATTAACAGCATAGATGTGATGGATGCAGAATCAGACTGTTTCTGAGTTAAAGGATTTTGTTAAAAAGCTCAACTCATTACCAGAGATGACTGTAAGTGAGCTTATCTCTCTTGATCTTTCTGTAATCACTGTGGATATGGCCCTTGTAAGAGCTAGATTTATACTGTTGATGATAATTCTTTCAGAGGCACATAAATCTTGCTCAACATCTATCAACTTTCACATCGAAACAAACATTTCTTGCCCGACTTGACATGGAACACACAATTGTTGAGGCTCAGAGTTATGACATGTAAGTTGGTTCCAGTATTAATTTACCTCCATGTTTTCAGCAAAGTATAGATAATTCAATATATGTCATGTTTCTTTTATGCTGTCTTATGCCATGACTGGTTGCTGTAATTCTCAAAATATTGATAAAGGCTTTATTTTCCATAAGACATTTTTTGTCTCCTTATCTGACCATCTCATTAACATCCAGAGGAATTTTTTTATGTTAATTTTTAAAATTTCATGGTTGTTAAAATTTCATGGTTTTGCAATTTGGACATGACTGGATTAGGGTCAAGTGTCTGATAGATGCTCGTGTATGCAGATGCTTTGAGTACATTGAAGAACTGATTCATAAGCAGGAGCCTCTTTTCAGTGTCTTGAGAATGCTTATCTTATTCTCTGTTACCAATTCAGGGTTGCCAAAGAAGCATTTTGACTATTTGAGGCAAGACTGGCTTAACCCATGCTAATTGTCTGTCCTACTTTGGTTGTTAACCTATACTATTGATTTGAACTTTTCTTCCTTCTGGTTCATGAATCCTTGCTATCTTGCAATATGGATATTAAAGCTTATATGCTCTTGATTTAGGAGAGAGCTGCTCCACAGCTATGGGTTTGAGCACATAGCAATGTTGCACAACCTAGAGAAGGCTGGCTTGTTGAAGAAACAGGTTGTGTTATCATGGCATTATATTGTAGAAGATAATCTCATGTTAGTGAAGTTTAGTGAGTTCTATTAAATGATCATACTTATTACATATCTTATGAACCTTGCAGGAATCAAAAAGCAACTGGTTGACAATTAAACGTGCACTGCAACTTGTCGAAGATACCGACACTGCAAAGTATGATAATTCTCAACCATATAACCTAGTAAATACATATTAAGAAAACTTCTAAATTTCTTCTTTGAAATGTCATTAAAGGAAATTGTAATTGATGCGTGCCAAATTTTATTTGTTTTTTGAAACTTAAAATTCCCAAGTTAATAATATTAGTTGGGTAGTCAGTTACCACTTGAAGAACTTTTAGGTGATCTAAATGCCTGTACCATATATGATAAATGGTATGTATTGCAGCTGTTTATTATCAAGGGAAAGTTACTTTATTTCTGAGCCATTGGGTGATCTTGACATAACAACTGGTTATATTTTCCCTCATTATGTAGAATATACTTCTTTTCTTCTATTTCTTTCACTTTCCTGTTACTCTCTGATTCTTAAAGTTGTTACCTCTGTGCCAGCCCCAATGACATTACTTATGTCTTTTCTGGATACGCTCCACTGAGTGTTCGCCTGGTTCAAAATGCTGTGCGATCAGGATGGTGAGGTTAATCTGTCTGTACCTCTTATATCTCTCTGACCATGTGTCTTCTTATTGACTTTCCTTCTTCTTATGCGTCTTCTTCCTGTTAATTTGATAGAAAAATAACTTCTGGAACTGAAAAACTATTTTCTTTCATTTTAACATGGATGGGGATGTGAGTTGCTCTAATTTAACATAGAACTCAAACTTATGGCTAGAAGTCAAACAATGTTGTCATATAGAGTCATGGTCTCCTAATAGAATTAAAAGAAACTTAACTTATTGCTTCTCCTTTTTATGGAACTTGTCAGCTTCAAATTATGTTTCAAAGCATGCGAAGACTCCAACTGCATACCCTTCTGCTTCTTTTCCTTCTCTAGTGGAATCTCTTGTTGGGATTATCAATAGCTCTAGGCTTGAATTTATTTTACCGTAAAAAATCTAACTGAATTTAATAAAAACATTCTTGTAAATTTTCTTGGTTATCTTCTAACTTTTTTAATGGAAAATTGGTAATTTGAACTGCAGGCGCCCTATTGAAGAAATTTTGAAGTTGTTGCCTGGACCTCACTCTGAAGTGAAGAGAGTTAGTGAACATGCTTCCTATCTTCATCAACACTATATTTTTTGGTTTAAGGAAGAAGTCACAAAGAAACTATTTCTGTCCTCTGTTAGGTTTCTGAAATTTTAAGTGCATTTCTTCCATAATTTGCAGGGCGGGTTTTCAAGCAGCCCATCTTTTGACACCTTGCGAGGGAATTCAACAGCTCTTGACAGGTATCTCTGCCTAATGACACTCTTCTCTTTGGTATGCTAATTAAGATGTTCTTTGCCAATATTGTCAGCCATCATTCACTGGTTAAAGTCCATTATCAAAATCCACATATGTGTGTAGAAGCTCGCATTTTGCAATCGATGGTGTTCACCTTTTCCGTATTACCATTAAACATCCAAAGTAGTTAAGAGTACCTTTTCCGAGACGTACATCTATCTTCATGATTCTAAAGAGAAGTATTCAAACTGTACTCTCTGTATCAACCCCAGGTTCCTGATCATAGAAGCCTATAGCTTTACAATCTGCATTGGCTGACGTGTTGATTTTCAGTTAATTTTCTTGTGGTATAACATTACTTAAACATGTTTCAGACCGACCCATGGGAGACGCTCAATAGTGCTTCTTGTTTTTGTTGGTGGTGTGACTTTTGCAGAAATTTCTGCTCTACGATTTCTTAGTGCACAGGTATGTCATTTTCTTCATTATATTTATGACTGTATGAAAAGTTGAGAATCCTTGACTTATTTGTTATGCTACGTTTCACCATCGTGTTATATCTCAAAATGGGACCCACATAAATCAGCTACACTTGGGGCTGGTCAGACGTTTCTCCTTCAATATTTGTGCCTGGCATTTCCTTGATGAAAATGACAGTGACTAGTGGATCAATTATGTGATTTTTGACACTAAATTATTAGCACTGGAGTTAAGCTCACTGGTGGTGCATATTGCTCAATGTTCATGTTCATGGTGTTTTATGAAATGTCCCGCAGGAAGGAATGGCATATGATCCTATTATTATGACCACCAAAATGGTCAACGGCAATACTTTGGCTGAGACCTACATGGAGAAATGGGGTTGACTGCGTCGCTGTGAATATTTCTGTTAAAGGATTCATGTGTTATTGGCTAACAAAGCTGGGGAAAGGTCTTCCTTAATGGTGCATGGAAAGAGGCTAAGTTATTTTTTCTTTCTCAAGTGAAATTGATTTTGATTGGAACTTTGGTATATAAGAATTAGTTAGTTTGAATACGAAGGTATTATGTATTTTATGCATAGAGGATCCAGTGTCTTTCAGAAAGTTAATGATATTTGTGACTTGAGTGTGTTACATAGTCCAATCCTCAGAATGTTTTGTGACTTTGAGTGTGTGACATAGTCCAGTCCTCAGAATGCGAGACGATTGAAAATAATCTGAATAAAACCAATCTCACTGTCAATATATTTCATTTTGCACTGGATATTTCTCTTTTGGTTTTTATTTTTTCCCTAGGTCTTGTTGAAATCGTAAAGCTTGAACCTTCCATTTTCTTTTTGCATAAGAAATAAAGAAGTGTTGAACGTTTAAAGCAATACTTAACAAGGTTCACGTGATTTGGCAACTGCGTCATAATTTTTAAGAGGAAAACTGTATATACATGAAAGACCAAAATTAGAGACACTGAAATACCATCATCTCTACAAGCGAGAATTTTGTATTTATCGAGCCAATGGTAGTTACCTACATTTTCTGCACCTGAACATCATTAATCGCTTCTGCCGCGGGAAAAGAGTTGAAAAATGGCAAGGTCAGACATTGATTTTCTTTGGCATTTTTATGGAGGAGACTCCGATGGACAAAAATAAGTTATCTCGAATACAAGAACATGTTTCAATCCTATATACATATCGGCCCCAATTGTACAAACACGTTTCCCTTTGTAACACATGATACAAGTATTAAATTCACAGAAAGTTAACCCCATGCAAACTTCTTGAAGTAATGGAGCATGATCAAAGGCAACTTTGATCAGCAGCCACATCTGCACGCTGGAAAAGTTCCAAAATATTTGCAGCTTTTCTCTTGGCCCTGTCGGTGCCACTCTCTGACAGTTCCTTCAATCCCTCTTCAGCGCCAAAATCCCTTGCCAACTTCAACTGTTGTGAATCACTGGCGCATAGCGACCACAAGACAGCTGCAGCATTCTCTCTGTTCCTTGGAGAACCTGTCTCGATGACCTCCATTAGGACAGGAATGGGCTCAGCCTGACCAATAGCTGTCTTTCCTTCTTGATGGCTAGCAAGAATGGCAAGAATTGCCAATGCTTCATCCACCATTCCACCTCCAGCATCCTTCAACAATCTCATCAGGGGTTGCACAATGCCAGCCCTCACAGCCCTGGCTTTGTTTCCCTGATAGATTGAAAGATTAAAAATTGCTGTGGCAGCATCTTTTTTTCCTCTTGGAGTCCCCTCACAAAGCAGTTTTATAAGAGCTGGGAGGGCTCCTGCAGCTCCTATTGCCACTTTATTCCCATCAATTACAGATAAGCTGAAAAGAGTTGCAGCTGCATTTTCCCTTGCTTCCATGCTGCCATTTTTCAAAACATCCACTATATCTGGTATGGCTCCAGCATTGACAATGGTTTCCTTGTTACTGTCATTAATAGAAAGGTTTAACAGTGCTGTAACAGCATGCTCCTGGGTCCTTGGATCAGTGGAGGATAACAGCTCCACAAGGAGTGGAATTGCCCCAGCTTCTGCAATACATACTCTATTATCTGCATTCCTTTTTGCCAGTAAACGAAGCTCTCCAGCTGCTGCTCTTTGTTGTTCTGGAGTTCCATTTGCTAATTTGTCTAATAAAGCTACAATAGCAGTACGATCACAGTCTGACACGCTGCTTCCGACTCTTTTAGTTCTACATGCTCCTCGTTGTTTAGGCAGCTCAACTCCATTGCTCTCACACCACAAAGCAATTAAACTTTTCAATACGTAGTTAGGTGTTAGCGCAGTGTGCAACAGCGTATGTTGTGTTTTGGGGCATGTCTTGTGTCCTGCATCTAGCCATTTTTGTATACAGGATCTTTCATATGTCTGCAATTGTAAGTTAAAAGAAATAAACAACAGGCACCACACAACAAAATTCCAGAAAATATGAAGGCATGCTCTGGTACCTGTCCTGTAGACACTATCACCGGATCTTTCATCAGTTCAAGAGAAATTGGGCACCGAAAATCATCTGGGATAACAGGAGATCTATGTTTGATCAATACCTTTTCGGCATCAGAAGTGTCAGCTTCAGGAATATCCATTTGGACGTAGTCCTTTAACTTCTTAAGGAGGCATGACATCTTTTCAAACCACTCTCCTGGATCGACATCACATGAGATGACCAATTCATGAAAAGCAAGGGACTCTTTCTTCATATCATCAATAGTCTTCAGATGCAACCTGTCTGAGAGCCTTTTCAGTACTACAGGATCAGGGTCTCTTTCCCTCTCTGCTGTTGCTAAGTCAAGTTCTAGTTGCAAATCAGGGGAGTCTGGTCTGCCTTTGGCTCTCCTGAATTGAGCATGCACAAGTTCAATCTACATATGGGCCAGAAAAATCTCTTAAGATGAGAAACACTTTACAACACCAAAGTTGCATCAGAACACAATAGCGAACAAGATTGAATTACAGCTGTGAAACAGCTCCAATGGTGAAGCACCATTATTCTGAGAAATCAATGGGTTCGTCAAAGTACCTGTTCTCTAACTTCCTCTGATATGTCAAGCCTGTCATAAGGGATCTCACTTAATGCTGCTTCAATATTTTCTGTAACCTCGTGAAATTTACATGCTAGCCTATCCCTTTCCAAGGCCTGTGGCGTGAGAAAAGAAAAATAAGATGATAAATCTACCAAATAAGAGTTGCAAGATTAAGGGACCGCATACTTTCGTTTGCATCATTCATTAACTTTATCACAAAAATTTCGTAACGGTAAGTGGTTTAGTCCTCAAATATCAAGCTCAAACTTTGAGAGACTCGACTCCTATGGGACAATGGAAGCGGTATAAACAAATCCAGTGGCTCCAAATATTTCCTAAGAAATCAAAATCCCCAATAAGTTTCCAATAGCCTGATACTATAAGTTAAAATCTTTAATTTGTCCAGAAGTTACAACAATCGAAGAGAGAGAGCAAAGAACAATACCTTATACAGCTTGCTACCTTGGTTCACCGACTTGAGAAGATCCACAGCGGAATCTAGAGCAGATTCAAGGGACTCAAGGCCTTTAACTTGTTCTTCGTTTAGTTCTTCACTGCTGTCTTTCAACTCCTCAAACAAAGGGCTCAAGAGCTTGATTCTACGCAACAAATTCCCATGCATCTTCTTGCATACATTCTTACACTCGGGCAATCCCGATATCTCCTTCACCGAGTCTGCAAGTTGACTCACCAATTCAGAATTTGAGCCCCCTGTTAAAACCATGTGAGCGGCCTTAATTACTCTTTCAACAGAGCCCCAAAAATTATTAGCTGAGAAAATTGAGGGTCTCCAGATAGAGTGGTGAGCAGTATGAGAAAATTGGAACCAAAATAAGATCAGATCCACAAAAAACAAAAAACGAAAAGTGAAAGGATTACACGAAAGGAAGAGAGACCCAGATGAATTGAACAGGGGAATTACAAAGATAATTGAGAAACAAGTAGAGGGGGAGATAATGAACAAGCAGAGGCAGTCAAGTAAAGGGAAGGAATTGACAAGGAGGAAACACAACAAGGGCCGTGGAAGCTGTTTTTCTTATGAAAGAACGGAGAGAGAGAGGTTGAAGACCATTTGTTTTCAATCTCTTCTTCCTGTCAACAAAATTCCAAACGACGACTCGCTCTTGTCGTAATTGTCAAAATACTGTTTTCCTCCGTTTCTGACAATTCAATTGGGTAGGTGGATTTTGTTAGACCTAAATTAAAGAAAATTGACATTCATTCATTCCTCCGTCACAGTTCCTAATAAATTATCATTCCCAGGCAAGTGGGAACTACTCACAGCCTCAGACGTCAAACTCGCTAGGCTGTTTTCTCATTAAATTTCACGGCGAGAAAAGATGGATGGATGAAAACTTATTCATTCTCCGTATTAGAATATTCATAATAATTGTCACGACGAGACATTCTATGATTTACGAACTGATTGTTTCTTCTTCGCGTGGAGGCTGGAGCGCTCAGCAGCCATACCCCATGACGCGTATCTTCGCAAACGACGCCTAAGAGCATGCCACGTGGAGGAACATGGGGAGCGGGCCCGCTGCCGGCACCGCCAGCAGCCAGCACCAGCCGTGATCACGCTTTCGTGGCTAAAATGATTCGTTACGTGTCGTTTTCTGATCTGTATGTGTATGGTCTTTATTTTTTAAATTTGAGATAATTTTTTTAAAATTTTTTAAATTTTCTTTTCTCTTAAATTTCTTAATAATAAATGAGGTAAACTAATCAAATACCATAAATACTATAATTTAACTTAACTAATTGAATAATATAATAATTCAATTTAATTCTTAAATGCAAATTAAATTCAATCGAAATCAATAATTGAAACTTAATTATTAATTAAAGTGTAAATATTTTTAGAGATTTAAAATTATAAATAAAATTTGAAGTTTATTAAGGGATGTCTTCTTTTTACATTAAGACCCCCGTTTGGTAACCATAATGAAAGAATTATTAAAAAAAAGAATAAGAATGGAAGTGAGAATCTAAATAAGAACGTACTTATTATATGTGTTTAATATGATATTAAAAAAAGTTAAAAATTATGCTACTATTTGGTATTAAATATTTAAAATGTTGTAAGACAATTTTTACTCATATTTAGTTATTATATGATTTATTTTGTAAATAATTAATTAAATATTTATGTTTTATAAATAATTATTTAAAAATTTCATTAATTTATAAAATTAATAAAATTTAGATAATTATAAATGATTTTTATGATAAAAATAAAAATTTTAGCTTATGCCCACGTCCTCCATAAAAGTCTAAGATTGTTTAAAATTTATTTCAATTTTGTCATTCCCTATTTTATTTATTACCAATAACCAAACAACCAAGAGTTAAAGAATAAAAATTGCATATTCATTCTTACCTCTTTATTAGTGGATACCAATCAAGGCCTAAAAGTATTATATTTTTGGATAAAATTCTTACATGGAGTGGAGGAGGGAGACCACGTATTATCTGTAAAGCATTTCTCAAAATTAATTACCTTGACACTTAAGAGAACTTTTTGATTTATAATTTAATCAAACTTAGCTTTTCTCATTTAAGAATCTCAATATCCCCTTCTAATGGGTTTTAATACCGTCCCATTAAAACTTTTTTTTTAAAAAAATCATCCTACTAAATATGAATAATATTTCTATTTTATTTTAGTAACATTTAAAGAATAGTAATAACCTAATTCCTACAGTTATATTGCTGTTATTCTTAGCATGAATACATGGAATAACAAATGTTCGGGCCAACCCAAAAGCCTGTTAGTTCTAGGATTAGTTCTAAATTCACAATCTATTCTTTTTATGTTTGTCATTTTGACCACATACCACAATAAAATTTTTAGTCCAATTAGTTGTTCATTATTAACTTCAGTAAATCTTAGTTAAGATATATTTTACTTAGACGGAACATGTTCATTCCTGCTTTGTCTTACTCAGACGGAACATGTTCACTCCTGCTTTGTCTTACTATAAGCTCCCTTTCAGACTTTTTTTCGGTGTAAATCCTATATCCGCTTCAGCTTTAAACTTTATTCCCATTCTAAGAATAGTAGAGGCATTAATAACACTCTTCATATCAATCTTTACCATGTTACCTCTATCAAGTAGGATTCCAGATTCTCTAAAGAATCTTGTCAACAACATACCGTAAGGTAAAGAGCTATAATAATCTCCCTTAGACTTTATCATGTTCTTCAAAATCAAGAACGTAAGATTAATGGGTTGGTGAGTAAGTAGATCAAACAAACAATGTTCATCATTCATTGTCACCATGTCCTTTGAGTCTACTCTTTGTAGAATACAGCGGATAAGCATTGAATGAAGAACCCTAGCCTTCGGAACAAGGGTTGAAACCTTCTTGACTCCTGGATCACTGCTTCCATATAGTTTTCGATTGATGTGAGCTTTATCTACATGACCTTGAGCAATCCATTTTGTATTGTTAAACAATTTTGCTCCAATACTTGGACACCCAATAGCCTTCTTGATAGAATCTTGTGTGACTATAACCAACAACCCATCTACCATTGACATTAAGGTGTTGTCCACCACCTTTGCATTATTCCAGAAATCATATATCTCATTCAAATATACCGTTTCACGAATGTTGAAGAATTTTTTCTAGCCAACTGCTTCAATTTCTGGTTCAATGCCCATCTGATTTTTCTTCAAAGAAGTGAAATCAATGCGTCTCCCATAGATAAGAGATTTCTCCATTTTTGATCTATAACAAATAAACACTAAACACACAAATGTATTTCGCTTAACGTAGTGAGGTTAGTATCTAAAGATAAGAATATGAAATGAGAATAACTTGAAGTTTAGAACAGAGTATTGAATCGTCTTTGTTGAGAGCACTAAATAAGTAGGTTTCAAAGTTTTTCAAGAAAATTTTAGAGTATAATGTATTTTAAAATCTTGAGAAGATTTCCTTCATATACATACACTTGAAAAGTTACCGTTCGTAACTTACCGTTACTATTTACTTGAAAACTTACTACTTTTATCTTCTTCTTGTATGAATCGTCTGGGCTATGACATGGTAGACGAATGGTCATTTAACATTATCATATTCAAGTTTTGTTTGATTTCCTTGAATCTGTCTTCATTTAAGGGTTTAGTGAAGATATTCGCCCATTGTTGATTTGTCTCAACAAATTGTAAACTGATGATTCCTCTCTGTACATAGTCTCATATAAAATGATGTCTAACTTTAATATGCTTTGCCCTCGAGTGTTGTATTGGATTCTTTGAGAGATTAATAGCACTTGTATTGTCATAGAAGATTGGAATATGATATTCTTAGATAGAATAATCCTCTAACTGATACTTAATCTATAAAATCTATGAACAATAGCTTGTAGCTAAGATGTATTCAACTTATGCAGTAGATAGGGCAATTGAACTTTGCCTTTTGCTTGACCAAAAAATTAGATTATGATCAAGAAAGTGACAACCTCCACTTGTACTCTTTCTATCAATCCTATCTTTAACATAATCAGCATCACAGTAGCCAATTAACCTGAAATCTTTACCATTCTCATACATTAAGCAAAGATCAGTAGAACTTGCTAAGTATCTCAATATTATTTTGACAACAATATAATAAGATTCTCTAGGATCTGCTTGAAATGTTGCACACAAACAAACACTAAACAGTATTTCAGGTTTGCTTGCAGTGAGGTAAAGTAAAGAACCAATAATTCCTTTGAAAAGAGTTTGATCAATCTTCTTACCAACTTCATCCTTCGATAAGAGGATTGAAGGATGCATAGGAGTTGACATTGGTTTGACCTTCTCCATTTTATATTTGACTAAAAGTTCTTTGATATATATTTGTTGATGAATAAAAATCTTTTCTTTGGTTTGTTTAATTTGTAAACCAAGAAAGAATTTCAATTCCCCCATCATACTCATTTCAAATTCACTTTTTATAAGATTTTTAAAACTAGAACATAATTTCATCAAAGTTGCACAAAAAATAATATCATCTACATATATTTGTACAACTATGAAATCATTTTAAATATATTTTCTAAACAAAGTCTTATCTATTTGACCTCTAATAAAGTCATTTTTAATCAAAAATGAACTCAGACGATCATACCGAGCATGAGATGCTTGTTTTAATCCATACAAAGCTTTATGAAGTCTATAAACATAGTTTGGTTTATCAATATCTTCAAAACCAGGGGGTTGCTTTACATAAACTTCTTCGTCTATAAAACCATTCAAGAAGGAAATTTTCACATCCATTTGAAATAGTTTTATATTATGGCAAACAACATACGTAAGCAAAATCCTAATAGCTTTTAGTCTAGCTACAGGAGTAGAGGTTTCATTATAGTCTATTTCTTCTTATTGATTATAGCCTTAAGCTACTAATCTACCTTTATTACGATTTACTCTTCGTAATTCGTCTAGTTTATTTTTGAATATCCATCTAGTTTCTATGATAGACTTATTGGATGGTCTAGGAACTAAAGACCATACTTTGTTCCTTGTAAATTGATTTAACTCTTTTTACATGGCTAAAATCCAAGCTTCATCTTGAAGAGCTTCATCAATTTTCTTAGGTTCTAATTCAGAAACAAAAGCTACATTTGTCTCTCTTCTAAATTTAGAGCTAGTTCTCACTCCTTTTGATGTTTCTCCTATAATCAGGTTTTCTGGGTGAGAAGATTTGTACTTCCAGTCTTTTCTAAGACTAAAGTTTTCATAAATATCTTTTACCTTATCAAGTGGATCGTCTGGTGCTGACGTATCTAGATTATTAACTAAAGGAGCAAATAGAGTTTCATCATCAGAATTTTCTCTTCTATCTAGATGAGAATCATCATCAAATTTAACATGAATAGACTCTTTAACAGAATTAGAAACAAGATTACAAACTCTATAAGCTTTAGAAGTAATCGAATGTCCTGGAAAAATTCTTGAATTGGTCATAGAATCAAATTCATCCAACTTTTCTTTTGTATTCAATATAGTACATTTGCAACCAAAAGGATGGAAGTAAGATATATTTCGCTTTCTTCCTTTCCATAACTCATATGGAGTTTTATTTAAAATAGTTTGCAAAAATACTCTAGTTTGAATATAACAAGCAGTATTTACAGTTTCTTCCCAGAAATACTTAGGAAGATTCATTTCACATAGCACAGTCTTTGCCATTTCTTGAATCGTCCTATTTTTTTTTCTACAACTCCATTTTGTTGAGGAGTTCTAGGAGTAGAGAAATTATGGAAAATTTCATTCTCTTCACAAAACATTCTGAATTTTTCATTTTCAAATCTCCACCATGATCACTCCTAATTCCAGCAATAGAAATTCCTTTTTCATTTTTTAACTTTTTGGATAAAACTTTAAAGCACTTAAAAGATTCATTTTTATGTGATAAAAACAATATCCAACAAAAGCTAGTGAAGTCATCAATAATTACGAGACTATACTTCTTTTCGTCTAGACTTAGTGTTCTAGTTGGACCAAACAAAGCTATATGTAACAACTCTAGAGGTTTAAATGAAGTTACAACATTTTTAGAGGAAAAGATGTTTTAACTTGTTTTCTTTTTTGAAAACTCTCACAAAAGAAATCTTTGTTAAAACTTATCTTTGGTAATCCTCTTACCAAATCATGTCTAACCAACTTGGAAATATGTTTAAAACTAACATTACCTAGATTTTTATGCCAAATCAGGTTTTCCTCATCTATTGATATAAAACATGAAATATTTTGACTTTTTAAATCATCTAAGTTAATTTTATAGAGATTATTTCTTCTATTGGCAGAAAAGAATATGGAACAGTCATTGTTTTTGACTACTTCAAAATCAGAATCACATAATTGACTTACACTAATTAGATTATGCTTTAAGCCTTCAACTAGCAAAACATTATCAACAGATGAAAAGGAATCTTTACCAATTTTGCCAATCTCTATTTTGCCCTATTGGTTATCTCCAAAAGTTACTGAACCTGTTTGCTTATTTTGAAGGACTAAAAACATAGTGTTGGGCACCGTTTCAGAGTCCAACTCTAAAAGGATACCCTATGACGTGATCGTACTCCAATGAGGTTTTCTTAAACCTTCATCGATTCATCTTCTTGCTCTGATACCACTAATTTTGGGACCCGTTTTCAGAGCCCAACCTTGGAATCATAAAGTGTATGAGCAGAATTTTTCTTCAAACAAACGTGGGTGAAAACCAAAGAAATCAAAAAGCTTAAGGTCAAAACTTTTAACTCCGACATCATTCAAAGAAATTCAACTTCCAATTGGAATTCATCCCACACCCAAACCTCAATTCATATGATTCTTCATATTCAAAAACATCTTATCACTCACCACAAATCCTACCTTTCTTTTCCATAATTCACCTATTAATAAATCGCAACAATTTATATTCAAAGTTCATCAACTTAACTCATACCATTCATACACAATCCATATTTCCTCAACATCATAAGATAAATGTTTACAAACTTTAATGGCATTCCAAGCCATATTACAACATCAATACCAAAAATTCGAATACAAAAGATACAAAATGCCAAAATTCCCAAATATATGTCTAAGATTATATTCTTCCAACAATCTAACTTAAAATACAACATATGCATAATCAAATGGATTCCTTGGCTTTCTTTCATCCAATCTCCTTCTCGTCACCTGGAGATGGGAATGAAAGGGGGTGAGCTTAACAGCTCATGGTTAACATGTTTATAATCAATAATGAACAAAACCATTGAAATTATTCCTTTGCCATAGAAAATTCCTATTAAATCATAAAACACACAGTTCTCAAATAAATTCACAATTCTAGTTCAAAACTCGTAATTAAACCTCGTCACATAAACATTTCATAAACAATTTGACATCAAATCATAACATTAAATTATGCATCATTCATAAAAAATTGAATATGCAATGTACAATAAATGACTCGAGAGCTCCGTGGGACAAAACGGATAAACTGAAGTTTAAACCGTGAACAAAATAAGTACATTTTCGGATCTCGTGGGCCACAAGTGGGCAGCTGTGAAAAGGCTTTACGTCGATGTGCACGTGACTACGAAACATTACTTTCTTGCCCAAATAAAAGCACATAATCAATGCTCACAATCATTTTTATTGAAATGAAATGCTTTCATACTTTTCATGCTCTTTTTTTTCCTTCTTTCCATTCAAATCAAAATATCATGACACAATTAAATAACATAACATAATCATATATCACAATGCATTTTTGCATATTCGCAAATATAAACAAATTCTTAAAATCATTGAGAAGCAATATATGCACATTAACAAAGTAATTGAAATCGTTTCATTCTTTTGATTTGGAAAAACTTTAATAGTTCATTATTCAATTATAAACATGAAACCCACCTTGATTTCCTTGCTTAAAGATTTGACTTGCTCAAAATGTTTCTTCTCTTCTTCCTCTTGTCTCTCTTGATCCTTTTATATAATAACAAAAATCCCACTCAATAGGGTTTTCAACTGAAAATTCCACAAAGCACAATCACTAAAATTTGTTCTCAAATACTTAAACTCGAATATTTTCTAAACTCCATGAACTAAAATCCTTCTAAAAATCCAAAGGATTCAAAATGATCTTACCTTCATTCTTTACCAAATGAAGGGATCTTTAACTCAAAAGAAAGTTGTTCTCTTCCTTTACCTTTTTCTCTTCTTGAAAAACCTTAAAATCTCTCTTGAAGGCTAAGGGAATTAAAGCACTAGCTTGTTTTCTCTTCTTTCTCTCTTTCATTCTTTTTTTTCCACGTTTTCTCTCTCTTATCTCTTTTCTCATCCACACATTTTGCTTTTCCAGAATCTTCTCATTCACTTTTCCTCCTTTATTTATAATCAAGACAATACTTCTTCCAATTATGCTCTTAATGAGTCTAAAGAGTCCATTTCAGCCTTCCTCATAAGCTTATGTTCTTGGAAACTTAAGTGTCTTGCCACAAATACCCTTGAACAATCTAACATAGCACTTTATTCCAGAAAAAGGTCTACCATTGCCTTAAGTTTCTAATGCCACTAAAATCATTCCATTTGGTTCAGTGATTCAAAAGATTTACTTCAAATATTTTTGAACTGCTCGTGTCCAAAATAGTATACTATACATAACTTCCATATGAATTTTGACACTCTTAGAGACTGAATCAAAACTCAATTTCATTAGAAAATTTGTATCCATATCTCTCTATTTTAATCTAGATTAATAATTATCTCAATTGGATGACTAGAGCAAAAGTTATGCCCAAAACACTTTCAGCTCTTACTAATCCGAGACTGAACACTATACCCAACTTCAATTCAGAAATTGAAAATCTTAGGGATTGAATTGAAATTCATTTCCTTCACATAATTTGTAGCTCCATGTCTCTATTTATTTTTCAACAAGAATCAACTCAATTGGATCTCCACAGATCAAGATATCACCAAAATACTGGGGCATGTTCAGTGAGATAACGCCAGTTCATATGATTGAAGAACACACTCACTGTACCCGTCTCACTCTTTTCAGTCAATCTCTCACCATAAATTTCAGATAGCTTCAATTATTGATGAAGATGTAGATAAAAGTCTTACGAAACCCATGGTTCAAGAATCAGATCATTTGGAGGTCTAGAGAAGAAGTTATGGCCAAAAGACTCCAACACGTTTATGCCTTCACCTGAAATGTACATGTCTCAGTATGAATGCCATAACTTTTGTTACAGATGTGAGATTGGCTTTGTTTTTAAACCATGGGAAAGAGGACTTCTGAATCTATAACTTTCATGAAGACCTCAAAGGCCAATTCTATCGTCTAACTTCAGTATCGTCTCACTTTGCTTTTGTCTCATTTCTATCGTCTGTTTTTCTATCGTCTCATTTCTATCGTCTGCTTTTCTATCATCTCATTTCTATCGTTTGCTTTTCCATTGTCTCATTTCTATCGTCTGCTTTTCTATCGTCTCATTTCTATCGTCTGCTTTTCCTTCCGTCTCCTTTCTATCGTCTGCTTTGTTATCATCTCATTTCTATCGTCTGCTTTTCTATCGTCTACTTTTCTGTCGTCTCATTTCTATCGTCTGCTTTTCTATCGTCTCATTTATATTATCTGCTTTTTGCGTCCAGAATATATCCACTTTTACGAATCATAACTTTTGACTCAGATGTCTAAATTTTTCATATAATATACCGTTGCAAAGATAAAAGAAATATCTACAACTTTCCATAAGGACATTTTGCCAAAATCTATCTATATAAATCCCAAATTTGCCTCTAAAATTTTATTCATACACCAACACTGCACCCAATTCTTCACTTCATGACAATTTTTGAGACTCTTAGACACAGAATTGAAATTCGATATCTTCATACAAAATGTAGCCATATATCTCTAGTTTAATCCCAATTAAGAATCATCTCATTTGGACAACTAGAGAAAACATTATAGCTAAAAGACTGAAGCATATTCAGTGAATATTTTCCAGATCACTACCAATCTTGTTTCTAAATCTTTCCTTATCACAACTCATTCCAAGATCACTCTTTCTACTCCTTCTACTCCTTATTTTCAATAAAATCACATTTAATATCAATATACCTGAAAGTTGTCAAAACACAATTTCCTGAAATTTTCACCTATTATCAAGTACCCTTCGGTACTTTTGAGCTCCAACTCAACCACATCAGCTCATATACCCTTCAAACCTCCAACATACTATTCCATAACAAATGACCAATTCCAAACTCAATAATGAAGAAGATGCACCTACACATTCTTTTTTCACAAAAGTCATACACAATTTCATACA
>JANZLF010000222.1:19456665-19471318 GCA_026546835.1 Erythroxylum foetidum
TGCAACCAATCAGTAATTATAGAGACTATATGCTGTATGCGCATGCCGAGATATAATTTAATATCCCGAACCCGTCCTAATTACCAAAATGCCCTTTCCTATAGGAGAGGGGATGCTACAGAAAATGTTGCCAAAACATCATAACTAAAAAATATAGGTCATTTTTTTGCTAATCCTTGCTAATAGTTTTTTGCCTATGCTTTATTTTCTTACCAAAAACATGATAGCTACGTTTTGAGAAATCATCACCAATAACTTTTCACGATGGTTAGCTTTCGTAACTAAAAAAAACATAGCTAAATGTATTTGTTTTTATCTACGTTCTATAAAATGTAGTCAAATTTTTAATATACATTTTAATGAAATGTTATATCAAGTTGAATTATAATTATTTATTACGTTTTTAATCCATATTATTGTATATAATATTTATATATTTTTTGTTGTTGTTAATTTATTATACAAAAATCATTGATAATTTGAAGAATTGTATATAAAAAATAAAATATCATTAAATTTGTTCGTGCACAAGAGTTTCATTACAGATTCAAAGATGCTTATATGTAAAATAATAAATATAGAGATTAGTTTACAAGATATAATACAAGTCACTTGGGCTCGTTTTCAACTTCGTTGCTTTTATAATCCGGGCCAAGTAAATTTTTGAAGTACTTTTCATGCTTGACTAACTTTTTTTCGGTATGTTGTAATTTAATCTTAAGTGACTTGTTTTCCTCTTAAAGATGTTGAACATATGTTTATTTTAATGAGGATGAAACAGTTAGGTTAGGGTCTAACCCAAGACCTTTGATATATCCAAATCATGTACCAAGCACAAAATCGCAAATATCTTCTATATTTGCCTCATTTCCCTAACAAATTTACATCTTATTTTAAAATTAGAAAAAAACCAATATTCAATACAAATATTATTAGTTAGTACTATATAAATAAATAAACTTAAAATTTAAACAAATTTGTATAATTACATAGTTATTTTGTGCTTCTTCAAGCATCCACCTTTGACTTTCCTTATAGTAAGTGAGTTTGTAGACTATGATCTTATCACACTCTTGTCCATGCAGTTCCTTCTCACTCTATTTTATATAATGTACAAATAAATAATATAGTGTTATTTGACATAATTATAACTTGTAAACAAAGATCTTACATATTCATTTCGCACAACAATAAATGATTTAGAGCATTGGTTGTGAGGAGTTTTCATTTTTCCTTTATTCACCTTGACCTTCTCATATTTTTCCTAAATAAAGAGAAAAAGATATCCTTAAATCATCTAATAAGATTAATGGAAGCAGACGTGAAGGGAAAGAAAACAAACTTAAATGTTGGGAGAGGCCTAATAATTACGTAAATTGTTCCAATTTTTTGGATACATCCGTTCCAGAACATATTTCCTTGCCTTTGTATCAAAAGGATAAGATTTGTAATACTGATGCAGCCTATAATGATGATCCTTGTTCCTTTGTTTCAGTAATGAAGTGACACAATTTGAAATATCAAGCTTTTCGATATCAACAATATTCAATTTCATCTGTGAACAATAAGTGAAAGTGTAATTAATCTTAAAATAAATGAAACAATGTTGAATATAGTTAAATAAATTGAAAATTTACTGAAACTTACATTCTTAAGCAAGTTGTCTTCCTTAAAGTCCTTAGCATGTTTTAAGCAAGGTAATTCTGATCTGGCAATTATCCCCAACTTACTAGAAAATTTTGCTGATTGAACCTTATTTAAAGGATGAAGTATCAATATGTAATTATAACTTGTTCATTACAGCATTCATTTGTTGCAACTCACAACTTTTAATTATACCTCTACCTCTTTTTTCTGATGTTGACATAGGAACTTGACAACAAATGAATAATGATAAGAAAATATGCACTAAATATGTAAATATATATTTGAACATAAGTCTTATTTATATATGTTAAAGATTAACAAACCTACAGATCTGTTTATATTAGTTGAGGAATAATGAGGTTGTTGCTAACTTGCTTTATTGGTGGATGAGGTCGAATGTTGTCAATGGGTAGGAACTGATTGATCTTATTATCATTGGGTAGGAACAATTTCAATACCTGCCACCTTCTTTCCTTTGTTTCTACCAGGTGCCATTATATTAGATGTTTATAAAAACAAACATAAATGTTATTATCAATACAATACATCCAATCATCATTAGAAACATACATTCAATCATCAACAATCCACATTAACATAACTCAAACATCAACAATCCATATTACCATAACTCAAACATCAATAATATTCATTAGGATAACTCAAACATCAACAATGCCCATTAACATAACTCAAACATCTATAACGCGCATTAGCATAACTAAATCATCAACAATTCGTGTTAACATGACTCAATCATCAACAATCGACATTGACATAACTCAATTATCAGCAATTCATATTAACGTAACTCAAACATCAACAATACTTATTAACATAGCTCCATCATCAACAATTCGCATGAACACAACTTAATTATCAACAATCTGCATCAACATAACTCAATTATTAACAATTTGCTTTAACAAAACTCAAACATTAATCATCAACAATACACATTAACATAAATGTTACCAACATTACATTAAACAATATAAAGAACACTTTTGTTACCTTTAATTATCATGATCAAGATCCTGAAAATCATGATCGTTAATTACATTATGATTTGACTCTTCATCACTATTATATTTGGCCAAAGTATCTTCATTGTCATATAATTCATCCTCGATATAGTCTTCATCTCTTTCTACAACAAGATTAACGTGTACTTCATTTTCTTCTAGTATATTGGAATCAATATCTCTTTTGTAGAAAAATGATATATCTACATCTTCTATTTGTAAGGCTCCATTATTCAGCTTTGATTCAATCTCTTGGTATACTTCATTAGCATCTTCATTCAATAGACCATTTTTCCTTTCATAAAAGTCAAAGAGATTTTAGTGTTGAAACTTTTGAACAACTTTCTAATTGTTTCCTAATACAGTCTCGTTGAGGTAGAATACTTGCTTCACTTGACTTATAATGACAGAAGGGTCATTATCATACCACGTATTACTAACATTGATGCTAGTAATACTTCTAGACAATCTTTTTATCCTTTATGTAATGCAACTCTATTATTTCTGAGATGACATTCTAGAAGTTAATAAAATTGTTGTCATGTTGTCCCTTAATAATAAACCCACAATTTTGACTTCTAGGTCAACTATCACAATCTTTTATATAAAATCTAACTCCATTAACAATGTAACTTGTATATTTTTTGCAACATATATGAGGCCCATATTCCAAAGCATATAATGTTGTCTTGCAATTTACAGTTATGTAACTGTATCATCTATAGAACAAAATATAATTAAAAGTTAATCTGACGTACAAATTTCCATAAGTTCATAATATTCTATCAATAACTTACTTAATTCCTAAACCATGATGGGAATTTAATCTTATGTCTTTCTCCAACATTAACAATCCCTTTACTTTGAATCTCATCTTTATGCTCTCCATTTAAAATAGTAAATAAATGTCAGAAAATACAAGTTGAATGCTATATTTAAATATGAAATAATAAATAAGAAGTAATATACATAATAAATAAGAAGTAATATACATACTCCATATATAAATCGACTTGTTCACAATTGTTCAAAATATACCAATGGCCAATTTTGAGTTCGTCTTTAGTTAACTCTACATATTTTTGTGTTATAAGTGGCCTTTCTTATTGAGAGAAAACTAAAAAGCCACTATCTTGATCAAAATCAAAGTTACGTTCTTCTCTATTAAATCTTGTTTTGACATCATTTAAGTACATCAAATAAAATGTCAACCATTCATTTGCTATATAAGCCTTTGTAATAGACCCTTCAATTTGAGCTCTATTGTGCACATAGTGCTTAAGAGAGTCTGAAAACCTAAACAAAATATAAAAAGTTGAAGTTAATATAAATTACCTTTCAATAGGGAATATCCATCGAAATTGAACCAGTCTACAAAGTTTTGAATCATATGGTAGGTGAATTGCCAAATACACCATAACATCAAAAAAAGATAAGGAGAATACTAGTTCAATCTTACATATAATCAAAGCTACGCCTTTTTTTTTTCATTTTTTAAAGCTCTTATAGTTTTAGTGTCTTATAACATAATTGTTTAAAAAGTTCACCTAATTGTCCCAAAGTAACAGATAGATCCTTTGATAGACACCCACTTATTCCAACAGGATGTAATCGTTATAAAAATATGTGAAAATCTTGGCTTTTTAACCCTAAAAATTTCCTTCTTGGACATTGACATAATGGGCTATATTAGATGCACAACCATCAGGAAACTTGACTGATTTAAGAAATTGACAAAAAGTTTGCTTATCCTTTGTTGACATGTTGTAACAAGTAGGTGGAATGATGTATGACCCATCATTTTTTCTTTTCAAAAGCAAATCTTTTCTTATATTGATGTTTTCCAAGTCAAATCTAGCCTTAATTATGTCTTTCGATTTGCCATCAATTCCCATTAAGGTACCTAAAATATTCTCTCAAATGTTTTTTTCAATATGCATCACATCAAGATTATACCTCAATAATAATTCCTTCCAATATTATAAATTGAAAAATATGTGTTTTTTAATTCCAATTAGCTCAACAACAGTTCGCTTTTGCTTTCTATTACTTGGGTGTTCGCTATGTTTAATGTAACCCAAATGTGGTAGTTGGCAAACCATATCATCACTAAACAAGTGTAAAGGAGCTTCACCATATTCTACTTTTCCATTAAACAATTTACTTCTTTACTATATGTGCTCATGATCTAAGTAATGAAAAATCTTGTACAACATATTTTACTTTTTCCTAGTATCGATGGATTCTTTTGAATTTCTATTGATTGTAAGCAAATGGATTTAAATTTTGTATTTCTAAGTTTATATTTCTAAATTTGGTTGAATATTTAATCAGAATATGAAAAATTATGGCAATATTGGTTGAACATCATATCGATGTTCAATTGAAAATAAGTTTAGCTTAGTATAGAAACTTAAAGTTTGTAAAAGAGTGAGTTTTTTTATAATGCCTTTTTCTTTCCTTTTTCGAAAAGGAAAAAGGTCATATTTAGATGAATGAAAGTTCCATATTTGATCCTTAAAAAAATAAAATAGTTTATGATGATTCCTTGTGGTAATTAATGCAGTAGCCAAGGTGAAGGCCTACATACGAAAAACCCTATGCGGTGCTAACTAAATAAAATACTCTAGGGAGTTTAAAGGCTCAAAGGGGATGCTAAGAGATATTTTATCAAGTAGCCTATTTAAATTAAATGATTAATTCAACTATGTCTTTTATCTTTTTCAAGCATGCATATATCAATGTAATCTCAAAATGGTCCAAACAAAGTTCTAAGGATACATCCACAAAGAAGAATATGAAATATAAAAAAACACATATTAACATAGATGTCTTAATCTCATATAGCAAAAAAGCTCATAAATTTTTAAGTAATTTACCAAAAACTTTTCACCCATTCTTTTTGAATTCAAATTCAAATGTTAATTAAAATCTATACCTCAAGTTAATTAAACTATTCAATGTTACACTTTCATACTCAATATTTTAATGTCATAGCATGTATAATAATTTAATCCATAAAAAATAAAAAGGAAACTTCCTAATTAAGAACATACGAGAACAATTTCTCCCTCATGCTTAGACTTTATAGTGTCCTCATTATAAATGTTAAAATATGGAAAATAAAAGAAACTAAACAAACAAGAATTACTAAAAATAAGTTAAATGAAAATGGGATAAAG
The DNA here is from genome assembly GCA_026546835.1 of Erythroxylum foetidum. Lineage (NCBI taxonomy): Eukaryota > Viridiplantae > Streptophyta > Magnoliopsida > Malpighiales > Erythroxylaceae > Erythroxylum > Erythroxylum foetidum. The sequence goes on from JANZLF010000222.1 coordinate 19,462,520, forward strand.
GAATAAAAATAAAAATTTGTTTTTAGTTTGCTTCCTAAATAATGCCTTTCTAAAGTTATTAACTCAACCCAACTCCTTTTTCTTCAACCAATATCTATTATAGGTGGCTTCATTCATTTTTAGAAGTAATAGGTAAGTGCAAGTAAGATGCAATTCAAATATGTAGAGTGGATACTTCCCTTAATACTTGAGTTTTTTCACTTATGAGGGTTATGCAAGGCTACAACAATTTCTTACAACTCAAGATTCATGTTGTCTTGGTCTCACACAAATTGCTACAGGTTCCAACCTTTTTAATGAATCAATTTTACATTTCTTAAAAAAAAGAAAAAATTCTTAAAACATAATATTCTTGATGAATTTGTTATTCTCTTTCTTAAGATGCTTATAGATGATAGGTTCCAATCCATCTTATTTTTTAAGTTCAAAAACTACCTATTATAAAGAATAAATCATTGTAATTAAGTAAACATGACTATAATCATTAGGATCTTTCATGGAATCATAAATATTATGCTTAACATTTTACTATCAAATTCCATTGTAGAGTGTTGCATTTAATAAAAGTATATTGTCATTCATCACAAAATAATGAAACAATGCAGGCAAGTATAGTAATATAGTGTAATGCATTATAAAAATATCAATGGGAAGTAAAGCATAATGCATTACAAAAATCAATGGGCAGTAAAGCATAATGCCTATACAATCAAAGCAGTAAAAAAACACGCAATGGAAAAAGATGGACGTAGTACACAACTACTTAGTGAGTCAAAACACAAAACCAAATGCAATATACCATCATAACTGTATAAAGAGGCCAAGAACAAAACACACAACTGATGATTAAATGAAGACACAATCAATGATTAAACCCATACAATTAAATTAAACTAAACACACAATCGACGATTAAGGCCATACAATCAAAGCAATACATAAGTAAAAAACAAAACCCAAATACAATAATGTCACAACATCACAAGTAAAACTAGACGAACCACTTACCTCAATCGAAGATTAAACGAAGACGACGACAATGGACGCGATGGAAGAAAATGGACACAGAGAAGGTAAGATAGGGAGGAAATTGAAGCACGCACGATGGACAATGGATGAAGGACGATAAGGAATCACAAATAACTATGGTGACAAGAAATCACTGATGGTGACAGAAGAGAAAATGAAGATAAGATAGAGGGGAAACCAAAGAGTGAAACACAAGGGGGTGGGATTTAGTAGGCTTAATGTTTTATCAAAATGAAATCATTTGGTATTAAACCAAACAATGTCATTTTTGTTTTATTAAAAATGTTGAAGTCGAAACTAAGGACAATGTTTAACTTTCAATTTTAGATTGTGTTAGTAATTTACTGACAAAATCTATTTCTATCGGTATACTTTGATGCTTATTTATGCCACCAAGCATTTTTGCCTATTTTACTAATGCGCATCGCTCTTCTATCAGTGTATTTTGTTAGAAAAATTGTTGTGATAATCTCCCTCCATCTTTATCGATGGATATTTTTTCCATCACAAATTTCAATTTTCTAACAATATTATCGACAAAAACTAATTTTCCATTGATAATTTGCTATGATATTTTTTCTGTAGGTAATTTTTTTGTCACTAATGTGTAATTTTCTTATAGTGATAGGATTACCTCACCAACAAGTTTTTCACCTTATCAAGCATCATATTCATCCTCTCTAACTATTATTGCATAGCTTACATAAATTACAAGTTTTTCCCTCTTCTCTTTTAATGTTGAAACTCCTTTAGTAGACAATTTTGAAAGTTATAAGAAAGGTTAGTAAAGAAAATTTATCATCCACTCCTTTATGTGTATGCCCTCAAAGATGATAAACTGCTTATGTTTCACTATTTACTTAGCTTTTCTTAATGCTAATCTCATACTTTCTTGCCTTTTCCCACTTGCTTCTTCCTTTGTTCTTTAAAGAACTAAACAAACTAAAAAAATTAAACATGTAAAGTTCAAACTCCAATAAATATTGGTTAAGAAGACAAAGTAAAGCACAGTTAAGGAAGAAATAAGGAATTCAAATAATGTAAAGAAAAATTGAAAGAACGTGAAATTGTTTTAAAAATAGTTTCTTAGTGATATCTTACCTACATACCCTTTCTTTTCTTTTTCTTTTTCTTTTTTTTGTCTTTTTTCGTTTCATAACCACTTGAATAATTATGATGCATGGAACAAAAAAATTGAATTGAACAATCAAAAATTTTAACACAATAAGAGATCTAGGTGAACTTTAAGAATAAGATGACATCTAATTTAAAATTTTAATTGAAACTTTTAGAAACAAGAATATGATGTAATAAAACGAAAAGAAATTATAAAAGATGTTATTTTTATTTTTAAAAAAAGGAATAGAATAGATTTTAAATATTATGAAAATGAAACGATAACTATACTTGATTTAGAGCCAAGCTCTAATATCAATTGTTGTGAACCCATATAGAAATATACCCCAAAGAATCTAGAACAAAGTTTAAATCAAACCCAATAAATTTAAAAAAATAAAATAATTGATTAATTGACTATAAATAATCAAGAACTAAATTCATCAAGTATTTGAATGTCAAAAAGAAATAATTCTTTGATATGTTTGAAGTTCAATAAAGAATAAGGGAAAAGAAGCTCTAATGACTTTCAATTAATAAAGATAATGTCTTAAATAATAAAAAAGGATTTCAAGTGGGCCAAGTCATATTAATTATAGACTTTTTTAACACTAATAGGCATAATCAAGAAAGTACCTATATCTAAACCTGTAGATCTCTCAATAACTTTGTAAAGTTGGACATAGTTTGAGACATGCTCATTCTTGAGTTCATAGATCCTTTTGTAAATTTGTGAAATTGGAGATATTTTTATGCTGGAGATTGTGTTCAATGAAGATGAGTATTTTATCTCCAAATTTCACCAACTCTAGCACTTGTAGTTTACCTAAGCCTAAATGCAATACAAAGGATATGATATTTTCTGAGTTGGGACTCAAAACTTGACATTTTTTTGTACTTCTCCCTTCTCAAGCTCACTAATTGGATCCTTTAGTTGTGAAAATTTCAATGCTAAACTCCTACATAGTTTAAAATACTGAGCTTATGTACCATTTATAGTCTTTACTAAGGAAAGTAAATTTATAGCTTTTAAAAGTTACAACAATAAATGCTTCATTTCCTTTAAGCTCATTTTGCTCTCGTACAGATGATCTTAGAACAACCTTTATATTTCACCACCCATACATCGACCTTAATGACAAGTTTAGAGATTGAATTTGCTTCATAATTGATGATTAATGGACTTGTTGAGCCTATGTTATATTATAAGACATTCCATTATACCATATTAGTTTCAATACTCAATCATAAATCTATAAATGATCTTTGAAATTGTCCCAAATGGTAAAGGTTTTCGTGCCAAGGATTCTTTAGTTAGAGACAATAGAGCTAACAAAGAAAGGTAGGAGAAATTAATTTTGAATTGATTTAGGGATTGAATTAGAGATAATCCTTAAATTAGGCATGTTTTGAAAAGGAGGGTCTTAATATGACCCATATCTCCATTTCAAATGTCGTGTTAACAATTTGATACCTATTCAAATTATTTAAAAATTTCAAATTGTATTTTTTTAAATGAAATTCAAATGAAAGTATAAGGTTTCTTCAATTTGAGGTATGGTTTTTATAACATTAGACTTTTTAAACACTAGCAAAAGTTAACCTTTAAGTTAGTATTCTAGGTAAAAAGGGCAAAAATAACCCATATGTTTACATCTAAATATAAGTTTGAGCTTAATATTTTAAGGTTTTAAATTAAACCCTATAAAAAATGTTTCAATTAAACCATATCAAAAAAAGTTTAAGTTAAACCTTAAGTAGACAGAAAATATGATCGATATTTGACTTCATCAATTATCTATCATGTCATCAATGACATGGAATAAATATATCAATTTTTTAATTTTAATTTGGTAATTTATCTTAATTACAATAAAATTTTAGTTAAACTAAATCCCTAATTTTTAAACCCTCAATTTTAATATTCATGACCCTAAAATTACAAGTGTTCCCTCTCTCTTCACTATCCCCTCTTCATCTCCATTTTTAAGAATTTAGATGATGGGAATTCCCATCGGTGGTGGCAGCAGAGGACATTTGATGTTACATGTGCCCTAGCATCAACAACATCAATACCAACAATTGGCAACTGTTAGAGAGCAGCAAGAGATGGATAGGACATAGAAATAGCAACAAGAACAATAAAACCATCATCAACCACCTCAACACCAAGACTTTCTTCGGTTTAGTGGTGGATTCTAAGGAACATGAAATATTGCTTCTATTGGGTTAAATCGTATTACTTTTGCTGCAATGTGACCATATTTGGATTTGAGTAACTTTAAGAATAATCCTTAACATCAAGTTTCACCAATAGTGAATGTTGGTGAAAGATAGTGATGAAGAGAATGGAAAGATATTGTAATTTTAGGGTTATGAATATTAAAATTAAGGGATTTAAAATTAAGGATAAGCCCTTACTGAAATTATTGAGTTAGGCTTGAGCCATAGGTAGCCTAAGCCTAGCTTGACCCGATGTTAGTCTTAATCTAAAATAAAGTTTGATTGGATGAAAATTTTGATAGAATTAAGTCTCTGTTTGTTATGATCCATATAAAAAATGACATAACATATAGGTCCCTATATAACACATGGATATCATGTGTTATTATGAGATCCACATGGTAGATTTAACTTAAATTAAATAAAAATGTTTATAATGTTAAATTATTAATAAAATCTAATTTAACCTAATCAATCAAAATTCCTTATCTTTAACTCTATTCTAATTCCATAAATTATAATTTGTCCTAATTCCAATTGTCAAAATTCTCGTTTCCTCTAGAACTTACCTTCATTTTTTCAATAGTAAAGGCTTGAAAGAGGCATTACGAACAAACATTAATCTCAAGGTGTTGAGGTTAGCGATGTTGGGTTCTTTTGTTGGGTTAGTGATGGTTTGCAATTTTTTCATATTGTCGATGGTTAATATGATTGAAATTTGCTTAGGCTTGTTACCTTATGGGAATAAGAGTAATGTTCATGTTGTTTCAGCTTTGGTCTTCTTAGTTTCCTTTTCTTCCATTGGGCTTCATAGTAAAGGACATAGATAATAAACCCAAAATTAATTGTAAGGAAGAGGGAAATTTGAGAGACAAAAGCAAAGAGAGAATTGTTAGAGAAAAAATAGATATAATCATTTGATTTTCTAAATCCTATTGTTGGGTCCTGGGTTTCTAAGCCCAACAATCGTTCTAAATATTATAAGACGTGAGCGTATTTCTCTGAAGGGTTAATTCAATGAAATCTCCTTAGTCATCATTCTCATAACATCTCAAACCACACGGGGCAAGCCCACACCAATCAGACACCCAAATCATCACTTGAATTCTTTAGAATATTTGAATCTCTATGTCTCTTGTTTATTTTGAAACAAGAACCATTTCATTCGGAGCTCTATAGCTCAAGATATGCTTAAAAATTGAATGTATGTTCATAACCCGCTATACTCTTCCAACCGATCCTTCATTTTCTTTCCATAAAACTTTTTGGATTCAATACCAGAGGCTATCAATTTTTTTGGAAAGGTAAAATGATATGTTAGGAATCTGTCGCTTTAAGAATCATTTTATTCGGAGATCGGATGAAGTTATGGCCAAAAATATCAAACATGTTTAAGTCCTTAATTGTTTTTGTACCTGCCTTGACGTGATTGCCATAACTTTCACTAAAAATGTTGGATTGATGTCATTTATGAACAGTTTGAAAGAGGACTTCAAGATCTACAATTTTTATGAGAACTCAAAGTGAGATTAGGCTTCTAAAATGGTCAAAAATCACGATTTACTACAGCTATCTCGTGAAAATCTATTTAATAGACATACATGTCCGCCTGACAAACATAAACGGGCTTGGGAGCCATTTTTTACCTGAGAAGGTCCATTTAATGGGCCTAATGTCCGTTAAATGGAAATTGGCGAGGCTGGGGGGTCTTTTTCACTCAAGAAGGTCCGTTTAACAGACCTAATGTTCGTTTAACAGACATATGTCACCCAAAACCTCCTCTAAAGCCTCTCTAATGATTCCTACATCGATTCTAACATTATATTCACCCATAATCTTCCCAAATCCAACCCTTCTAGTGCAATACCACTTCAAATCCATTCAATTAAGCATATTCACACATATAAACAAATTCTTTAAATCATTTAAAAACAATATATGCATATTTATGAAGTACTTGAAATCATTTTATTCTCTTGATTTGGAAAAACTTTAATGGCTCATTATTCAATTATAAACATGAAACCTACCTTGATTTCCTTGCTTATAGACTTGCTCAAAGATGTCTCTCCCCTTGCTCTTAGATAGGGTTCTCTTGATTTCCTAAAACAAACCAACCTCCCATTCAATTCCAATTCAATAAAATTCCTAAAACTTCAAAATCACAAAAATGATAAATTGGGCTTAGCATTAACTTACCCATGGTCTATCTAGGTTAGAAAAGTCAAAAACCTAGTTTAGAAACTCTAAAAATCAAATGGGTCTCTCAAATCATCTTCTTCCAACACAACACCCATTATCTCTCTAATCCCTTCATCCTTAATACAACTCATTTCTCTAATAAAGCAAGAAGAAAAAGATGAACTTACCTTAACAAGCTTGATTTCCTCTTCTTTTCTTCTCCTTTCTTCCTTTTCTCTCTTCTTCCACGATTTTCTCCTTCTTCTCTTCTTTCTCTATTTTTTTTTTCTCTCTTCTCTTTTGTTTTTCACGACACCTTCTCTCTTCTTCTTCTTATTTCAAGATAACATTTTAGTTGTCTTTCCCATTTTTCCCCTCATTTAAGTAGTCTTTCCATATTTATCCCTTCTTTTGTCTTTATAACTAACATCGTATGCTTCTAACTCCTTGACTAATGATCATGAAAAAATTGAAGAAATTTGATAATACTTCCTTTGAGAAAAGTATTCCTCGTTGTCTTAATTTTCTAATGACACCAAAATCATTCAATTTGGTTTGGTAATTTGAAAGTTAGACCCCAAACATTTCCGAACTATTCTTATACTAAAACAATATTCTGTACTCCACTTCCATCACGAAATTGAAATTCTTGGAGACCGAATTAAAACTCAATTTCATAAGATAATTTTTAGCCCTATCTCTCTAGTTTAATTCAAATTAAGAATTACCTCATTTGGATAGCTAAAGAAAAAGTTATGGCTAAAACACCAAAGCATAGTCAGTGAATATGTTCCAACTACATTTTCCAGCTTACCACTTCCAAAATTTCACATATAATAGTTCTAACTTCCAAGAAAAGTTTGGGGTCCAACACCTATGTTAGTTCATTACATAAAAATAAAGATGTTTTACTGATCTTATGATAGGCATATAAAACTATTGTTAGCTTACAAAACATTTAACCAATCACAGTGCTTAAGAAAATTCTTACACTTTCCTTATTTAACATATGAATTTGTTTCCTCTTTGTTTATTATTGGTCATTAGGCCACATTTTCTTTTTGCTTTCTTTTTTAGCAACAGAGCCCTCTCTTTTAATAACCTTTTCCATACGGTTAGTGTCAGAGAAGTACCTTTGTAACTTTGAATAGGGGTTCCCACGTAATGTTCTCAGGTGAATGACTCCCATTGTACTAATCACTGGATGACAAGCTGATGAATTAAAATCACTTTAAGTAGCTTATCAATGCATGGAATCATCACAAGGAGCCTGGTAGAGATGACTTTTTCTATAGTGACATGAATAACTGATCCTTCAGGAAGTGACAATTTGTAATGAACTTTGCCTATTTTCTCCATCATTGGGTCCGTAATAAAAGAACGCTAATTTTTTATAATTCCTTTTTTAGAGAGAGTGTTGTTAATAAGGTTAGAGCTTTAAGAACACAAGATTGCCACTTCAAACTCTTTGTATTCTTTTGCAGTTCGTTTGTTGTTTTATACGATTTTCAGCTTGGTGAAGATGGAATTTTGCAAAAGTTAACATCATCTTTCTACTGTCATTTTTTGATCAATTGTCTCATCCTTGGAATATCCAAAAAAGTTGGGCACATACAAAAAGGGAGAGTGTTTGTATAATAGCTCGAAAGGAGTGGAATTTACAATATTATACCACCCTCATCTAATGATAGTCATTCCATCCACCTTGTTAGATTGTCACAACAAAAGCATTGTAAATAGGTTTCTAATATTTGTTTGCCACTTCTATTTGTCCATTAGATTAGAGGTGGTACATGGTGGAGAAGTTTAAACTAATATCTGTAGTTTAAATCTCCCTTTAAAATTTGATAAGGAAGATCATATCCCTATCACTGACAATGCTTTTGGGTATATCATGCATCTTAAAAACATAATCTAGAAATTCCTTAACAACATCGATACCTTAGAAGGGATGTCTGAGTGGTATGTAATGCTTGTACTTATTGAATCTATCAACTGTAATCATCACACTGGTTCTTCCTATTTATGGCAGAAGGCCTTCCAACAAGTCCAAACTTATTTCTTCCCAAAATCCATTAGGTATAGGTAGTGACTGTAACTTCCCTAGGTATAGAGCGTGTTCATGCTTGTTCTACTCGCATATGATGTAACATCCCGTTACCAATGGGATGTGTACAGTTCATTGCATTTGTATTTGTACATGAGCATGCATCATAGTATATTGTATAATTGGTATTTGTACGTACATGC
>JANZLF010000222.1:19521225-19537401 GCA_026546835.1 Erythroxylum foetidum
GAATAAAAAGGCACATAATAATTCAGATGCACTTCGCTACCTCGAGATATATGAAACTAGTCGAATGATAAAGATAGTCAATGATCTCAAAGAAGTAAACTTCCAGACTAGAAAATTTTATGAAGCACACATTAAAAAACTTATAGATTAACGTTTCTTTATACTGCAGATGTCAGTAGCAGACATGTAAACTATTTTTATCTTATCTGAAAGAAAGTCATTTCATCTTAGTTCTTCTCTCAACTGATGATTATTTCGTTACATTTTCAAATTATTTTTTATTTAACTATCATGTTAAATTTTGCCTTGCGTATAAATTTACTGGACACTTTCACTGCGCATTTGCGCAGTGTTAACCTGCTAGTTATTCAAGCAATAAGAAATAATCCGTTCTGCAAACTCAAATATTAATTAACTCTTACTTCTAAATCCATAATATTTGGGGTACACAAATCGTTGCATTGTTTGATTTAAGCATTCCTGCTTTCGGAAATCCAGGGGTTGCTCTTCTTCTCTTCCGAGTAAAATGCCTAGTCTCTTCCCTGTTTTTTGCTTTTCTGTTTTAACATTCACACATGAAGTGTAATGAGAATGCAATTGGATTGTGTTGTGCTCCTTTTTTGGGCATAATTTAGTGAATGGTTCTGGGTTTTATGTGATTGAGAAGGAAAACGTGCAGTTTTGTTATGTGAGTTGGCAGCGATATGGAAGATGATATATTAGTGAGGTTTTGAGTTTTTGACTCTTGTTTTATTCTCATCAGGTGATCGATATGATATTGCTAAATTTGTTTTTCTTTCTTTGTGGTTTGTGGAATTTCTTTCATTTCGCTGCTCGGATGTCCTTTGACTATTGAATTACGTTTGGAATTTTGTTTCTGATACCTTTTTTTTTTTCCTTCCCCCCTTTGGTATGCGTTTTGAGTTTTTAAATGCTTATGGCTAGGAGTTCGGGGCGGCTCGGTGGAATTAATAGCAACTCTGGGAGCAATGGAGCTTCTGATGCCAAAAACCTCTGCGTAAAGGTAACTCCGGGAATTCCGTTGCTTGAGCTGCTTGTTATACTGCTTTTATCGTTGGATATATGATTGCTTTACACTTTCTCGCCTATTGTCTTTTCTTTTAATAAACGTAATGGCCTTTGATTTTGTTGGCATGAAAAGCTGGTTTTGCTAGGTGATTCTGGTGTTGGTAAAAGCTGTATTGTTCTACAGTTTGTTCGGAGTCAGTTTGATCCAACATCCAAGGTAATGGATCTTATTAAGTTAGCGCTATGCTGCTTACAACACATGTTGTCATTTGCCACTTCTCATAAATGTTTTTTGTGGATTGTAATCACACATCTCCTCCTGGGCTCCCAGGGATACCCGAGACTTTTATTCGGCAAGTTATGTAATATTTGTTTGCTTCTTTTTATTGCAGGTGACTATTGGAGCTTCATTTTTGTCACAGACGATAGCTTTGCAAGATTCAACCACAGTTAAGTTTGAAATATGGGATACAGCAGAACAGGAGAGGTAATTGCTAGCTCAGTGGTTAGTGACGACATTTCAAATCATACTATTGCTTTTTAATACAAGTTAGCGAGTCTTATTATTGACTTCCATTTTCATTTTCTTTGGTGGGATCATTTTCACGCTGACTTCTTTAACTCTTTCCACATACTTTGCTTGTTCCAAATCTGATTACTGCATGTGTCTTCTACAGGTAATGCTGCATTGGCACTACAGTTGCTGTTATTGTGTATGATATAACAAGTCATGAGTCATTCAACACAGCACAGTACTGGATTAAGGTAATTTCCTGGCCCAGGGATTTCTGTATTACTTACCCTTTTTCTGCATCTCTTATGTTTCAGTTCTATTTTACTTTTGAAGATCATTGCATTGTTGGTTGTTTTCTCTATATGGGAAATTTCAAGAGTTACAGAAACATGGGAGCCCAGATATGGTCCTAGCTTTAGTAGGCAACAAGGCTGATCTTCATGAAAACCGAGAAATAACTGTTCAAGTAAGTTTGAGTGATTACTGGAAAATATAGCAACATACTTTTATCAATGCACATCATTTAATTTCACTTATATTGTTCTTGTACCGCAGGATGTTGTTGACTATGCAGAGAAGAACTGTATGTTCTTTATTGTGACATCTTCAAAGACTGCAGATAATATAAATCAACTGTTTGAGTTACTATAACCTTTTCGAAGATGTGCTTTTTTCTTGTCCATGGTTTTAAGAAGGACCAAAATAAGACATGATACTTTCTCCTTTAACAGCCTATTGTCAATGCAAGACCAATGAGGTTTTATCCGTAGACTCCTAAACATAGTTCAACATCATTGTTTTCGTCCAATTACATTTTATTCTCCTTCCAGAGCTTCTTTTTGGTGTTTAAGTTTGTTACTTTTGACAAATTGACAGAGTTTGAGTTTGTGGAAGCTAAAATCTTGACGTTTATATTGGTTATGTTTTCTTGTTCTTCAACAATCTCTATATGTGTACTTGGTCATGTCTTCTTGTGTCTAAAGCACAAACCTAACCTGGACAATTCCTTTGCCAATTTTGCATTTCATTTCTCAAACATTTTGTAGGCATGTGTGTAATAAAATACTTAAAGACTTGGGTTGCTTGTGCACATACGATTTTCATTCACTTCTTAAAAAGTTCTGGATTAAGCAGGCATCTGTCCTTTGGCTGGTGTGGATACTGGTCTAGTGCCTGGCTGATTTTGGTGTTAGGAAGCCATTGTTGTTGGTATAATTTCTCGTATGTCAACTAAACTTTTAATTGTCCTAAAAAAACTTGGTATTTTCTCCAAATTGGCAGGAAATTGCTAAACGTCTTCCACGCCCATCCCCACCATCATGATTTCTGAATCTACTAGATGACTGGAACAAGTAAGAAATATTCTCTACTATATTTTGTGTGTATATTGTGGCAGCCTCAGAATCTCATCTCACTTTATGCTTATTGGGTTTCAATTACTTTGAGATTATTGGGTTTCAATTACTTTGAGAAATTTTTCTTCCTGATAGAACATCACGGAACAATGATAATTCTGCCGACTTGGCATATTAGAGATTAATCATCGCAGGCTGCTGTATGTAAAGGGATTAAATGTGATGTCCAGAAACTTCAAATTAATGTAATATTACAAGCGTGAGTTAGTTATGCTGTTAACCTGTGGATCTCCTTTCCCAGGATGGAAATCACGTTAATGTTTAAAGTTCTTTTTCCCTGGATAAACAACATATCTTAGTGTAGATTGGAACTACAGGTGACAATGCTGTAAAGATCTAGCTTGGTTTCAACATAGAAGTGAATTGTTTTTTCCAGTTTGATTGGGTTGTGACATCATCATTGATTAATAATGGCGAGTCATGAACAGATTGATAAGCACCCCAGACTCTTGTAATTAACGATGTAATTACGTCCATATAGTGGTTTTCTTTATTGTAGTTGTTCTTTAACTGTCCTTGTTATCGTTTGCCCACAGGTAAATTTGACAAATTATACTTCTCTCGCCTACTTGCTTACCCAAACACAAGATGAACATGGTCTAAGAACGTAACAAGCTTTGAACATGCCAATGGAGCACTTTATGACATTCACTTAAATTGAAATGCGTTTTTTCACATGACAGCAATTCAGTGGCTTGTAATATATGCTTCATACTAAAAGAAGTGCATTTTTGCTCAGAATTAGCCGAGCTTAGTGGTGGTAAATAGAAGTTAGTGGGTTTGAGCCACTCTTATGATACCCTCTATTCCCTCCATTCAGGATACTAAAACAGGAGGAAAAAAAAAAAAAAGCCCTCCGCTTCAATTTCTAGCAGGAGCAGAGATGTTCATGGCAAAGTATGTAGACATCCCACCGTGCACATATTGGTGCACGGTTTAGCCTATGGCATTTTTTTCTTGCGTATTTGTCTTCTGTTTTGTTTGACGTTGAGCTGCTATTTGTCTTACTAACCCACTAGAAGAAAATCAAGTCCCTTCTGGATAGTATTGTACGGGTTGACAACCATTGCTGACAGCTGCAATGCCAATGTTTTGCTTAGAAGTACAGTAAACATTGATCTATTGTAGCCGATTATGTCTTAAGGATCAGACTTTTGATAGAGTTTGCTCGCAAGTCGCAACCTATTGAACCTGACCACAAAGTGGGTCACAAGGAACGAATTGAATCATCAAACTTTTTACTGCACGACAAAGTAATACGAGTTAATAGATTGGCATTTGAAGTTGCACTGTTTTAGCTAACTCAAACACTGCACTAGGAAAAAGACAGACTTGAAAGGCTTAGCGATTGTGACGATGCAATTGAATTGTTGAATCATGTGAAAGGATGCTAAGGTGTCGCGTAGGCTAAGGTTTGGACTCTGGATACATGTGGTATTGCTCTTGGCTGTTGAACAAGAAACGTACCATTTTGGATTTCAGGTTCATCGAAAGGTCTTACAGAAATGGTTTAGACAGCGATTTATGATCATTTTTTCACGGACAAAGCCTCTCCTTAATCCCATAAGATCATATGGCCATGTTTCCTTTAAGATTCAGGCTGTCCACTTGTGTTTGAGCCTACAAGTGCAAGAATATATAAAGTCTATCGACCTTCCTCCATATTCCAGGAAAAGAACAGAAGTGGGGTTGGGCTAGCTTCCAAGTTTGTTTATTTATATAACCCACATAGCACGAGGACAATAGATATGTAATAATGTTTTTTTAAAAAAAGTCGCTAAATTTAATCTTTTCTGTAGACTAGCGACTTTAGTGGATTGCAAACAAGAAAATGTCTTTGCCATTGTACTTGGCATAGACAAAACGAAGCTACATCCACTTCATCTCTTCAGAAAACGTCCTTATTTTATCGACATGCTTTAATTCTTGTCACAATGACAATCAATCTTTTCATGAATTCCCAATCGGCTTGATGCCTTAATCTCACTTAATTTCTCACTTAGTCACATTAAAAGATTGCATGTGATCATGTGGGCGCTAATCTCACCAATAGCTTTTGGTTTACACGGTTATATATAGATAGATTTAAGATTACATGTGCATTGAGGCGATCAAAGTAATATGTAAATGAGATGAGATTTGAGAGGAGCAGGTTTGAAGTCAAATCCATTGACTATGCATGAGCAAGAAAGCTGGATGGTTTCATCTTCATCTACTACCAGTCCTTTTGGTTGCTTTTGCATTTGGAGCATGGCACTTGGCAGCACCGAAACCACGCCATATGACAGGCGTGCTGCCAGAGTTGCTAATGTATGGAGGATTACAAGTCTCCCATTAGCTTAAGCCAATGGTGTGGAAATGTTTTCATGTTTGGGTGATATTTGGGGCATTTGATAGGACTAAGCAACCTCTAGGGGACAGTCCCACCTGAAGTTTGGAGATATTGGGGCCCGCGGCATTCATAAGCATTTGAGAACATTTGAACTTGTCATGTCACACTCGCACCCAACCCATTAGCTGTAGTTAATTGGTGTGCGTGATCCTAAACATGATCGCATCGCAATCCGAGTCTTGCGTTGTGCTCATACATGGCCATAATCAAGAACGTTCGTAGTTGTACCGACTAACGACTTACGCTTCTTTCATACAATTCTTTTACGTTTTCCAAACTTCTGCTTCCCTAAACCCCTGAGCTAAATTGGAACTTTTTGGTTAGAAAAGGAGTTACATTAATCGGAAATAACTTGATGGAGAAATGGAACTTTCGAAATATCCTCTAGTATAATAGTCAAGCAACCCACAGGCAGGTTCTGTAAGATGTGTAGGCCAATGTCTAAAGAAAGGACATAATTGACTAGCCAATCTGTAACCCGGTTAGCCTGTCGATAAATATGTCTGATCTTCACAACCCAAATCTTTAGCTAATATGTTCTGGATCTCCCGTACTAATGAATTAACTCTGGTGGTTTGATTTTCAGATGACGATCAAATGTTAATAATTATCAAGAAGTCCCGGTAGCCAAAGCAAATCCAATTTTCCACCTTTTGGTCCAGATCCAGGTGACAATGTATCCAATTCATATTTTCCCATGTAGCAGATAATCTTAAACTTTATCACCAGATTGCTACATTCAAAATTGTAAAAGAATCTACTGCTTTTATCATATTTATGTTTGCTGGCAAGCAGTAATTTGTCTCGTATGTCTATCATAACTCGTAACTTAGTCATCAGGCAAGATTAGAAGTATCCGTCGCCATTAGTTCATCACTCAAAATGAGAGCGGAAGCCTGGGATTATATTTTTCACTTGAATCTATTAAGCATTAGAGATCGTGCATGTTCCATTTCCTACTCTTGGCACACATATTGTACATTATGACAATCTTGAAATATGCAATTGGATGTTGACTATCTGCGCTGCGCTTTGATTTTGAAGATACATTTAACCTCAATTTTGGTGGGGTAGATGTCCTTTATGATTAATGTGTTAGAAACACTATCTTATCTTGATAGGGGTAGACATCCATCATGTCCATAAATGGGCAACATAGCCATTCCCCCACACCCCCTTGCACGCATTTTTTGCACTTACAAAGTATGATGGGGCCACTTCAAAAATGCTAGGCAATCGCAGTAATGACATTACTGAATTGAACTAAACTATTGAGTTTCAGCTCTTTTGTTTTTTGTTTTTTTTTTTAGTTTTTTCTTACGTTACCTTAGATATTTTTACAAACAAATAGACACAACACAATGAAGATTATATATATCCGTCCATTTAAGATTATAAGGAAAAGGAGAGTTAAGAAGAGGATAATTACACTTCGTCGCTTGTAGGTGGCCATACTTACCCTAGAACCCAGTCTTAGGATTAAATAACGTTAATCTCATGTTCCAACACTAATACAAGTATAATCTTGCACGCCAAAACATAATCATCTTTGGACAGATTTTTTTCCTTTTAGTCCTCCGATCAGGTTTCTGATTACAGGTTTTAGCTTTCAGAAGATCAGTAAGTTGGTTTTTTCCTTTCAGGCATCAGGGTTCAAAGGTTTTTTCCGTCATGATACGCCTAAAACCAAAAACTGACCAGAGACTGTATAGGGATAGGATACAACGAAAAACGCGAAATAAAGAAAAAGCCACGGAAAGAAAGTTGAGAAATGGGCGATGCAGACTTGTTCTGTAGAATACTTGAAGTTGTTTGATTAGACCAACTCACGACACACCTTCTGATGGTCCCCTCTGACATCCTCCGAGCTCTGCTCATTTCGAGTCCTGCATAATTTTGTACGCAGTAATCCATGAAAAGGAGTAATTATTTGGTCGCAACTACAACTTCAGTATCTATCCTGCATGGGAATTCGTTGATTCATCCAGTCAACAAATCAATCAGCCATCTGTGAAATCTGAAACACTTCTGACATATGATTGAATTAATTGTTTTGATGAGTGATGTTCTTAAAATGCACCATTTCATTCAAATATTACCAAGAAAAAAAGAGAGAATATTATCTACTCCTAACAAGTGAGACCTTGAGGTGTGCTTCATACTGTTGTGCAAGTGAATTAAAAGAAAAAGAAAAACACAGGTAGGGAACAATTTCAAGCTGTAAGTCAAGCCAAAGCCTGAGCGGAGCCAGTTGAGAAAAGAAAAGTAAAACTAAAAAGTGAAAAGAGAGAGAATCCGCACGAGGGGGTTCAAGGCCCACTTAACTGCACAGGCCTCAGGCGATGTGATAAGGGAGTGAGAAGCGGTGCAGACGTTGAAAGTGCGTACGATACGACGCTGTTACAAAGATTCCCTTTGTCGGCTTACCTCAGCATTCTCTCCCTAATTCTCTTATTCTTGACTATTTTTTTCACCCAATTTTTCTTAAATCTTGTGTTCTTTTTTCTACTTCAACTCGATTCATTAAATAAGTAGTGATAAATAAAGGCTCAATTTTAACCGAAATCAATAAAATATATAATAACAATAAAATTATTATAAGAAAATTTAGTAATTATAAGATACAAAGGACTTTTTTATAAAAAATAATGACATGATTTTCCCTTATTAAAACTTTCTTTTTACAGTGATTTTTTATTTTCTTTTTTATTATTAAAGCATGTACATTTAAAAAAATTGTCTATGAATATATTTGCTTACAATAATTAAAGTAAAATTTCAATGTAATAAATGAAACAAAAATTTATCAATTTTTATGAAAAGTTTAAAAATAATTTTTTTATTAAGTTAAAATTTCATCAATTTATGTAGAAAATTTTCTTTTAAGATTTAATGTTTCCATTTGTATAAGAGTCAAAATGAATGGTATTGATATAAATTAATTTGATTTGCTCATTGTGCAGTAATCATGCCAAAGGATAATTTATCGCATAATTAATTTCAAAAGCTATTTATTATTTATGTCTCTACCTCGTGATGCAGGTTTATTTGAAACCAACTTGCTCCCATTGATCAAAACCCACCATCACAGAAGAGACATAAAGAAAGAAAACGAAAGCGTAGAACAAGCAATTAATTTACAGTCTACCCCACTAGCTGAGTGATGATGGTCATTTCCATTCCAAGGAAAGATTTTCAAGGAAGTGCTTTAGATTGTATATCTTATATGTTAATTTTCACGTGACTGTGACAAAGTTTATGGAAAGATCGCATCAATTGCGTAAAGACCTTGCAGAAAGCACCATCATGTACATTGCTGTTAGATGCTACATGTACTGTTCCATAAACTACTCTTAACGGTTCCACCATGAAAAGGAAATAAAAATTGAAGACCATCAAATTGCTTGTTGCTTTTTTTTTGTCTGAGATTGAACTGTGGATATGGGTGTTTATCCAAGTCATATCATGGAGTAGGAAAAAAAAATGAAAAAGAGGAGGAGTAAGATAAGAAGCTCATTAACAAGTATGTGGATCCTATCTGCAATTGATTATCAGACTCTACACCATCTGAGATGCTATTTATTAATAATTAACTTGCTTTACTTATGAAATCTGTATGCCAAACTATAAAAATCTGAACATTTCTCCATCTAATTAACACAAAGTTAGTGTCACCCACAATAGAAGAAGATCTTGAGGTGTGTACATTCAAGAAGAATATCTTATCAGATTATAAAGAAGTGTAGCATTTAAAACAAAGCTGTTCAACTTTCACCACATGAGCTACAATCTTCCTGTTATACTAAAAAACTGAAAATCTATCCTATGCGTAATATTTTTTTTTTATCTAACTAATATGAGCACACACAGGCGCGACACATGCCACAAAATTTTTTTTTTTACAGGGTTTTGCATATTAAGGGTCGTTACACTCATGCCAGCACACTAGCATAATGATACATCGTCGAAGAATGTAGAACCTTGCCCTTTGCTCCTTCACTAGCCGGCTGCACCTACGTCGGAAGGATCTGCACGGATTTCGAACGTGCCGATTGCAAAAGCCTGAACCCTCTTGCTTCATAGCTAATTAACCTTCTCTTGATCAGCTCACAGCGGGTTGCTTTACGCAATATCCTGCTCACAGAAAGAAAGAAGCAGAGAGAGATAATCAGGACTGGACAGTTTGGTGGTGAAGAAAGTAAGGGGTATGGAGCTTTATATAAGACAAGACTTAGATGGGGTGCCCGAAGTTGAAAGCAATTGGATTTTAACTAGGTACAGGTGCTAGATTGGGGAGATTAAGGTAATTTGCATTGATGCACTGGCATCCAATAAAGCTCCTCAATATTTCTAATTGTTGAATACTATTATTTTTTTAGATTGCATTTTTGAGGAAACCGAGGTTGGCAGTGGTTATTGTGGATATATGTTTTCCTTGATATTTTAATAATAAACATTTAAAGGATCCATCTTCGTTAGGTTCTTCCCTCAAATCTTTATTGAATAAGTGGACATACTTTTGTTGACTTCTTACTGTGAGATGGGATGGGGCCTTGACCAATGGCTACTGATCTCGAGCATGTGCACGAGTGGGAATACGTGTCCTTGTCGTAGTGGCCTCATTTCAAGGAGCATCTGATGATGAAAATACTCGAAGCTATATACATGCTACATGTAAGGAATCACATTAATAAATTATGGTTATATGTCCTTGTCCTTCTTTAATCACACCAAGAACAGTTCACGCTAAGAAAGTCGTCTTAGATCAGATGTTGCTACAATTATTGAAGTTGCTATTCTCTTTTGAATTTTTCTTTTTCAATCCTGTCCTGTCTTGAAAGGAGCTTTGAGAATCCCAGAAAACTCAGCAAAATGTGTCATTACAATATAAAAACCAACAGGATTAATTACAACAAGAGAATTATGGAATGCTGTGATAAATTCAGCTGGTAAATGTATTCAACATATTAAAGTTGAACGTGCTTATGTTCTGAACAGACGAATTAAATATACACATGGATGGACCATTACTTGAAGAATGTTCAATAAAGCTGAGAACGAATTGCGTGTGGGAGGTATTTCCAAAACATTGTCATGGGAAACCCTCTTCAAGCACATCATCTTATATTCCGTTCTCACTATATGTCACTGGACCAGAACCAGGGACTTCTTGGTCTGGCAATTTAGTTACTTTGAGGCTTCCCTTCGGGGACAGGGAGTGGAGAAGGCTTGCATGTAATCATCTACTTTTTTAAAATTTAATAATGTTCGTTCTTGTTGATTTATAATTGATATTTAAAAATATCTTTTTAAATCTCAATTAACTCCAGATAAATAATTAGTGAAATTTCTACTAATCAATAATAATATAATGTTTTCTTTAATTACTTTAGAATAAAAAATTATTTACTGATATACTCATATATCCATCTAATTAATACTATATTTGAGTACTATCGAGTGAGCTATCATAAATATAATATGTTATAAGTAGCATCAAAATATAATAATTCTTAAAAGAGATACCTTGATAGTTTCAAGTTTAAGATTCAATTATATCGCGATTATAATAAGAAAATTTATAAATATATAAGTAATATTTCATTTGAGATCCTCGTAATTGGGCTAGTTTAGTGAACTTAAGTATCCATATATTTGCTTAAGTATCTCTATATTTTAATTTATGAGATCAATTCTCTTTTTCATAAGAAAAAGAATATAATGTGTGCTAGTTTTATCGATCCGTTAATATCTCACCTTGATGAAACTATAACTAGGAATAAATTAAGAATAATACATAATTCAAATTAAATCTTATAATGATGATATCATAATAAATTTCATTGCATAAGAATTACTCTAAAGATTTTAATTTTAGTTTTGAAACATCAAATATAATTAACCAAATATATAAAGAAAAATAGTACCTTTATTAATTAAACTAATAATGTCACAGATTATATTACAACCAATTGTTTGGCTGTAAGGGCATAAAGTAATAATTTTTCACTTGCTCTAAAACCAATCACCTTCATATCTAATACTATAACTATCTATATATTGATCATGTCACTTTTGAGACAACGACTTAGCCAGAGGATCTGTAAGATTTTTTTACTAAGAACTTGCTCTAATGCAATGTCTTTTTACTCCACCATTTACCTGATGAAGTGAAATTTTCTTTATGTATAACCCATTATATTTATAATATATTTTCAATAATTATAAATCATAATTATAATTCATAACTAGGATTAGACAAATTACTCTTTTAAATTTATCTTTAGTTATTGAACTAAATAATGCATAATTGTAGATTAAGATTTAACATGTCATAATCATCCAAATATTAGTAATATCAAAGTGGTTTGACTCAACCTATTTATGCATGGTTATGATGTATAATTTAATCATTTTGTCATCCAATATTCTAACTAGACATAGGGTATGAAATTATTGTGTACTCTATTTAAATCTAATCATGTTTGTTCTTGCTAATTTGTAAATAATTTCTAATTGATATTTGGAAATGTTTTTTCAAATCTCAATTTACACTAGCTAAATAATTTCTTAAATCACTTCTAATTAAGAAGATTAGAATATTCTCTCTAATTACTTTAAAATAACAAATTATTTATTACTTACTCATTTATCTCCATATAATTAATATTATATCCAAGTATTATCGACTGAGCTATCATAAATATAATAGGTTATAAGTAGCATCCAAATATAATAATGCTCAAATGATATATGTTAGTAATCTCAAGACTTATAATTAATTATATAACCATCATAATAAAGAAATCTATAAATAATATTTCATTTGAGATCCTCATAATCGGGCTAGTTCAATGAATTTTTTTTGAAATACAATAGTAATTTATTAATTAATGGTTATCTACAACCTTATAGGGATTAAGAGTACAACAGGAACAAAATATAATGGAACAAAGCTTCCTAAACATGAGTTGTTATAATGGTTTTACTCTAACAACCATCTTTTGCTCATGTTTGTGGAGAGTTTTACTGCTAGTCCTCTTGCTACCAAGTTGAGTTTGCACTGAAGGATGACGTTCTGATAGAGTTATTGTTGTTCCTTACTTTTGACCTCCTTCCTAAAGATTCTATTATTCGTCTCTTTTTAGATGTTGTGAATCATTATTGCCAACCTAGTTTTTAATGCTTTGTGATATGCCTTATTTTCCATCCTTATGGTAGCTACTAATTTATCAATTCATTCCAGAAGTAGATTGTCCTAGTGTTAAGTATTCCTTGTATTCTTCTCTAGATGTTTAGAGCATATCTACAGTTGACCATTATATGGTCCATTAACTCAGGGTGGGTGTTACACAACTTATAACGTGATGATGCAATTGATAACTTGATTTTGTCCTTTGTTAAGAATCTCCCAACTATCCCAAACTAAAGAATAAAGGTCAATGAGGGATTGAGATCATTATCCCATAGTAGTTTTCTCTACTTCACTATGTTAGCTAGTTCCTTTTGGAAATATTTTGTAAGCTTTTGAATTTAAAGATTTATCTTCTTTAGCATTCTAGTGGACTTCATCCTGTTTTGATTCTTACCAAGTAGGCAAATTGTTCATGATTATTTCCACACCTCTGCTATTGTTGTAAGGCTATTGCTATTGATTGTTGTTAATGAGCTTACTGACCTTTATGCATTGATTAATAACAAGTTTCAAATGTTGAATCTCTTCAATTTTATATAAAGAAACCCTTGTTGTGTCGGTTATCTTACTAAAACAATGTTGAATATCCATTCCCTATTTTTTGGGTTAATAGGTTTTGCATCTAATGCCTAATTCCTAATATCTACCTCAAATTCCATGATATATTCTGCTTGTGTTTTAGGCACCATAGGCTATTTCCCTTTATGTATATATTATGTACCTACTTGACCCATAAATCCTCTTTCTGATTGTATAACCACCATAATTTCTTTTCCAGATTAATCTTATTGAGCAATGTAGCTGAGTAAATCCCCAGTCCACCTTGGTTTTTTAGGTTTTTTACTTTACAAATCTTCCTCCAGCTAAATTTTGCTTTTTTTTGGTTGTGGTTTGATCCATCTAATAGGAATTCCCTTAGTTTTTTTAATCTATCTCCTTAGTGTACCCTTAGGGGAGATATAGATAGCTTATCCAATAAATAGCCAAATTACTAATATAGTCTGCACTAATTGCATCCTTCTGCCATATTTAAATTACCTGTTGCACTAGTGGTTGATTTTCCTATTATAGGAGTCCATGGCCTATATTAAGAAGCATTAACACTTTTTAATGATACTGACACTTCTATATATTTGATGGATGGGTAAATTGGCTTGTTTTAGTCTCATCTCCATTACTTTAAGCACATATAAGAGCTTCCGTATCTTCATTATTTAACCAGCCTTGAGCACACATAAGAGCTTTTATAGTGTGATAATGAAGTCAACCACGATGAGGAGTAATGACTCGACCACTAGTACTAAATGCAGACTCTAAAGCAACGATTAATGATGGAATAGCTAACAAGTCTCGTGCAATGGCTTGCAAGAAAAAAATTCCCTTCATTTTCAGGAACACAATCTGTGAAAAAATATTTATCTAACTCCATCATATTGTAAGAAATCCTAGACCTTTTCTCTTTCAAAAATTTTAAAAGAGAATCTATCAATAATGGGACAAAAGAAAAGAACAAACTTGAAACTAAAGTTGAAGTTAAACTGCCTGTAGCTCTACTAGGATCCTAATCATAAGTATGTTGTATTATGACTTCATAATCATTAAACAATTGACACCATAATTGTTTCATGGATTGTAGACGCTCTTGAGCTTCACCAGTGTACAATGCATTATAAATATATTCAACCCCATCCATCTTGTATCTCGAGTCCAACATATATAGTACTATAACAATATGTCCAACCTTAGACTAATAAGAATTAAACTTCTCCTCCATCCGCTCTGCCATAGTCCGAATCACTACATTAGAGTCAAACATCCATAATGATAAAATATGCTTTATGTTGGACATAATGCTAAAGATACGGTACGAAGTTAGATATTTTGTTCCTAATAATAATTTAGTCTAATTATTGAATGATTTCAACTTCATACAAAATTCTCTCGCCAAGCCCAATTGATCCTTTGATTGTATGTAGGTATACCGAGAATCCCTTTTGGCTAGTCTAATAAGTAGCTGGGCACATGGGATTGCCGACTCTAACATCTTAAAGGTTAAGTTCCATCTAGTAGGACAGTCCAAAATCAACCTCTTTGAATTTGGAGTGCATAAAATTTGTGCAACTTCTTCAAAAGTTTTAACTCTTTTAGGAGTTGCACTCTAATATAAAACACTATTCTGAATACACTCTATTGCTTCCTTTATCATCTCTAACCCAACCTTTACAATCAAGTTAAGAATATGCACAAAACAACACATATGAAATAACTTACCTCCAGCTAATAAGCTCCCAGCCTGCATCTTGCCCTTCAACTTCTCAATCATAGCATCATTTGTGCTACAATTATCAACTATTATGGAGGATACTTCGTTGTTGATGTTTAAATTTATCAAATAGTCCTTTAACATGTTTGCTAAATTTTCATTTGTATGCGGTGTCAACACATAAATGAACCTATCATGAAAAAGCATACTAACATGAATCATAAATTCATAAAATAATGAAAAAATTAAATGATAATAATATTAAAGAATATTGATTGCCTTAAAAGTCTATTGCATAACTTCCAATCATTATCAATATAATGTGTCGTCACTACCATGTAACCCTTCTTTTAGTTATCGACTATCCATATGTCCTTTGTTATGGAAATTCGTCCTTGAACACTCGACAATGCTCTTAATGTTTCTCTCTTCTTATCCTCATAAATTTTGAAAATATCATTCCTCAATGTATTTCAACTTGGAACCTTGAAAGTCAGTTGGAGTGAATTAAGAAATATCCTCAATTTCTTGCTTTCAACCATAGTAATGTTTGTTCATCTCTTATAACCATATTAGCCATCAAAACTCTTAATCTATTATTGTCAAAAGTTGTTACAGTCATTCCACTCTTTCCTTTCATAAGGTTAAGGGTAAAAATGTTTAACCTCCTAAAATTATCTTTCTTTTAGTACATGATTCCATATGTCTCTTTAAATGAGATGTTCCACCTTTTGAATCACTTGAATACAACGTATGACAATAATTGCACTCTATTTTTTCAATTCCGTCGATTGATATAGTCTTTTTAAAGTGATTCCAAACTTCACTTTTATGTTGACTAACTTAAGTTCTATTTGAACTTCTATTGTAACTTGGTGTTGGAATAGAGGTTTCCACTTCTACTTCCGATATTGGATTAGAATTCTGAACTAAAGGAATATGCTCATCCATCTGAAAAAAACATATAAATACTTGAGGTTAGAAATAAAAATGTATTAGAAAATGACACATTCTTAATCAAAATACTTTGCCTACATTATAGTTAAAATATTCCATTTAAAACAAAATATTCAAGAAAATCAAAGAATGTCCAAACTTTGAATATGCTAGAATGTCCAAGTAAGTTAGGTTGATGTATGCTAGACATTAAAGTGGTTTTCCAATGCATATTCTGTAAACATTAAAGTGGTTCTCCAAGTAATTTAGTAGAATATCCTAGAACTTTAAAGGCATAAGGGCCTACCCAACGCATGGCATGCCATCCAAGTTGGCTCTTGAACTGTTTATAGAACAATTCCAAGCTAATCCTAAAGGCCAACTTTGGCAACTGAAAATATCCTAGTACTAATCCCATATTACCTCAATTGT
>JANZLF010000222.1:19538080-19563458 GCA_026546835.1 Erythroxylum foetidum
CTTTTTAATCTTCGACTTCGACTTGTATTTATAGCCTTCGTCTCTAACTGCTTCTTGAATCTTGAATCTTGAATCTTGAATCTTGAATCTTGAAACTTGAAAGAAGCGGTTAATCAGTTAAGTTCTGTAACTAACTTTAACTGACTCTTGCGTCTGCTTCTTTTCTGCGTCTGTATTATTTGTGCGTCTGCGTCTGTGCCTGCGTCTATATCTGCGTCTGCGTCTGCGTCTATATCTGCGTCTGCATCTGCATTTATATCTGCGTCTGCATCTGTGTTTATATCTGCATCTGTGTCTGCATCTATATCGTCTGTGTCGACTTCGTTTGACTTCAACTGTGTTGACTTCAACTATTTCAACTTCATCTGTGTCTGAGTTTGTCTGTGTTCGTCTGTGTTCGAGTTCGTTTGTGTTCGTCTGTGTCTGAGTTCATCTGTTTTTGTCTGTGTTGTTTTTCTTTTTATTTGATCTCTTTTTGTTATATATCAAAATCATATTTAAGTAAAGTCATCTTCACTTAACAGTGCTAACTCAAATAGACATAAACATCATTCAACATCAAATCATATATATCATATTGTTTAGAATTTAGTACCTGATTGTAGTATTCATCATATTTCAACAAGCCCATTATGAATACAAACATTTCATATTATCATTTCAGGATAATCTAATTAATCATTTCATCTTATTCATATCATTCACATATACACAAACGTAGCATATCATTATATCCACTCAATTTAGTCATTCTTTGTAAATATTCATATGGTACTTGTAAAGATATGGATGTAAATGCTTATGAGGCTCCACTTTCAATTTTATTTTGTTGTGATTGAGCACCTATTTAACTATCCCGTATCTATTGTGGATATTGGTCTCATTTCAAATATTGTCCTATACCCATTGTGGATACCGAGCTCATTAATGATTGAGCCTGTGGTTCTGTGTGCACATTTATAATCTTTAAGCTCTTTTCAGGCTGGTTACTCCAATTACAACCCCTTCATCTGATCATGCACATCAATATCATGAAATGCATCATTTCAAATAATGTGCTATCAATCATTTTCATTTAGTGTGAACAATCATTTATCACCATCATCGAATCAAAGTTTGGTATTCAACATTCAGTTAAGTACACATTTTTCCCACATTCACATACAATCATTAAGCACTTCCTATATAGTCCTGAATAATGATCTCCTCGGACAATTAATGGTCCAGAATTATCACAATCATACCAGTAACAGTTCAATATATAAAAATTAATCAAGAACAATTCAAACATAGTGAGAAACATCTAGGTCAACTCACTACACGTATAACTCAAATAGAAATAAACATATAATTGAGTTTACACATCTAGGTTAACTCACAGTATGTTCCAGGATAGCTATTACGTTGACAATCCGGCAATGTCTAGATTCTATCGATGTATTTGCACTTCTTCATCATGCAATACACACATAGTTCACACATTAATAAATTGTTCAATCAAATGAATATTCAATTAATCACATGTTGATGTGTCATGTTTAATGCATGCTCAATTGACAATCCTAGGTATGTATCCTTATTCACAAGTCTTGACAATTCATTCATTATAACTTGTACATAACTTGTACGAAATTAGGTTTATTCCTTAAGTAAGTTTCTCAATTCATCAATCATACAATCACCAATCTTTTCTAAGGCTTTATATTCACACAATTTCCCAATTCTCATTCATTTATAAATAATTCACATTGTTAATATCCTTTGAATCACATTTTCATTCAAGAAAACATCCTTATACCATTAATAACTCATACTTCCCAAATTCATATGCATTGATATCAAACAATCCATTCCTTAAATTATAAAATTAATTAATAACCTAAACTCATCAAACACTTAACCAATTGATTCATCATCAAACTAAGTTCATTTTAAGCCTCAATCAAGTCCAAATACACTAATGTATAGTTCCTTATCCTTCTATGATTCAACCAGAACACAAAACACAATTCTTTCTCACTACCAAACATTTCCACGATTATGGGAAGAAACCAATACAATTCCCATAATTGCGGGATGGATGAACCGAAAGTTCACCTTCTCTTTCCTTCCACTTTTCTTTTAAATTTTAACACCTTGAAGATAGTTCATCAATTATACCTCAATTATAACTTAAAGATATTTCAATTCCTCATCAATTCATCCCTAATTCCATTTCAAATAATTCATTTGGTAGTTCACAAATTATGGTCTTTCAAGCATCAAAATCAAAAAAGAACATAACCAATCCATTCATTAAATTCCTAACACACATTCAACACCAACACCACAACCAAATTCATCCCTAATCAGTCATCATAAATATTATTATAACATATTTCAATAGGCAAATAATTTACTTACTAATTCGGCTCAATGTCTCCTCAACATCAAGCTAACCTAGCCTTATATGCAATGCTTACATCTTTTTCTTCCTAATGTTCCTTTATAAAAAAGTTGTCTTCTTTTAATGATAACTCTCTCCAAAAAGATCCAAATGCCATGATTCTTATGCTTCCCAAAACTAGATTTCCATTAGTCTTAATATATCCAAAATTTACATAAACAAAATCTACCTTCAA
This sequence comes from Erythroxylum foetidum, assembly GCA_026546835.1. NCBI lineage: Eukaryota > Viridiplantae > Streptophyta > Magnoliopsida > Malpighiales > Erythroxylaceae > Erythroxylum > Erythroxylum foetidum. The sequence continues at coordinate 19,540,702 of JANZLF010000222.1, forward strand.
GATATAATCTCCATCCAAATTCTATCTTGTTTCTGGTAAGAAATAGACTGGAAACTAATAGTCAATCCTCAATAAATAATTATCAAGAAATCTCCTAACCAAACTGTTTCACAGAAGCATTAATAAGACATCAATAATCATTTTTCATGTTTTATAGTTTCACTAATTCGGACCCTAAGGACCCTAAAAATAAAAAAAATAATACAAGGTTCTTGCATAGGGTTCTATCACAGGTAGTATTAGGGAAACAAGCATAACTTGAGTTCTAGTCATTATTTTGTGAAGCCACTTTCACAGAGGTCAAGCTAAGACCTAAATCCAAAACTTTAATTTTTTTTATTTGTTTCAAATTCTTGCTCTAAGGAAATGAAAGACAGATCAAAAGAGAAAGATGAAATTGAAACCAAAATTTCAACTTTCCTTCATAACTTCTTTCCTTCTCCACTTCTCTTCTCTTTTTCTTTCCTTCTCTTCTCATTTTAATTTTTATCTCTCTCCTGACCTTATGGCTGACCTGCACTCTAACCTCTATTGCCATTTTCATTAGAAAATTCAAGAAGGTCAAACTAGTTCATGTGTTACCATTCCATTGGTCCATATGTCACGCTTCTATTGGTACAAATGTTATCCTTCTATTGATCCATATATCACTACTTGTAAGGCTATACATATCACCAATTATAAGGCTACATATGTCATCATTTGTAAAGCTACATATGTCACCATTCTAAAGCCCCATATGTTACAAGTCTAGAGTGCCATTTTTCATATATTTACAATGCCACATGTCTTCATTTCATAGACCTAATCAACCTAAATTCCCATAAATCAATTTGTCTTGCTCTTTAACATTTTTCTCTTGAGTTAGTCTCTCAAATAGCTTCTTCTCTTAAGTGATTTCTTCAATAGCTTTTACTAGAGGAATTACTCGATTCCTCAACTGCTTAGTCTGATAACTGACTACTTTTATTGGTTCCTCCATATATCTCAAATTACTCGCAATCTCAACTTTCTGAGCTGGTAACATATGCCTAAATATATTATCCATATAAAAAAATGCATGTTTATAAGTAAAATATTGATATTCCTGATTCATACAAATTATCAATACAATTGCACATTAGTACAGTTCATCACTACAACCAATACAAATGCTCATCAATACTAATTATTCATATTGTCATATTGTATTTCTTATTTATGACTGTTAAGTTTCCTTTCTGTGTTAAGCCTACAAATTTTTTATAGGTGTGGATAACGGTGCTGTGGATATCCAAGGATATCAAACTATGGACATCGATGGTGTCTAACCATATCAGTAGCACTATTACCTTATATGCATACCCATCTATCCACAACTAAGATAGTAGAGAAGGAACTTTAACATTTTCTTTGGAATGCATTATGCTTTAGATTTGACCTGTACTTCTTAAGCATACTAGTATGAAATATGATATGGAGCTAAGTTCTTCCTAATGGCAACGCCAATCTGTAAACCAATAGATCCACTTTCTCAGTAATCTCATAAAGGCCAATATACCTATAGTTCCTCTTGCCCTATTATTGAACCTCAGCACTCCTCTCTATAGTGTGACACTTTCAAAAATACTTTGTCTCCCACCTGACACTTTATATCACTCCTATGTTATTTCATGTAACTCCTTTTGTCAGTCCTAAACTACCTTAATCCCACTACAGATGATTTTCATGTTATCAATTGTATCTTGAATCAATTATGGGTCGTCAATATCCTTTAGGCCCTCCTTGTCCTAAGACAAGGGCGTTTGCCATCTTCTACCATTTAATTTCATAAACATATTCTCTTGTTCTATATCATTGCCAACAATTTTAGAAGTTCTATTACACATACAATAACCACACATTCTGGACTTATTCTCTTCTTCAAAAATAAACCTCAAGCTATATTTTGTAAGTCTTAAACTAAACATTGCAAGTGTTAACCAATTATAAGAAAAGTAATTTATAGATTGCAAATCTAATGTAAATGTTTTTAATATGCAATTTCTATAAAACTACATTCCATTTCTGATACGTTAATTTTTTTTTGTAACCCGAGATACCTTAATTACATCTACTAATCATTAAATATTTCATAATATCAAGTAGGGCAAATATCTCCATGATGGTCTCTAATAATCTATAGTAGGTAGATATAGTTGATCATCACTTGCAAAGGTATCATTGTGCAATAACAACTTAATACTCTATCTTTGTAAGATAATACCATCCAATTCATGCATTTAAAGATTTTAGCATTAAACAGGACATATCCATTCATACAAAACAATTAATATCTAATAATAACACCAAACAAGACAATATATCAATGATCATAACTCATATATACAATTTGACAAAATTAGAGATCACATCTGTTTCGTTTCTAGTAATACATTTTGCATAACATATACTGCGAATATTTTCTAACATTTCTCAATTTTGGATTTCGAATTAACTAACAACTTAACCTGCAAAAATTAACAACTATTAATATGTATGATCCTCTATACAAGGTTTTCAAGTCCTTTAAGTAGTAATGATAACATCATCTCGAATTTAAGGGCTCAGTAACGTAATTCGGATACTTTACAACAATAAAAATATATATACAATCTCTATATTATGTTCAACTTCTTGTCCCTGAGTATTATAATTATCTGACTCCAATATTCACCTTTGATCCATTCAATATTCACCAATTCCTAAAATGGAACATTTGGTCTATATGATATAATTCAGTGAAAGTCTTTATAAAAAGAAGATTTCCCTCTAAAGTTACTTGTATGGTTCATGAAATCTTTCTCAACCAACTATATTAATCATTGTTTTTCAATAATTCATAATATTTCAACAAAATCAATTTATCTCATATCTTACATAATTAGAATATTCTATATACTAATGCTCGATGATGCAGTAAGCATGCACATTTACTCTTATGCCTTAGTATGTACCATTAAGACCATTACATCTTATTTAAAGATTTATTTTCAAAAGGTCACTAATTAATATCTCAAGCTGATGATACCTTGATTTCAATTGATTCTAGATAACATTTGGGTATCCTATTACTATACAAAAGTTACCTATCCATAGTGGTTAACATTTTAATATATCCACATAAATCCATGCTTATCCATATAAATCCACACTTTCACTATGCTACTCTAATTGATCTCAAATTTTTTTTCTATGGGGACTAGTGTTTAAGAGCATTTAATAATTCATAGATCACTCCCTGTACAATATCCAAGCATATAATACATACGTGCTTAGCAACATCATTTGTCAAGGTAACCATATTATCATATATGAACTAGTCAACTTAACCTTAAGGACTTTTATATATATCGCTATCATTTATTTCATCTTACATAACTATGTTCTCAATCAATTCAGAAATATAAGATAAATAACCATCATAAAATTCTAATATAAGATCCAATGATATAACCTTATACTAAATCATAAGCTCTTAACACAATAGTTAAATAACCATTTCAGTTTCAAGTTCAACCTCTCAAAGAAATAGAAATTTTGGTTTTCTTTCAACTTTGTTTGTACATTTTAAATCTTATCATTTCGACCTACATCTCTAGTTTTCTCAATCAAATCCACAAAAATGTATTCACATTTACATCAATTCAAATGTGTACAACCATAGCTTAAGACTGATGTCATATTCGATAATATAACCACAAATACGAGTTCATTGAATCTAGGTCTAACATCCTAAACCATGTAATGTCTCCCATACCTAAGTAATAAATATTCAATCACATGATTGATATAACACTTCTACTACCCCCTTTTATTTTCCAGCCCATTTTCAATCTTTACTAAATATGCTACTATGTCATGTTATTAACAACTTTTCATTTTCTCTCACTCAACGGGTCATCATTCTTCTCATTGTTTCTAATAGTTCAGACTCTTAAAGAATGTTCATACGTGTGACTTATTTAAACGCAACTAAAATTGGGGATCATTTGCCACTATGTGCTATGACACACTCAAGATGCACGTTTTCACAATTTATATTTATTTTTTCTTTGTTTTTGATAATTAAAAGAGTCACATCTATATTGTTGAGGTTCTTTTGAATATTTAGAACAACATAGTTGAATATCTTTATGTCTTAATGATTTATGTAATTTTTCTTCTAAACATTTTTTGTTATAATAATTCTTTTACTATCGAAATAGCACCTCCTAGATTGTATGCTACTAAATTATTATATTGTTTTATTAAAAATAGTTCTTCTACTATTTTATTTATTGGATAAGGTAGTTTTTGAATAAATATTTGTATATACTTTTCTTGTTCTGTTCGAGTTAATTTATAAAATTATTTTTTAAATTCACAAATATATTCTTCTAAATAATAAATATAACATATTCATATATTGTTTAGATGCCAAAAGGCCTTTTTTTCTTCATTTTCAATTTCTTGTTTATATGAAGTTATATCTTTTCCTGTAAATTCCTTATAAATTTCATTAGTTACTATATGAAAAGCTTTGATTAGTTCAATATCATTAAGAAATTCAGTAGTATTTTTTATTCAGACTTCATTATCTAATAAAATTTTTAAACTATACTAGTAGTTTATAAGTAATAAAATTCCATAAAGTGTTGCTATTAGTTAAACCTTCAAAAGGTTTTTCTAATTAGATTATTAATGCTAATGTATTAGACTGTTCAAGTAATAATTTTTTTGGAGATAAAACACAGTTTAAATTAAGAATTCCATCCGGGCCTAATGTTACATGTTTTAGTGTATATTCTATAGGGAATTTTCATATTTTATGTTCTTTTTTGTAATATACAAAGAGATCTAATTCTTCTTGTTCTATAGGTTTATAATTACAAGTATAAGGAGATTTATTTTATCTTGTTCTTTTATTTTCACTTTGACTTGTTTCTGGTTGTTCTTCTAGTTTTGAACTTGGTTGACCTACATATACTTATTGTTGATCCTATTCATAGCCAAAAATTATTTCATCTTGATCAGTAATAGGTTTTATTAATTCATAAGGTTTTTGTTCATTATTTAAAGTAAGTTTATTTACTGATTGAGTAATTTCTTCCAATTGATTTTTAATTTCCTTTTCTATATTTTCCATGGTTTTACTAAAGTTATATTTGATGAGCTAGATGGCTCTAATACCAATTTTTTGGTCTAATATGTTTATTATTAAATTTTCTATTTTTCTATTTTTTCCATCTATTGGATATATTATTTTAAATATTTTTTCATAACATTTAACTAAGGATTCTAATATTTTATAAATTTCTTTGATTTCATTAATTTGTTGTGATTAATAATTTTGATTTAATAATTGTATTATTTCTTTTAATTGATTTTTCAATATTAAGTTGTTTGTTTAATAACTCAAGTAATTGCTTAGTAACACTCATAAAATATTCTGAAGATGACTTTTTAATTCTTGAAGTTGTTTTTTTAATGTCAATTAATTCATCAAATAATTGTTCTGGATTTTTTTATTAGATATGCCATGTTTAGTAAATCTAATAGGTTTTTCTAATATTGTTGATTATGATTTGAAAAGATTAGATTCTTGTTTAAGTAATTTATTTTCACTTAAAGATAAACGAGGTATATCATAAGAACTTGATATATTTTGTAATTTTATAGGATATTAATATTTGGTAATTCTCTTAGACTAGTTTTTAAATTTATTCCCACTTTGGCTACATTATTAAATAATTGATGGATTTAAATTTGATCTGTATTTTTAAATTCAATACTATGATGAGAAGATAAAGCGTAACTAATTTGATAAGTAATTGAAAAAGGATATTGTCCTGTTGTCATTAAATTGTTATGATAAAATTTATAGGCTATAGTAATTGTTCCACCTAAATTTTGAGATTGTACAGGAATTCCTAATTTAAGGCGAGTTTTAAATTTGATTATTCTATAAGCTAAGTTGCCATTCATGATTCCTATGACTTGGTCTTTTAAATTAGTCATCCTTTCGTCAATAATAACCATTCTAACGGGAGAATCAATTCCTTTTTGAAAAGTAGACTTTAATAAAATCTGAATGGTTGAAAGATGTATATATCTAATTTTTTTTGTCTTTTTTCTTCAGAAATAGTTTGTAATTATTTATCAGCATCAAATCCTATATATCATATCGTTCATAATTTAGTACCTAATCACAGTATTCATTATATTTCAACAAGCCCATTATGACTACAAACATTTCATGTAATCATTTTAGGATAATCTAATAATTCATTTCGTCTCATTCATATCATCAATATACACACAAATGTAACATATCATTATATCCACTCAATTTAGTCATTCTTTGCAAATATTCACATGGTACATGTAAAGATATGGATGTAAATGCACATGAGACTCCACTTTCATTTTAATTTTGTTATGACTGAGCACCTATTTAACTGTTCCGTGTCTATTGTAGATACCAGGCTCATTTTAGATACTATCTTGTATCCATTGTAGATATCGAGCTCATTTCATATACTGTCCTGAACCCATTGTGGATACCAAGCTCATTAATCGTTGAGCCTGTGGCTCCGTGCGCACATTTATGAGCTTTAAGCTATTTTCAGGCTGGTCAGTCCAGTCACAACTCCTTTATCTGATCATGCATATCAATGGCATGAAATATACACATAGTTCACACTTTAATACATTGTTTAATCAAATGAATATTCAATCATGTGCATGTAGATGTGTCATGTTTAATGCATGCTCAATTGATTATCCCGGGAATGTATCCTTATTAAGTCTTGACCATTCATTCATTATAACTTACACATAAGTTGTTTGAAATGATGTTTATACCTTAAGTAAGTTTGATCACTCTTAATTCATCAATCATATGATCACCAATCCTTTTTTAATGTTTTATATTCACATAATTTCCCAATTCTCATTCATTTATAAATAACTCACATTGTTCATATCCTTAGAATCACATTTGCATTCAAGGGAACATCCTTATACCATTAATAACTCATACTTCACAAATTCATATGCATTGATATCAAACAATCCATTCCTTAAATTATAACATCAATTAATAACCTAAACTCATCAATCACTTAACCAATTGATTCATCATCAAACTAAGTTTATTTTAAGCCTCAATCAAGTCCAAATACACTAATGTATAGTTCCTTATCTTTATATGATTCAACCAAAAAGCAAAACATAATTATTTCTCACTACCAAGCATTTCCATGATTGAGGGAAGGAAGCAATACAATTCCCACGATCGTGGGATGGGTGAACCGAAAGTTAGCCTTCACTTTCCTTCCACTTTTCTTTTAAAATTTTGACACCTTCAAGATAGTTCATCAATTATACCTTAGTTATTCCTTAAAAATATTTCAATTCCTCATCAATTCATCTCTAATTCCAATTCAAATCATTCCTTTGGTACTTCATAAATTATGTCTTTTAAGTATCAAAATCAAAACAGAACATAACCAATCCATTCATTAAATTCCCAACACACATTCAACACCAACAACACAGCCAATTTCATCCTTAATTGATCATCATAAATGTTATTTTAACATATTTAAATAGGTCAATAATTCACTTACTAATTCAGCTCAATGTTTCCTTAACATCAAGCTAACCTAACCTTTTGTGCAATGTTTACATCCTTTTCTTCCTAATGTTCCTTTGTGAAAAAATTGTCTTCTTTTAATGATAACTCTCTCTAAAAAGATCCAAATGCCATGATTCTTATGCCCCCCCAAAACTAGATTTCCATTATTCTTAATATATCCAAAAATTACACAAACAACATCCCCCCTTTAAAATATAATCCCCATCCAAATTATATCCTATTTTTGGTAGGAAACAGGCTAGCAAACAATACTCAATAAATAATTATCAAAACATATCCTAACCAAACTATTTCACAATGTTTATGAAAATGTTCAATGGAAATGAGCTTTATAAATGGTTTTGCTTGTTATCCATTATAAACATGTTACCCATGAGCTTTTAAGCTCACCCCCACTCTCTTTCCGCTATTCAGGTGATGAGAAAGAGATCAAGTGAAAGTGAATCAAGGCATAAATCCAAATTTGCATGTTTTGTTTTGTTTTGGAGTAATCTGTGTAAAACAAAGCTGTAACTGCATTTGAGAAATTATCATTCAAGTATCCTGTGTAATTTGGGAATTTTGGAATATTAATGTATTGATGATGCAATATGGCTTGGAATGCCATTAAAGTTTTGTAAAATTCTCATTTTGTTGTTAATGAATTATGAATGATATATAGATGAGGATGATGAATGTTGAGCATGAATGGTTGATACATATACATATATATACACATCAGTGAGATGCTATGGAAAAGACACATATGAATTATGAATAATGAGATGTAGTTAAATGTGACAAGTCAAATGAGCTGAGATTTAAGAAGGGATGAAGAAAAGTTAGAATTTAAAGGGTTATAAAATGATGTTGCATAGAGGAAGTGAAAATGGGACAATTTTCAAGCTTTTCATGGGGGTAGGAATTGTGTTCTGAATTAAGGAAGAAAACATGATTAATCTAGATAGAACTAGACAAAGTTGTCTTTTAGAAAGTTGTAACATATCCTCTTAGCTTTCCAATGATATAAAGTATGTAAATTTAGGATATTGGAGTGAAAAGATATGAGCATTATAGGTGATGATGCTACACGGGAAATATAAACATGACAGCTATGGTGAATGATGAGAGTTTGTGTGTGTGATAAGTTATTTGAGATCAGTTTTGGGAGTTTAATGCTCCCAAATTGGTAATTGAATGTTTAAGGGGTATTATTGCATTAGAAGAAGTGAACTCGGGAAGATTATGCGTGAATATGATGTTAGAATGGATGTAGGAAGCATTAGAGGGGTTTTGGAGGGGTGTGAGAAACCCCCATATCCGTTAGATGGACTTTAGGTCCATTTAACGGACCTTCATGTTTCAAAAAGATCCCCAGCTTTGCCCATGTCCGTTAAACAGACTTGTAGGTCCGTTTAATGGACCTTCTCGGGTGAAAATGGCTCCTAACCCTAACGGACATCCACGGGACAACTTCAGTACATTGTAATTTTTGACCTCTTAAATGGCACAATCTCACTTTATGGTCTTCATGAAAGTTGTATATCTAGAAGTATAATTTTAAATAGTCTAAGAAACAACTCAATCCGACATATGTAGCAAAAGTGATGACAATTGTGCCAAGATAGGTACAATATGATTGATGGTATAAACATGTTAGATTTTTTCAGGCATAACTTCCTCCTCCAACCTCCAAATGAAGTGATTCTTGAACCAATAGATTCCTAGCACATGTATTTATCTCTACATAAAAATTGGTATCTTTTGGAGTTGATTTGAAAAAGTTTGATGGAGAGAAAGTGAGGGATCGATTGCGAGAGTGTGATTGGGGTATGAACACACTTTGACTTTTTAAGCATATCTTAATCTATAGAGCTCCGATTAAGATAGTTCTTGCTTCAAAACAAACTAGAGACTTAAAATTGCAATTTCTTTGCAGAAGTCAAATTGAGATTCTAGTTTGAAGTATCCCAAAATCTATTCTGAATTAGAAGAAATGAGATTGTAATTTGGGTGATTGACTGATATGGGCACACCGCCCTTGTGAGATGTTGGCTAATGAGGGTTCTTTGAAATGACCCTACATGGTAATAAGCTCAAGGTTTATGACTCTGGATGTTGGGCTCCAAAATCGGGGTCCAACATGTTATGATATCAGATTAAGAGTTGGGTTTCGGAAACAAGCGAGATCCAACATTTGTGGTATCAGAGTAAGAAGATGAATAGATGATGGTTCAGTAGATTTCATGAGAATACGCTCACGTTTCATCGTTTTCGTAAGAGTTGGATTCTAGAAACAAGCAGGATGCAATAAATGTTCTAAATGGATTTCTTATATGGGTTCAGTTTAGTGAACTAGTTTTTTAACAAGCATCCACACATTTGTTTAAGTATTTCTATACTTTAGTCTATAAGATCAACTACTTTCTCCATAAGGAAAAAAGAAAACACGTGCTAGTCTTTTTACATTTTATTAATGTCCATGCTTAATGGAATAATGATTATGAATAATTTAGAGATAATACATGAATATAATATAAATCTCATTATAATTTTATTTGTAATGTGTAATTATCCTATGAACTTTATCATATACATGTAAATATGTAAAAGATAAAGAATGCCTTTAATTATTTTTAACTAAACTACAACTAACCGATTAACTATAGGGTATAAATCAACAAATAGTCCACTAACAAATTTTAGAAATGTAAAAAAGTGTTACATTTGTGATGATGTGACAATTTATTGATGAAAGTTTATCCTCGTTAAATTTTTCATCTATTGAAGATCTAATTTGAACATTTAAAAAAGTTATGGTTGAACTTGTACGCTCTAAAACGTTGAGATTGAAGTTTTATTCTAGTGAAAACTTTATACTTCAAATTGCTTTTTTGGCCTCTCTAATAAACACTCATACTTTTGCTTAAATATTTCTTTACTTCAATTTATGATATTAATTGCTTTCTTTATAAGAACAAAAAATATTACGTACTACTTTTATTGTTTCATCAATATTCAGTCTTGATAAAACTATAACTAAGAATAATTTAATAATAATGCATAAATGTAAATTGAATATCATAATTATGATGTCATAGTATTAAAATGTAAAATATAATTAATAAAAATAAATAAAGATAAGAGTGCCTTTATTAATTAAAATAATAATATTACAATTCAAATTGTATTCCTAAAATATATTTTGGAATAGAGATTGATCACAAATATTTAGGAAATTCTGAACAGATAGACAGCATCTAATGTGATGTTCACGTTGAGCCAAGTGAATAATATGAGCTTATTTTAGGTATTGAGTTAGCTCCTTCTCACTGCTATTCTAGTTAAAATTACACATATAGTTTTGAAGTCTCATCACTTCAGTGTCATTGACCTAATTAATCTATTGTTAGATAGAGAAGTAAAAATAATATTGAAACATAAAAGTTTCATAGTTAATAGTTCCTAAGTAATTATATACATTGGGATGGTAGACTTGCATCTCCATGTCTTTTCTATGTTCCCATTTTCCCAATGAACTATGTATGTATAACCTGGCAGTCCTATTGCTTACAATGAGGTTTAAAACAAACGTCATCATCAATTCAATTCTCATGGAGCATTAACATGTTTGCCACTGCCACACATTGCTGAACTATCAGGTTCGTAGTTTATGTATCGACTAGGAGCAGAAGTGCGGCGAAACCCTTTTGGCAAGCAATTCTCAGCATCTCTACCATGAAACCAACCTCGTTTATGACCTGTTTCAGGCTTCAAGGTCGTGTAATTTGGGTCCTCCGACTCCAATGGCCTTGTAGCTGCCACACCCATAGCTTTGGCCTTGAAACCTGTCATCATTGCAGGTGGAGACAAAAGGAGAAGACAAAACACAACCATGAAACTAAGACTGATAGACATATCTGAACTTGATTTTCCCCCTTCTCCCTTCTGTAGCATACAAAGTGTTGGGGTTTTAAAGGCCTTGGATATATAGAGGATACAAGAGGAAAAGCTTTAACAAAGTTTAGCTCGTGAAGGAAATGAAGAAGATATGGATATGGCCAGCTCATAGCTGGCGAAACAAATGCTGAAGTCTTCGGTACTGCAACTTTGTGTGGGGAGTTGGGCAATTGAAGCACTTTTTTCCAGAATGCCCGTGCTCTTCATTACTGCTTTCCTGAGTTTCTTATGTCAAAAAGTCAAATTCTATAGACTATTATTTTGAACCTTCTCATTATCTTATTATAGATATTCCTTTGGGTCATTAGTCTTGAGATGGATGATAATATGGAGAACTATGTAAAAATATCCCAAATCATACTATTATAGAAATACAAAAAGATGCTTAATTGATAAGATTTTGATTCAGGGTTATTTTTAATTGGTGTATCCAGATTATATGGGTTTTGCCATTGTCTTATGATGAGAAAAGTTACCCTTTAAGAAGTTTTGAAGTAATTAACTAGAATGTTAAGATAATTAAGTACTTTTGCCACTTACTATATGTTATAATACTGGTGAAGCCAGAACGATGATCGACAAACTAGGAGAATTTAATGTGGTAGTCCATGTCAATGGAGTGAGTAAACGCGAAAAGGTACCCTGTGAGCAGATGGAAGTTATTTATTGGTCCACCTCAGAGTAGCAAGTCACCTATATTGCCAACTTGTTAGGTTCGATGCTTAATGATGCGTCAAACTCGATTAGCTGTCCCCCTTGGACATTTAAGTTCACCAAGGTGCAAGATCTAAACGACCCTGACTAGTAAATGTCAGACGACAGGTACTGCTACTTTTCTTGTTTTTTTTTGAGAAAGCAGGTACTTCTTTTAATTCTTGCTAGATAGATATCAATTAATCAAGTTGGACTCGGAAAGTTGGTTAATGACTTCCAGTATATATCATTATGATGAAACAATTTAATGTGGCTCGAAACTATGTAATGGGAGGAGTGTTGGTAATTGGCCATGCAATTACGAAAAACAAGTTTGTAGAATCAGGTTCTTGCTTCTGGAAAATCTGAACAAATAGATGAATAATTCTAACGTTTTTTATAACTAGCATAATGTGTCACTGTTAGCACCAAAAGGGTTTTTAAGGGGAATATGAATTTCATTACCAGTCTTTGACGAGAATGCATAATAGGGCATCTATGAGGCTACTTCTCGGAGTTCTGAGTTAAGTAAGGATGTACCAGGTGAGCCTAATACTGAAATCGCTAACAATATGGACAAGGATAAGGCTGTATTGAAATTTGTTGATAAGGGGGAATCAGCAAAATCTAGACAAGGATCTACTAGGAAAAAGGTAAGAAAAACAACAACAGGGAAATTCCCCAATCTGACAGTCCTCATTTGGAACACTAGAGGGCTTTAATGACCCTCTCAAAAGGGCTATGGTAAAGGAGGTAGCTAGCAAACTTATTTTGTGGGTCTTCTTGAAACCAAAATTAAGGAACCTTATTTATGTAACTGTCTGAATTTCTTGGGTACTCAATGGAAGTCTTTCTCTAACCATCAATGCCACCATAATGGGAGAATAAGTTGCTTTTAAAATTCTGATAGGATGGAAACTTAAAAGATTGAAGAAAGTAACCAACATATCCATCTTAACTATCATTTAGGAGGTCATTCCACTAAATTTGATCTTACTATAATCTATGCGGCTAACTTTAGCTTTCAGAGAAGCAAATTATGGTTTGAAGAAAATGATGGGTTGATCTGAGCAAACTTCAAACCACCTTTTTAGGAGACACTAAAGAGCTCACAAACCTTCTAAGTTGTGTGGATTTGATGGATCTAAGCTCAACTGGTCAGCTTTATAGCTAGTCAAATAAGCAACAAGGTAGCCTGTACATTAGGAAAAAACTTGATAGGGCTCTAGTGAACATAGCATGGGTACAACAATTTGCACAATCTTACATGCATTCGGAGAAAATCTGTTCTCTGATCATTGCTATTTGTTGATTCAATATTTATTAGAATCTATGTACTTTGGGCTCTATTTAGATTTTTTAGTGGAGTTACACAACTGGGGGGCTTCTCAAAATTAATTGACAAATGTTGGAGACAAGAAGTGAAGGGGTGTAAAGCATATCAACTCATACGAAAGCTAAAACTTGTCAAAGCTACTCTCAAAGGATTCACGGATCAAACCTCTCGTGACCTTATTTTGCTTAAGGAGAACCTGAAACTAGCCCAAGAAAATTGTTACAACTCAACTTGTGACTCATAATTGAGATGCACAAAGCTGAAATTGCTTATCAAATATCAAAAGGTTCTGAACCTTCACAACTTATCCTCAAGCAAAAAGCAAGAATTAATTGGTTGAAGGATGGGGACTTGGATACAAAATTCTTTTACTCTATACTAACTTCCAATCGAAACAAAAATAGAAGAGTTGAATTACATGAAAATAGAGGTAACGTGTATTCAAATCAGGAAAACCTTCTCAAGCTAGCAAGGAATTTTTTTTTGTACAGCTAATGGGATCAGAGCATAATGAGCTACCAACTTACAACATGACAAGAATTAGGGAAGGTTCAGTTCGACAGGAGTTAAAGGGTTTGTTGGTATTACTTTTTTCAGGAGAGGAAGTAAGGAGAACATTATTTAGCTTACACCCCTCAAAAGCACTAGGACCCTATGGAATTTTAGCCTGGTTCTTTCAGCACACTTGAAATACTATGAGCGAATTGTTTACAAAAATTATATTGTAGTTCTTTTCTTAGAAGATGCTCCAAGAAATAAACCACACTTATATCATTTTATTGCCAAAAAATTCATCCTTTGAGAATGGTGGACTTCAAACCAATTTTGTGTTGTAACACTATTTATAAAGTCATCATCAAGCTCCTAGCTAGAAGGCTAAAGAATATGCTTAAGTAACCTATAGATGCCTCTCAAAGAGCCTTCATTTAGGACAGGATTATAGGTGACAACATTATGTTTCTTCCAGAGATATTAAAAGATTATTCATAAAAGAGGAGAATAAGTAGTTGCTTGTTAAAAATTGACTTTTACAAATCCTTCGATATAGTCGATTGGATTTTTATACAACCATGCTTAGAAGCTATAGATCTTCCTGGTTAATTTGTTAAGTGGATCATGACCAGCGTCAAATCAACATCTCTTGGTGTGCTTGTTAATAACATTCTATCACGGGCAATAAGACAAGGAGATCACCTATCCCTTTATCTCTTCATTATAGTAACAGAGGGACTTCTCAACTACTAAACAAGTTCACTTCCTTCAATGGAAATTTCAAACCCATTACAAATGCTTATAACGTAAGCTAACTCAATTGATTTTTATAGATGACCTTATGCTTGTTTATGGTGCAGACAATTACTCCATCGATATCTTGCTTCAATCTTTGAATATTTTTTAAACTGATTTGGATTTAAAATCAACTCAGATAAAAGCAACTTGTATATGTCTTCAGATGTGCGAAATAATTAAGAGCTTAGCTGAACCATGAGTTTGCTCATTTAACCCCCATTATTCAAATACCTCAGAGTTCCTATTCCCACCATAAAATGTAACACCCCTTATATAGAACCACAACCATCCACATATAAGGTATCTAATTTCCTATGCATATATTCATGACATGCATTTCAGATCAATGTTATACATATACACATTACAAAACTCCCCAATGCTTAACATTATCATTTAACAATACTAAAACATTTTTACATTTACATGGTAATCCAAAAGAAAACATACAATTTCTTTAACCATTACATGTACAATCATCTTTAACTGAAAATACCTGCCATAAGTACTTTTACTTCTATCTGTTGGCCTTAGTCCTTGTAGATGTTCTCTGTACCTCAGTCCTATAACTTAGACCTACAAGGATTAACACCTGTGGTAAGCTTGAAAGCTTAGTGGGGAAACATTTAGTTTAGATGACCACTCACAGCAGTCATCCGTGAAGCGCATACATTCATAAACATTGCATAAATATAAATAATGATGGCATACTTAATTAAATAAATAATGCAAACATGCTTCAATATTTTTTCATATACCATAAATTCAACTTCAAAACTCAAACATTAATATTCAGCACTCAATTATACAAATTATCAATTCAAATGCAAATGCTCATTCATATACCGATTATTTATGTTGTCATACTATATTTATTGTTTATATCTCTTTATTTTACTTTCTGTGTTAGGCCTACACATTTTCTGTGGGTGTAGGTAACACGTGCTTTGAATATTTGAAGAAATCAAACTATGGATACCCAAAGGTATCAAATTGTGGATACCTGAAGGTATTAAAATGTGGACATCGGTGGTGTCAAAGTGTAGCAACTACAATATATCTTATAGATATGCCTATCTATCCACAACCAAGATAATAGAGCAAGCACTACACCATTTCCTTTAACCATTGTAAATTTCACAATTCGTATATTAACAAATTATATGATATGCATTTAAGTCATAAAATATATATTTGCTTTCGTACATACAATTCATGGCTTACCACCATATAAGGGTATCAAAATCAGACTTTTATAGCCATACTATACACATATGAGTAATGAATATACATACAAATCATTTATGTACATGTAAACTTCTTGGAATGCTTTATGCTCAATCTTATATTCCAATGTTCATATCTCCCAATTCACCCGTGGTTTGTCCTATTTCATTAATTTCTAGGTGTTTGAAAATTTTCTTAGTCATTCTTAAAGGTTTGGATAAGATGCGGTAGAAGTCAGAAACAAAAACAATGTTACGATCATGATAGACTCTCTCTCCATTCATACCACTAATTGTTCCTTAATATTCATATAGAAAAAGTCATAATTGGGTTTTAAGATCTTCTAGAAAAATTTTCTCTAAATTTACAATTTCTATAGAACTAAAAATTAGATCATTTTGACTTCTAAATCATAAGATATAGGCAAAATATCATAAGCTACTCCAAAATAGGTGCAACATCAGATTACCTTTTTTGATATCAATTTACAAGGTCATAGAGCCACAATTAAGTTAGAGTCCCTTCTAGAGATATTTAGATCTATGTATTAGGTGTCATATGAAACTAAAATCACACAATTTAAAGGTCTATAGGTTGAGTTATTACTAAAACAATGTGACTAAATCATTAGACTGAATTCCACTACACAATACTCTCTTATCACATTCATCCAATCTATGCAAGGTAACACTAAAGTAATGCGAACACAACATCCCAAAAATTATTCCACATCCAAATGATTCTTTATATATATTCAATCATACAGAAATACAAAAATGAACTAAGTGAAGTCCCAAGCCTGAAAATTGACAAAGTAGGTCTTCTATTGCCTTTCCTTCCCTTCCTCTTTGGCTTTTCTTAACTCACCAACTAGAAGCACCAAAAAGTATACCACTCAATCCCACGTCCATGCTTATAATTTCATTCCTTCATAAGCAAAGTAAGAAGAGATAAAGTTGAAGAGAAAAGCCCAAACTTTTACCTTGATTTTCACCTAAGATTGGCTTGATTTCTTACACGAAAAATGATGGGATAAAGAAGGTCAAATGGAGAGGAGAAAAATCTAAACTTAGAACCCCCAAAATTTCGTGCATTTCCCCTATCCATATCCCCATTCTAGAACTTTCAAGACTCACACATATGCTTAATCACTATTGGATACACATGCTTTATTATTATTGGTCACACATGCCTTAATCCAATTGGTCCATATGTTAACTTTAGAAAAATTGCATATTGGTCCTTCTTCTTGTTGAAATTTTATAGTTTAAGTGCTTTAAATTCTATTTGACACACCAAGATATACTTGAAAACTCTTGGGTTTTACATAAGGAGCTAATCCTCAGCTCAAGGGAGCTCATGTAAGCTATAAGTGGTTTTGACAAGACTTTCCCTTAGCTCAAGTGTCTAAAGTTGGCTTAAGGTGAGCTCGTGGGAGTTCATTAAAACCATTTAATAGCTAGAAAGCTAGGGATAAGCTCCATTGGACTCAATTGAGATTACCCCAGCTCATCTTTGATTCTTAGGAATGAAGCTAGCTATGAAAGTGTTCACATTAGTTAAGCTAGAAGAGCCAATTAAGGAGCATAAGTTGGAGTTGAAACAAAAAACTTAATAGGAAAACTTGGTGGTGCTAAATGGACACTAGGGTGTACCATGAGCTGTAGCACACTATAATGCATCTTCCCATGTATGCACTTATAGTGCAATTTCATTTTATCCACACACGTACATGTATTTGACTAAGAAAGGATGAAATTGACCATTGGGGAAGATTCTTGCCTTAGAATGAATATACATGACACCCTTTCACCAAGGTATATGTACTTTGGATGAAAAGATGTGTTGTTTAGACCAATGGTTGTGACCATTCATCTAAAAAGGGGTTCATATACAAGAATGAATGGTCATGAGTGTACCATTATGAATTTAAGTGAAGATACATGACTCTTTGCCAAAGGATGTTTCCCTTGGCTAAGAGTCATGATGTTTCGCCAAGAGACTTAACTCTTGGAAGAGTCATGACTTTTCAAAGGAACCTTTTGGTAGCCTATAAAAGGGAATTGCGTAGTTCCTTTGAAAATGTTTTTCTTTTCTTTGGCTAAATACTACACCCTTATCCCCCATCTTTGACTCAAAAACACTCCCTTCCTTCAAGTCTTTATACATTGAAGCACTCTCCTATAAAATTGTTTTTAAGCTTAATAAAAGCATTGTGGGTGAACCATAAGGATTGCTAATTTCACAATTTAGTAAATCTTCCGACTTTAGTGCATTGTGACAAGATCGATCTACTCTATCCATTCCAATAATGACGAGTTGGAGAAGAAGGAGAAGCTATAGTGGATCTCCACAAGGGATGCAAAACTTCAAGCATACAAGGAGTTATTTTACTACGTTTCATATTAATATATCATCATAACCTTCTTAGTGACATTCATAGAATCTTGTATGCTTAAGAAATCATGAGATTTCTTGTTTAAGTTATGATCTAAAATCAAAAAATGGTATAAGAGCTTTAGGTTGAAAGCATGATTTGAAATGATTTTATGATCATAAAATTGACATACTAATATGTTGGTATATATTTTTTAATGCAATCATGATTATGGCATATGAACATATTTGTTACTGTATGTTCTACGCGTGATAGTTGCCATGCTAAATTGAAGGCTTTATTGAGAGCATGGTTTATGAAATAATGAAAGCATGTTGAAATATTTCTAATTGAATGCTATATGTATTTCTTTTGCAATTTTTTAGCATGAAATAGTTGTTTCCTATGCATGTTGCTTAATTAGGTCTTTTTATGGTAGAAGTGCACTTACATGTGATAATTGCATCAATGCATATGACATGTAAGAATATTGTTGTTGAATTCAATAAAGACCACACCATGAGTGCCTACTTACGTGAGATGTCATGCATGATTCATCAACTTAAATCTATTGGTTATGTGCTCACTGATGAGCAACAAGTTCAAGCAATAATTCGTTCCTTGCCTAATGAGGAGTGGAAATTGATGAAGGTCATTCTGCACCATAACTCTTCAATCAAGTCATTTGTTGACATTGCAAGGCATCTTCTGCTAGAGGTCGAGGTGAAGGCCATCAAGAACCATACAAAGGCATATGTTTCTCAAACTTCCTTTCCCCACAAGAACAAGTTTAAAAGGAAGAAGAAAAGGAAGGATGGTCAAGACAATAGGAATGGTGTCACCTTGAAAAAGTTCAAGAACAAGCGCAACAAAGCCAAGTTGAAGTGCTTCAATTATGGAAATAAGGGACACTTTGCAAATGAGTGCAAAGCACCTCCTAAGGTACATAATCCCTTTTCTATTTCAATTTTGCATGTTGTGTCAATCACATACTTAATTGAACCTGATTCTTTGTGGATTTTAGACTCAGGAGCAATGGACAGTATAACCAAAGAAAAGTCTTAGTTCGTGGCCTTTAGGTAGTTTCCAAAGGGAGTAAAGCATATTTCTGTGGGGAACAATGCAAGCCTTGAAGTAGAAGGGATACGAACTTGTGGAGTTCCTCTGAACAATGAACATTTGTTATTAATTGTTGTTCTATATGTAACTAAGATTTTGTTGGTTTCTATATGTTCCTTATTAATGTTTGGATATTGCTTAAATGTCTTTAATAAATCTGTGGATATTATTAAAGATAATGCAATTGTGTGTTCTTATTTAGTAAACAACAGATTGTTTGAATTGTACGCGAGTGTTGCTACTTCTAGTTGTTATGTAACTGAGGTTACTACATAAATGACTTAGCATGAGCATTCGGGACATACTGGATAAGAAAGTATGACTAAGTTGGCCACACGTGGCTTACTTGGATCATTTTCTAAGGTCTCTATACCAAGTTGCCAATCATGTCTTGTTGGCAAGGCCATAAGAAAGCCTTTTGGCAAGGCAACTAGAAGTTAAGAAGCTTTAGAATTAGTTTACTATGATCTTTGTATCTTGAATTGGGTTTAGATACTTTATCACATTCATTAATGATTGTACTCAATTTACCTATATGTTCTTACTAAAGCATAGGTGTGAAGCATTGAGGTGCTTTGAAAAATAATTGCACTTAGTGGAAAATCAATTGGATAAGAAGATCAAGTCACTGAGGACTGATCATAGTGTCGAGTACATGTCAAATGATTTTAAGGCATTTGTGACAAAAGGGAATTTTGGTAAATCACACTTCCTTGGACTCCATAACAAAATGGAGTAGCCGAAAGCAAGAATAAGACTCTTATGGATATGGTGCGATCCATGATGGCTAAGGGTAACTTAAATATTGCCTATTGGGGCAATATATTGTTTAGTGTAACACATATTTTGAATAGAATTACCTCTAAGTCTATTGATTCTATGCTGTATGATTTATGGTCAAAGAAAACCTTTAACTTAAGCTATCTTCATCCTTAGGGATGTGCAGTTTATGTACACGCTATAGATCACCCTCTTAGGAAATTAGGCCCTAACGGGAGGAAGTGTGCCTTCCTTGGTTATTTTAAGCATTCTAAGAGGTATATGTTATTGGATATAAGTCATAAGATTGGAAATGTCTTTGAATTAAGAAATGCCAACTTTATTAAGGATGAGTTCCCTAAAGTTGGTGAATGTTGTGATTTATACACATTGGTTGAGACCTTTGTAAAAGGTCAGTCTAGTGTTTTGGAAGCACCATTGACTACACCTTCCATAGTGGAAGTTCCTCAACAAGAGGTTATTCAAGTGCCTTCTACATCCCCACTTGTTAATGAATAATAATAAGAAGTTCTTAGCGAACAATTTTAAAAGGGAGTTGGGGTAGCTCAAGAGCCACATGATTAGGCTATAGGGCATGTTCATGATGAGCCTCCTTCCATGCCTAATTTGAGACATTCAAATAAGCAATTTGGACCATCAAAAGAATTGTGGATTTTGGAGGGAAGTAAGGCAAACTTGGTGTCATTTGAGATTGATGAACCAAGTAATGTGCAAGAAAGGTGTTCACAAAGAGAAGTGGCTAATGGAAATACAAGATGAGATGAACTTGATGCATCTCAATGAGGTTTGGGACTTATCTGAATTACCTCATAGTCGAAGGGCTATTGGGAACAAGTGGGTTCTTAAGATAAAATTGAATTCTGATGGTAATATTGAAAAGTACAAGGTATGAATTCTCTTGTTTTGAAATTCTATTCCATCATACTATTACTTATTATTGTGGCTTATTTGGACTTGGAATTGCGTCAAATGGATGTAAAGAACACCTTTCTTAATGGTGATTTGAAACAGGAGATTTACATGCAACAACCTGAGGGGTTTATTGTAAAGGGTCAAGAACACAAAGTATGTAGACACAAGAAGTCTATATATAGTCTTAAGTAAGCTTCAAGACAATGGTACTTGAAGTTTCATAATGCAATCAAAAAATTTGGTTTTGTAATGATGTATAAAGATCATTATGTTTATATGTACACTTCTGGGTCTAAATTTTCCATTATGACTCTATATGTGGATGCCATATTGATAGTAAGTAACGAGTTAAGTTTGTTGAAAACAATGAAAGGATGGCTGTCTTCCACCTTCGACATGAAGGATATGGGAGAAGCTGCCTATATCCTTGTTTTTAAGATCCTAAGAGATAGGAAAGCTAAGATGTTGGCCTTGTCTTAAGAAACTTATATTGATAAGATTCTTGTAAGGTTCAACTTGACAAACACAAAACCAATGAGTACACCACTTGCATATGGTTGCAAGCTTGGGCAGGATTTGTATCCTTACAATATTTAAGAAAAGGAGGAAATGAAAAAGGTGCCATACCAAAGTGCCATTAGAAGTCTAATGTATGTTATGTTGTATACTCAGCCTGACATTAGCCAAGTGAAAAGGTTCCTTAGGTATCTCAAAGGTACAAAGGATTGTCGGCTATGTTACCAAGGAGAGAATCTTAGTTTACATGGATACATTGATGTTGATTAGGGTGATGATCGTGATTCATGCAAACCTATATCTAGCTATGTCTTCATGCTAAATAATGGGACTATTTCTTATAGTAGCAAGAAACAAACTTGTACAACATTGTCAACAATGGAGGCTGAATTTGTTGCCAGTGCCTTAACTATGCAAGAGGCCTTATGGCTTAGAAATTTTATTCAGCACTTAGGGTTAATTATGCCTTTGAAAAGGACCATAACTATCTATTGTGATACTATGGCAGCTTTGGATTACACTAAGGACCTTAAGTATCATTGATAGACTAATCACATTAGCAAAAGGTATCATTTTATTATAGATGCAATAGAGGGGGAGAAATTAAGTTAGATAATGTATTTATGTTTCAGAACCCGACCCGGAGGACCAAATTCTGACTGTTGGATCCGAGACCCAACCACATATAACTTACCACTTTTGCTTTCCTGAAATCTTGCGCTTAATTCATTGCAGTGCTATTCGCAGCTGTTCCATAAAAGTGATGAGTGTACACTACCTAAACATCAAAATCATGTATTGACTTGTTCATATCAAATGTAGCTTAAAGCTTCACGGTCGCATAGAGGCAAGAATCACCTTAATCGGAGTCATATAACTCAAGATATTCTTCAAAAACCTAAGAGAGT
>JANZLF010000222.1:19563558-19575350 GCA_026546835.1 Erythroxylum foetidum
ACATATTTAATTCTTGCTATCTAACTCATTTAATCACATTCATGTATTACCTAACTCATTTAATGCTATCATATATTAATTAATGTCACCTTAATTAATGCTAATCTAACTTAATCAATTTAATCTAATCATGCTTAATTTTAAAAAAAAATTTTGGGGCTAACATTATGTACCTATCGGTGGCTGGCCCTATGACTAAGCCATTGCCACCATTTCATTTTGCTAAAAAAGTCAAGGCAATGGGTCTTCATAGATTATTAAATGTTGGTGTAATTTCTCCTTCTTATGTCACACATGTAATACGTTTGATAAATGAAAAGTTCTTTATCAATTATTGGTGCATTTCACTTTGAAACCACAATGAAAAATGTACCTGTCAATTATAGGTTGAGGTTGGTTTTCTCACTTGAGCCATCTGCCCTTGCATCTTTGTGTAAGATCAAGGATGAGACCACTAAAGTCTTAAATATATGTTATCTCTTAAAAGGGATATGTGACTTATGTGTCATACATTTAAGTGGGAGTCATGAACCAACACATGACAACTTTAGTTTTATGTTCATCTTGATATGAATGCATCAAGATAGGGTGATCAAGGTCGTTAAGTTTTTATGTCCACTCATATATACTATCTTAGGATTTCATTCTCAAGAATGAGAATACGAAGTATTTCATGGTTGTTTGCCTGTCCTCCTACTATTGACAATAATAGGAGTTACACATTTGAATGTTTTAAGAGGGAGAATTGACACACCCCTCCAAGTGGGAGTGGAGTACTAAAACATTTAAGGATGTGTTTAGGGAACATCAAAAGAATGTGTTCCAAATATTCCATATTTAACCATGAAATCGACCAACTGAAGAAAATAAACACTTTGTCTCTTGTCTTACTTATATGTGAAATTCTTCATTCAAACGCCTTAGTAACTATGGCTTGCTATTATGAAGTTGAGGATTATTATGGTCTTCTTAATTGGTTGTCAAAGGTCTCAGGAGAAATGGAACTAGAGTATCCTCCTTTTAGATGATCATGCTTTCTTAAATTTTCTAGTATTTTAAAGCTAAAGGAAAGACATGAATGCATAAGTTACCCGCATAAGTATAATTGCATGAGTTGTATAACTATGATAGCATATGTTGCACACTATAAATGATACACAATTATATTATTCAATCTTGGTGCCACATATTGTTTTGTACAATATGAAATATTGAGTGTGATGTGAGAAAGAAACCAAATGCACTTAAGGTTTAACACAATCAAGAGTTTTATGAGTTAAAACTCACAAAGGAGATTGAATGTGATTGAACATATGTATCAAAATGTCTTAGGGTTTTAGAGGCATAACTTGATTTTTTCAAGTAAGTTTAATTTGTTCAAACTTAAGGAGAGTGACAATCTTTCATTATGGTTCTAATAATCACAATGTAACGAGATTTTATTTACATGCCTAAGGTCGGAGCCACAACTCAAAATTATATGCTTCAACTATTATTTGTTTTTGACTTTGTATGTTCACTTGATGAATATCTTCTATTTGAGTGGGATCATATTTATTTTGAAATATATCTTTGTACAAGTGGGAGCTTGCTGGAATTTTATAGCTTAAGTGCTCCAAATTCCATTTGACGCCCTAAGATATATTTGAAAGTGCTTGGTTTTTTATATAAAGAGATAACCCTCAGTTCAAGGGAGCTTAATAAAGCTCATGTAAGCTATAAGTGGCTTGACATGACTTTCCCTTAGCTCAAGTGTCTAAAGCTAGCTTAAGGTAGGCTCGTAGGAGCTCATTAAAACTATGTAATAGCTAGAAAACTGGGAATAAGCTCTATTGGACTCAATCGAGACTACCCAGCTCATCTTTAGTTCTTAGGAATTGAGGCTAGCTATAAATGTGTTCATATTAATTAAGCTAGAAGAGCTAATTATGGAGCATGAGTTAAGGTTGAATCCAAAAGCTTAATAGGCAAAATTGGTGCTGCTAGATGAAGGAATCTAGCATGATTAAGTGCACAATGGAAACCATAGTGTACAATGAGCTGTAGCACGTCATAATGCATCTTCCCATGTATACACTTAGAGTGCAAGTTCATTATCTCCATATAAATACATGAATTCAACCAAGAAAGGATGAATTCAGCTAAGAGGTTGAATTTAGCCAATGAGGAAGATTCATCATGCACCTTGCCTTAGAATGAACATACATGACACCCTTTCACCAAAGTATGTGTATTTTGGATGAAAGGATGTGTTGTTTAGGCCAATGGTTGTGATCATTCTGTAAAAAAAAGATTCACATACAAGAATGAATGGTCATGAGTGTACCTTCATGAATTTAAGGGAAGATACATGACTATTTGCTAAAGGATGTGTCCCTTGGCTAATAGTCATGATGTTTTGCTAAGAGACATAACTCTTGGAAGAGTCACGATTCTTCAAAGGCAACGTTTGGTGGCCTATAAAAGGGAATTTCGTAGTTCCTTTTAGATTTTTTTCTTTAGCCTAATACTACCCTCTTCTCCTCATCTTTGAGCCGAAAACACTCCCTTCTTTCAAGTCTTCATGCGTTGAACACTCTCCCACAAAATATTTGTTAAGTTTATTAAGAGCATTGTGGATGAACCATAAGGATTGGTCCTTTCACAAGTTAGAAACTCATCTGACCTTAGTGCGTTATGACGAGATCAGTCTACTCCATCTATTCCAACCACGATGAGTTAGAGAAGAAGGAGAAGCCATGGTAGATCTCCACAAGGGAAGCAAAACATAAAGCATATAAGGAGTTATTCCACTACATTTCAAGTTAGTATATCATCCTACCTTTCTAAGTGACATACGTAGGATCTTGTATGCTTATGAAATCATGAGATTTCTTGTTTGAGTTATGATCAAAATTCAACAAATGGTATCAAAGATTTAGGTTGAAAGCATGAGTTGAAATGATTTTATGATCATAAAATTAACATACTAATATATTGGTATATATTTTTTGGTGTAATCATGATAATGACTGTGAACATATTTGTTACTATATGTTCTATGTGTGATAGTTGCCATGCTAAATTGAAGGCTTTATTAAGAGCATGTTTTGTGAAACAATGAAAGCAGGCTGAAATATTTCTAATTGAAAGTGGGGAATTATGAGGCAACTCACATTTCCTTAGACTCCACATCAAAATGGAGTAGCCAAAAGGAAGAATAGTACTCTTATGGATATGGTGCAATCTATGATGGTTAAGGCCAACTTGGAAATGTCTTTGAATCAAGAAATGACAACTTTATTGAGGATAAGTTCCCTAAATTTGGTTATTTGGAATGCATTATGCTTAATCTTATATTCTTATGTTCATGTCTCCCAATTCACATGTGGTAAGTATTATTTCATTTATTTCTAGGTGTTTGAAAATTTTCATACTCATTTATAAAGGTTCGGATAAGATGCCGTACAAAATCAGAAACAAAAACAATGCCACTATCGTGATAGACACTCTCTCCATTCATGCCTTAATATGCATATATAAAATTCAGAATTTGGTTTCAAGATCTTCCAAAATTTTCTTTCCTATGTCTATAGTTTCTATAGCACCAACAATCAGATCATTTGGACTTCTAAATCATAAGATATAGGCAAAATATCACAAACTGCTCGAAAATAGGCTAAATCACACAACTTAGAGGTCTATAGGTTAATTTATTACTCAAACAATGTGACTAAATCAAGCAAACCCTAGACTGAATTCCATTACACAATACTCTCTTGTCATCTTCAACCAATTCTATGCAGGATAACACCAAGGAAACATCCCAACAACCATTCCACATCTAAATGAATCTTTATATTCATTTAATCATACACAAATACGTAAATCAACTAAGTGAAGTCCTAAGCTTGAAAATTGACAAAGTAGGTCTTTTATTGCCTTTCCTTCCTTCCTCTTTGGCTTTGTTTGACTCGCTAACTAGAAATACCAAAAACATACCTCTCAATCCAACTTTCATCCTTATAATTTCATTCCTTCATATGTAAAGTAAGAAGAGATAAAGTTGAAGGGAAATTCCCTTACTTTTACCTTGATTTCCCCTAAGATTGGCTTGATTTCTTACATGAAAAATGATGGGATAAAAAAGGTGAAATGGAGAGGAGAAAAATGTGAAACTAGAACTCTCAAAATTTCATGCATCTTCCCTATCCATATCCCCATTCTAGAACTTTCGAAACTCACACATATGCTTAATTCCTATTGGACATATATGCTTTATTATTATTGGTCACATATGCCTTAATCCAATTGGTGCATATGTTAACTTTAGAAAAATTGCATATTGGTCCTTGTTCTTCCTTTACTTCCTACATTAGCCTACAATCTTATCAATTAATTTCATTCCCCTATGTTTTAATTTTGTAATGTAATAAATTTGATGCAATTGGTTAATTATTCTGGGAGTTATATCCAAAACACTACAGGCTATTCAAAAACAAGGAAAACAGCCATAACTCAACTATAAGCCAGAATTCAAAAACCTTAGAGGCACAATAAAATTTTAGTTCCTTCATAAAGGTTTTACATCTATGTCTCTAGATTAATTTCCAATTCGACCAATTTGGAGGTACACAGACTAAGATATTACCAAATTATAGAGGTATGTTCATTCCAAAATGAACAAATTACATATTTACCAAAATCTTTTACATCAAGTACATTTATGTCTTTTACTATACCTAGATGCACTTAATTCATTTGTTATGTTCACTTCTTAATGCACCCTAAACGTGCTATAATAGTTCTAGGGTATATGTTAGGGCTTTACATTTCTCTCCCCTTTAAAAAGAATTTCGTCTTCAAATTTCATACTTTATTGAATAGTTGTGGGTGTTGAATTCTCATCATCAATTTGGGTTCCCAAGTTGCCTCTTCAATGCCATGATGTTACCAGAGCAACTTTACAATAGGAATTTGTTTATTCCTTAACTGTCTTACTTCTCTAGCTAGAACTTCCATTGATGATTCATCATATAAGAATTCTAGTTGGATCTTTATTTCTTGTAAGGATAACACATGTGAATTATTCGATTGGTACCTCTGTAGCATTTAGACATGGAATACAGTGTGAAATTGGGATAGTTCCATAGGAAGAGCCAACATGTATGCCACTAGTCCTATCCTTTCAAGGATTTCATATAGACCAATAAATATAGGACTAAGTTTTCCCTTTTTCCCAAATCTTAACACCTTTTTCCAAGGCGAAACTTTTAGGAAAACTTTGTCACCTACCACATATTCAATATCTTTTCTCTCTAAATCAGTATGTGATTTCTGTCTATCACTTGTAACCTTCAATCTTTCTTGAATAACCCTCACTTTCTCTTCTATATCTTTGACTCTATAGGCCCAATCATCTTATTCTCAGTCAGTTCTGTCCATTAAATCAATGTTCTACATTTTCTATCATCTAATGCTTCATATAGTGCCATGTCTATACTAAACTAATAACCATTATTGTAGGAAAATTCCATCAAAGTAATGTATCCATCCTAACTATCTGAAAATTCCTGAGCTCATGCCTTAAGCATGTCTTCTAACACCTATATAACTCTCTCATATTGCCCATCTGTTTGTGAGTGAAAGGTTATGATAAAGCTTAGTTAAGTACCAAAAGCTACTTGCAAACTTTCCCAAAACCTTGATGTAAACCATAGGTCTCAGTTAGAAACAATTGAAAATGGCACTCTATGTAGCCAAATAATCTCATTCATGTACAACCCAACTAATTGATCCATCAAATAATCAGATCAAATCGGTATAAAGTGAGCTGATTTGGTGAGTCTATCCACTATGACCCATACCATATCATGTTTTCCTTTATATAAGGGGTAGATCTATAACAAAGTCTATAGTGATATTATCCCTTTTCAACCGTGGAATTGGAATGGGATTCAATAGGCCATATGGGACTTGATGTTCAGCTTTCACTTGTTGACAAGTCAAGCACTTGGACACATAGTCCACTACATCAGGATTCATTCCTAGCCACCAGTAATGTTGTTTCAAGTCTTGATATATCTTGTTACCCCCAGGATGTATGGTGAACGCAGTGTTATGGGCTTTATATAATAACTTCTTCTTTAAGTCCTTTATTGTCACTACATATAATCTACTCTTAAAGTAGAGGCTTCCATCATCTTTCACTACAAAATCAGTATGTTTCCCTTCTTACACCACTTGTACAATTTGTTGCAACTTGGCATCATCTTTTTCTACATTTACTATCCTTTGTCTTAAGCCAGGATTTACTTTTAACTAAGCTACCAAAGCTCCATCTAGTGTAAATGTCCATTTACTATGTTGTAATGAAAATGCTGAAATAAACTTCCTAGTCAAAGCATCTGCGACCACAGTAGCTTTTCTTGGGTAGTTGATAGGTGCTTAATGGATTATGAAATTATTCCATAACACTTAGTGATTATTGACATGAAATTGCTTAAGATACTCACTTTGACTCACATGTGATTTTAGGCGCAATTCTAAAGCAAATAAGTTAAAGTGAGTCGAAGTTTTATATTTTGGCCATTTTTTGAAGATTAATTTTGATTTGTCTTCATGGAGCAAGAAGAGGAAAATTAAAAGACAAAAAATTAAAAGAAAAAAATGAAAAAAAAGTGAGCTATATGGATTATGCATAGAAATTATGTTCAACGTGAAATTAATGTCTTACATATATACAAGACATTAATTTAATTAGTCAAATGGTCGTTGGAGAAAATGAAGATGGATAGTTGAAAAAAGAGACAAAAAGGGAAAAGCAAGATGAAGAAAACGCAACAAATGGCTAAGAGACAAAATGCAAGGCATGTAACAGTTTATGGCCAAAACAGCAGCGCAAGAGGACAGTAGAGGAACAAAATGTAGAACACATCTGCATGTCCTTTACGTTTCAAATAGATGACATCTACGTTGTTTGTGTTTAATGCAGATAAGGATTGCGTTTAAGCCAAGAAATTAGTGAAGGTTTTAAACATAAGTGAACAGTGAAGATGGCCACCAATGTTTGTTTGTCACATCACATAGATAGTAGCAAATAGAGAAGAGAGTAGTAGTGTGGAATAGAGGGGAGGCATAATGAACCAGAGTTACTGGGGGTTTTCATTAGGGGTTATTTGAGTAGGGATGAAGCATTTTCTTTAGAGAGACCCATGGAAAGCTAAGTTATTGATGCCAGTTTGGAGGTGACATTGACGTCAACGACCTGAGATAAGTGTATTACTTTTTTTTGTTTTTTTCTCTCATTAGGAATTGATTATGTTATCTTGTGTTTATTGAATTGGGTATTATGAAAATATGATTTTAATGCATTCATTAAATCACATAATTGCAAACCCATTGTTAGAATTTTGATATAATTTGTAATTGTTATGTTGAAATTCATGTGTAGCGACTAATGATTCGTAATCATTAGGAGTATCGATTAAATGATGTATCGTATGTAGTTGTCGCCTTGATTAATTAGTTTTCTTAATTCATAATGCTACTACCTAATTAAATCTAGAGATCATATCCTAAGTTATTCGGTGGTTAGGTTTAATTAATGATTATATATTGATTAAACAAAACCTAAATTAATGATTGTATCTTGATTAATCAAAACCTAAGGGGAAACTCCAGTTAATTATTAACCCAGTATTAATAGTTTCTATAAGAGGTTAGAAAACAACAAATCCATGGAATATGTTTAATTTTGGTGTAGGCCAAGATTGAACAAAAAAACGAGGTCCCTACCAAATTTCTCACTTTTATCATTTTTCGTATGTTTTCATTAATTTGTTTTCATTAGGTTAGTTTTATTATATTTTCTCATTCCATAATCCAAACCCTCTTTTTCCTAAACACCGATTAATTTCATTACAATAACTTTTTCACACACTCTCTGTGAGATTTACTTAGACTCACCATTACTATAGTAATAGTGTAGTTATTTTATTTTTACTAGCGTTACGATGCACTATCAATGGTAGTCAACAATTCTAGCCAATTTCGTTGCCTCAAATTGAGTTCCTTCTATGTGAGCAGGTACTTTAAGCTCTTGTGATCCATTTACATCCTACATCTTTCCACATATAAGTAGTGTCACCAAATTTTTAAGGCAAACATCACTACTGTCAATTCTAAATCCTTTGTAGGGTAGTTCTATTCATATGGCTTTAGCTGCCTTGAGGCATAAGCCACCAATTTCCCATCTTGTATCAATACATAACCCAGACCATTCCTAGAAACATCCCTATACATAGTATATTCTTTGCTAGGAATTAGTTGTGTCAACATTGGAGCTTCAGTGAGCATTTTCTTTGACTGCTCAAAACTAGCTTGGCATATATCATTCCATTCAAACTTTGTTCCTTTCTAAAGTATCTATGTGATTGGAGAAGCAATTACTGAGAACCCTTTAACAAAGCACCAATAATAACTAATAAAGCTAAGAAAACTTCTTACTTCCTTCACATTCCGAGGTAGTTTCCAATTAAGAATCACCTCAGTTTTATCTACCCTCATACCTTCCGAAGAGATGATATGCCAAAGACAAGAAACTTCCTTTAGCTAAAAATCACATTTGCTCAATTTGGACAATAATTACTTCTCTCTCAAATTCTCAAATGTTGAACATGTTTCTCTTCATTCCTCGAATAGACCAATATATCATCTATAAAAATCAAAACAAATTGGTCTAGGTAGGGTCGAAAACTCCATTCATCAAATCCATGAAAGTAGCTAGTGCATTAGTTAGTCTAAAAGGCATGACCAAGTGTTGGAGCCCAGTATTCGAAATCAAACACAGAAGAAGATACTTGCCCCTAACTATACTTTGCTTATTTCGATACGTTTAGCAAAGCTTCCCCTAGAGAAACTTGGATTAAGGTGTTCTTTAAACGGTTTGGAAGAGGACTTTAGGGTCTACATCTTTAATGAAGACCTCGAAGACCGATTCTATCTTCTGAAGGGTCAAAATGAGATCAGAATATAGTCCAGGAAAAGCAGAAGAAGCAAAACATAGATAAACATGACGTCATCAAAGAAGAAGCGAACAAGCAGAAGAAGCAAAATATAGAAGAAGATGACATCATCATAGAAAAAACGAAAGGTCAAAGGAGCAAAACACAGAAGAAGCAAAAGGCAGAAGGAGCAAAACTAAGAAGAAGCAAAAGGCAGAAGGAGCGAAACTAAGAAGAAGCAGAAGGCAGAAGAAGTGAAACTAGGAACAAGCAAAAGGCAGACGAAGCAAAACTAAGAAGAAGCAAAAGGAAGAAGAAAAAAAACTAAGAAGAAGCAAAAGGCAGAAGAAACGAAACTAAGAATAAGAAAAAAGGCAGACGAAGCAAAACTAAGAAGAAGCAAAAGGTAGAAGAAAATGCGTCAGCAAAACACAGAAGAAGACGCGTAAGCAAAACACAGAAGAAGACGCGTCAGCAAAACACAAAAGAAGACACATCAGTGAAACACAGAAGAAGACACGTCAGCAAAACACAGAAGAAGAAAAAGACGGAAGAAGCAAAACATAGAAGAAGCAAAACACAGAATAAGCAAAACACAGACGAAGCAAAATACAAAAGAAGATGACGTCATCATAGAAGAAACATAGAAGAAGATGATGTCATTACAGAAGAAGTAAAACTAAGAAGAAGCGAAACACAGACGAAGCGAATCACAGACGAAGTAAAACACAGAAGAAGATGACGTCATCATAGAATAAACACAGAAGAAGATGACATCAGCACAAAAGAAGTAAAAGTAAGAAGAAGCGAAACACAGACGAAGCAAAACATAGAAGAAGATGACGTCATCGTAGAAGAAACACAGAAGAAGATGACATCATCACAGAAGAAGCAAAACTAAGAAGAAACGAAACACAGACGAAGTAAAACATAGAAGAAGATGACATCATCATAGAAGAAAAACAGAAGAAGATGACATCATCACAAAAAAAGCAAAACACAAATGAAGCAAAACACGAAAGAAGATGACGTCATCATAGAAGAAAAACAAAAGAAGATGGCGTCATCACAGAAGAAGTAAAAGGCAAAAGAAGCGAAAGACAGAAGATACTTCTTCCATTATAAGGACCATAACTTTCAGCTTAGAAATTCAAAATTTCATACTATATATCGTTGGAAAGCTAGAAGGATAAGCTACAACTTTGTGGTAGACAACTTTAACAAATTTACCTTAATTGAGCCCTGATTTGCCCCTGAATATGGTACACGATTTTTACAACTAGAAAAGACTTAGATTTGAAATGGATAACTATAAAGAAATATGCATATGTACTTGTGGAACTTTTCAGTTCTAACTCTTTTACCAAAACAACCAAAAGCTCATATGTAACTTTAATTACATTATTAATGTTATAAACAAAAGCTTGACACAAAATACATCGTATAAGATGCTCAATGTTTTTAACATGCTATGAAGTTGTCCAAAAGTGATTGAACTAACTTAATTACAAAAGTTTCTAATATCTTGGAGCTTTCGATGCCTTGCAAGGATTGCTAACCTTCTTGTTCTGCACCTGAGGAAGGAGTAGTGACGTGAGTTACATAGCTCAGTGGCTAATATATTCATAGCCGTTGGAAATCGAACAAAGTCCAGCATGTGTATATATATATGTCTAGCAATCTAGCATTTATACTTTAATCAAGCAATATAAACATTTATCAAATTTATCTCATAACACATAACACTCAATATGCTTCATACTTGACAATTTAAAATGTAATGCACAACAAATGGCTCGAGGGTTCCATGAAACAGAATGATAAAAATCAAAGTTTACCCCATGAACAGAATGAGTCCATTTTTCAGTGCTTATATGCCACAAGCAGACAGCGAGAAGAAGGCTCTTGTCCTTGTGCACGTGACAAGCATAATGGTTCCACTCTCGCCCAAACAGAAGCACATAAATATGTTCAAATCCTTTTATCAAATGCTTTCATACTTTTCATATAAAAAATGCCATGACAAATATCAAGGCATAACATTGATCAAAAACACCATTTATTTATTTATAACACATATCTACACATAGGCAAGAATTTGCTCAATCACACAATAACTATATATACATTACCCACCTAAATAGCTCGCAAAAATCAAGTCAAGCTTGCCTTTCCTCTTGCTCTTGGTTAGGATTTCCTTGGTTCCTTACAATAACCAAGGTTCCATTCAAAACAACATTCTAATAAAATTCAAAAACTTCAAAAATTACAAAAATTTCAACAAAATACAAAATGAACTCAAATCTAACCTACCCATAACCCATTTAGGTTAGAAAACCCAGACCTAGTTTAGGAACCCTAAAAATCAATTGGGTTCTCTTACTCCTTCCCACACCATCTTTTCCATTCTCTATACTAACTCTTTTCCTTTCTAGCTCTTTCTTCCACAACACCACTCATTCCTTCAATAAAGCAAGAAGGAAAGATGGTTAACATACCTTAACAAGTTTGATTTCTCTTCTTTCCTTCTTTCACCGAAACCCTTCTCCTCTCCTCTCTCTCTTAATTTCATTTTCTCATTCCTATCCCTCTTCAATTCACATTTTTCTCCTCTTTATAAGCAAAACAACACATTCCTTTCCCATTCCTACCCTTAATGAGCCCCAAAAGTCCATCTTACCCTTAATTATAAACTTTTGTTCTTTTATACTAAAATGATCTCCCAAAAATGTCCTTGAACATCCTTATTATATTAACACTTTAATTCCACTTACCCATTCCACAAATCCCACTAACCTTGACATAATT
>JANZLF010000222.1:19628310-19646988 GCA_026546835.1 Erythroxylum foetidum
TTGTAATGATATATAATATGCCATTTTTGGATGTAGGAATTGTAAGGTATGAATTTTTGAAGTTTGGATGTGGTTTAGGGTGAAATTATGGGGGCAGAAACTTTAATTGAGATTTTGACCTTTTTAGAGGTTGAATTTGCTTCCAAGTTGTTCATTAAAGTTGTAGAATGTCAACTGATCTTTTTATTGATATAAAGCTTGGAATTTTTGGTCAATGGAATAGGAAGTTATGATTTTTAGAAGTTGTGGTACTGTTTAGGATGACATTTATTGGATAGTAATTTTGATTGGGATTTTTACTCCCTTAGAGTTGGAATTTGTCTATGAGTCTTTCATGGAAATTGTAGGACTTTCTGTGATCTTTCTATTAATACCTAATTTGTAAATTTTGGACACTTGTGTGAAAAGTTATGCATGTTAGAAGAAGAGAGGAAATGAGTGGAAAATAAATGAAAAAAATAATAATAACGGAGTAGGCGAGAAAGTTGGCCCTCGCGAGGGAGAGCGTGCTAAGTGCTTCTCAAGAGGGCGATCTCGCCGCGCTCCTCACTAGCTTGAGTGCTCGCGTTCGCACGCGTCTCGCGGCCGCTAGACGCTCACGAGTACGAGTGGCCAATTTCCCCAACCTAACCATTTTCGCCATTCTTTTGCTTATAACTTTTTCATCCGACCTCCGATTGACCTGATTTTTGAAGCATCGGATTCATAAGACATTTAGCTACCTCTCCATGAGAATTTGTGATTTTTGAGATAAAATTGAAATTGATGGATTGAATCAAAGTGAGAGGATCGATTAAGGGAATATGAATTGAATATTTTTCTCGGCATATTTCAGTGTTTTGGCAATATTTGGACTTATAGAAATCCAAATTGAGTAATTTTGGTGTCTGTGGATTCCTAAAACTTAGGGGAATATTTCTGATGAAATTTATGGAATGATACCGAGATTGTCACGAACATGCATTGTATACATTTCAATTCCTGCATGTGCATTATTATACACTTCTGATTGTACAATTTGTGATATATGTGTATTTTAATTGTTATAGAGGAGCAACTGGAACGTCAACTTACAGACGTTGCCGGGACTTCCAGGCACTAGTTTCGGAAGCAGTTGGTGAGCAACCTAGATGATTTCTCTCAATTTTATTTGCTTATGTTTATGAATATATATTGAATAATGGTTGATTGTGATTGGATTGTGGATTCTGGACAGACGGTCTGATGATTGTGTACTGGGGTTTGCGTTATTGAAGTGCTACTTGTATGTAAATTTGAGACCTATGTGATTATAATGTGATTAATTGTGACATATGCATACGTGCATAATAATGTAATTGATTGTGACATATGCATTTCATTCATGGATGTATATTTAGATAATGACAGTTGTGACCGGAGCAGCCACCGATTAGAGCTTAAAGCTCAACGAGTGAATTTGAGACTCGAGCTCAACAGTGATTTAGAGCCTTTGGTTCAATGCTTAATGAGCCCTATATGGGACAGTTCAGGCACTCGGTCACAACACCGTAATAATTGAACTAGTGGCACATGAGCATTTCATATGCATCTTATTGAATGCGTTTAATTGAGTGAAAAGCATAATTTCTTATGCTTAAGTGAAAGTGTGTTACTTATGCTAAATATGAAATTATGACATAATTTGTGATATGAATTGAAGTGTTGCATGAATTGAGTGAACCATCGATGATGGTTACCTCATTGAGTTCGCAAAACTTACCAAAATTGTAACGTCATTTTTCAGGACCGAGAGTAGACTCCTAGCTTCAGAGAGACTTTTCCAGCCGTGTAGATTGTGTCTGGCAAGAGAAGTCATGCCTCAAAGGTCGGTCAGCTGAGACTTTTGGATGACTTAGATAGATTTGCTACTTTTTCCTCTTTCATATAGTGTTTTTGTACTAGGTTTATGCTTGATATACAGATAGTAAAAGATGAACGACGTGTAAACTTTTGATTTTGATGGAATGAAATGAGGGAAAAGTTGATTTAAAAAATATTGTGGTTTTTATTAATGCTTTATTGGTAAAAATGATATGATGACATGTGAAGTAAAGTAGTGATCGAACGTAACTCACCCTTATCGTAAGATATGTACCGGAATGACCTGCGGACGTCCTGATGTGTACCCTGCAGTAAGGGGGCGCTACAGTTTGGACGATCTCTATCGTAGTCACCTCTGTCCATAAAGAATGTGGAGAGGACCTCTAGTGTAAGTTCTCTGTAGGTTAGTTCCTTAATCTCGAAAAGTCGAGACCATGCGTCAACGTTGTCAAAGTCCCCGAGCTAGTTGGGCTACCTTAACTTGCTTTAACGCCTCCCAATCGATGAATCGGTTAGTATTGAACTTCTTATCCTTTAGCCTTAAGCACTATTCCTTTGGGCCCTACATTAAACAATAACATTCTCGATCTCTGAGCTGAAGTTGAGGAACTTTTTCCTCTTTGTTGCTTCCTAGGGATTTCCTTTTCTCACCTTGATTTCATCATTTGTGCCTAAAACTTTAAATATATGAGAAAATTTTGCAGATAAATTATGTGCCTATCCTTCTCCCAGACTTAAGTTTATTGTGCTTGCTAAATAATTAATTGTGAAAAAAAAGACAAAAAACTAAAACATATAAAAATAATTAATAACATAACACCACATAATAAATAAAAGCAATAAAATAAACAAATAATTAGAAAATTAATTAACAATCTAATTAATCTCAAAATTAAACGTAGAAATATTGTAATCAACAAATTGAGCTAACCTAATTATTAAATTACAAACTTTTAATCCTAAATTTGAAATTAAAACCCTAATTTCACATTTGCACAAAATTGACAAAATTAATGTTAAATTCATGCAAATTGCAAAATTATCAAGCAATTAAAAACAAATCCAATGTTAATTAACATCAAACAAAACTAAATAACATAATTTTACATAAAATATCACGATAAAAAACTTAGCTAGCCAAAATCACTCAATTCCATAATTGAAGTCGAATTTTAACCCAATTCACATGCAATTACACAAATTGAATCATAAAATCAATCAGGTAAAGATTAAATCCAACTATTAAACCACAATTAAGCATAAAATCACATAAATTTTGCAAAAATTCCTAAATCATAAACTCAACATTTTTATTAAAAGATATGTAAATCATGCAAAGCACCTAATAAATCATGCATAAACATGTGAAAACAACTAGAAAACTTACTTAGGTGTTGCTAATTTGACCGAAAAATGCAAAGAATGGGATGGGAAAGTAAGAAGTCAACAACCAATAGTTGAATTAACCGCAAGTGTATGACATAGTTGTAGCTAACACAAGCAAGTACAGGTCGATCTCGCGATGACAACGAATACTAGTAATTACCGTTATCCTATTACCTAGTCCACGAATTTGATTTTGGTTTTAATAAAGAAAATACAACTTATATTTAAAATAAATAAGAAATAATATTGAGCAGAGAACAAAGAAGATTACTTAGACAATAATCAATATCAAGAATTAGTGCCCAGGTAATGAACTCCCATAAAATCATTAGAAAATTAACCTTTTATTATGCAATTATTTTAC
Source organism: Erythroxylum foetidum (assembly GCA_026546835.1). Lineage (NCBI taxonomy): Eukaryota > Viridiplantae > Streptophyta > Magnoliopsida > Malpighiales > Erythroxylaceae > Erythroxylum > Erythroxylum foetidum. The sequence goes on from JANZLF010000222.1 coordinate 19,631,903, forward strand.
TGACTATTATATCATGAAAATTCCTATCTTATTTTAATAACTCACTTGAGACTACTAACAATTAATCTTAGTAAACAAATTACTTAGGTTAAGGGTTCTAAGATTGTTTTACCATTTTGGGAATTTTGCTATAAGGTTCTAAAGGATTTATATTGACCTAACTCTAGGTTTGTAATCAAGTCCTTTCAATTATGTTATATCTATTCATACTAAGGGTTTTTCAATTTCTATTTTATGAAGTAAAATTTTGTACTAATCTTTTAGATTTATTAGAACGTATATTAGACACATAATTGAGTCATAATAGATCAATCAAAGCAACTACATTAAATAAAAAAAAAATCAAAACTTATTATAGCACAAGCTAGGGTTCATCACACCTAGACACTAACAAGGTGTTTAGTTACATATGATAGAAAATGAAATCAAACATAAACAAGAAGAAAAACAAATAGAATTCAAATTGTTCATAATTATAAATATCCCTTATGTTTTATTTAATGTTTTTGCAAAGTAAAGGTTTGATGTTGTATTCTATTGGATTTGTTGATGATTTCTTCATGTTTTCTTTGTTTGTAGATCAATATCGCCCCTTCCGAATGATATCTACATCTCGAATCTCCTCTGCAAGTATGCTCCTCTTCGTTTGCCTCCATTCATGTCTTTTTATAGTAATTTTTAGGATTTTTGGGAGATACACTATCTGATACACAAGCGTGTATTGGATCGTGTATAACCCAAAATCTATAGAATTTGCGATTCAACACGAAGTGAGAGACTTACATGGCCATAGACATGATCATGTATCCTTTAATTTCTTTAAATCTTCGTTTCATGCCACGTTTTCAATCGAATTCTTCTCCTTTTAGTCCATGAAGGTAATTATAATCTATAAATTCACTTGAAGCAAATTAACTACTAAATATACGATAACAGGATAAAATATTGAGCAAAAATGCATCAATTATGAGATATAAATATGGTCAAATATGCATATAACATTCCTTTGGCGTATTTACAAACAAATCTTTTATGTATATGATTAGGAGCTAGGAAACGACTTTAAACTAGTATTCTCTTAAGTAAAACAAGATTCTTATTCCAAGACTCTCATTTACTTTGTGTCTTGTAATTAAAGGAAGGCTCATTATGTTAGAACAAGAGGCACCAATAATTTGAATTATATGTCATGTTTTTCATACCAAGAAACCAATGCACATTTTTTGTTCAATTACCCTTATTCATGTAGAGCTTGGAGGGATTCTATTAGCCTTTATAACCTAGATGAACAAATCAAAGGCTTGTTGGAATAATCTAGTGGCTATGTTCACTTTTAAGGGGTCATAAAGATGAGAGGTTATTATATAGCTTAGTTCTCGATAGCACAATTTATGGTGCTTGGAGGGAAAGGAACTAAAAGTTCAACTCAACAAAACATGTAAGTAAATACAATATTAGACGTATCAGGGAGATGATTATAGTTAGAAGATAAAGCTTGTTACTTTCTTCACTTTTGAAAATAATTTGGTCCCTCTAGTGGGTTCTACTGAGTTGCCATAGTTCTAGCTGCCTTCATGAGTTTCAATAGTGATCTTGAACTGTACTTAGATGCTTTATTTTGTACTTTTCATGTAACTTTGGTTAGTTATTAATGCAATTTATTTACTTTCTAAAAACGATAAAAAGGAAATAATAAAGTGCAATATTTAAAATCTTAATTATTTGTTTACATTTTTTTTCGATTTGGAGTATTAATGTGGGTCATCTTACGTGTTTTGCTATATTATTATTGATATTACTAAAACAATCATAAAAATATCTGAATATCAGAAGTAATTAACCAAAAAAATAATCATAGAAAGATCCATCTACATTCCCCTCAATATGCACCGCAGGTCTCAATTGACTTGTAAATCAAATATGCAAAGGTTGTAGAATAAAGAACGAAAATAACTAGCAATATTTAATCAACTGAGCTAACAAATAAATTTCCGTTTCCACACTATAGTCTCAGCTGCTTCGAAAGTAACGTCTTTCCTGTTAATGTTGTTCATGGCCTAACTTTTTTGGGAAGTATTTAAAAAGTTAGAAGTATTTAGGCGACACTGCCAATAAATATAATATGTTTGCTACAAAGTTATTTAAAATTCGGAAACGACTTTTCGTAGTATATATATATATATATATGTAGGCGACACTGCCAATATTATCTTTGCTACAAAGTTATTTAAAATTCGGAAACGACTTTTCGTAGTAGTCAGTATCAATGTTGCATGAATGACATTCGACCGAGTCCATGATCCAGTGTATTAATTTAGTAGTTAGCCCGATGAAAATTGACTTCCTACATAAATTTTCAATTATTTAAAACACTTGAATCAGATCCTTGACCTTAATTCCAATGATTTCCAACGTTAATTAATCGCATGCATTGTCTTCTTGTGTTGATCATTATCAGTATAGTTTCCATCGTTCAATTTCTAATTTGACGTACAAGCCATCCTCAGATCACTTTCTTAATTTGATTCTTTTTCTTGACTCAAGCTTTTGTGAACAAGATTCCTAATATAATAGCTTGTAAAATCCCAAAGGTCACTTCTCATTAAATACGTCTAGGCCAATCAAAATGAATTTGGGTGGCATTATATTGTTACTGCAAAATAAAAGTCAACGAGTTTAGCAGCATGGGTATGGATGCTCCGGCCATACGAGTAGGAAATTTCTTGTTCATTGCTCGGTAGTCAGCGAGGCATCTTAATCATTTTACAAATTGTTCTAATAAATCTACTTTTTAAATCTAAAAACAGGCCAGCCGTTAGTTGTATTATAGAAGATTCAGAAAGAAACTCTATAATTTTATTTCATATTGTGAAAATTATTTGTAATGCATAATTAATTGTTGTTCCTCGATGAACCATATATAAAGATCTCCTTAATTTAACTGAACCTCAAGTTATATCCAGTAAATTCATAATTTGTATAATTACGTTCCACGGAATATCAGAAAAAAGGTTCATGGAGAAGAAGTGGAATGTGTCAATTCGAAACAGAATAGTACGGTCATTTTTGTTTTCTTAAACAAAATATCATATATTCCCCACGTGGGCAAGAAAGGGAGAACCACGACAACATCAATTTCCCTCGTATAATTCGTAAGCTAAAATCATAGGCAGACGCTAATAATAAAGAAAGCACCCAAGAAAGCAAAGGCAAAGCCAGGAAAGTAGGGTGAGAGAGATTGGCATCAAGTGACGTCGTGTATATAAAGCAGCTCAAGCAAAAGCCCTCCTCACCTCACCTACTCTCCTTTTTACACTCAAGCTCTCTCTCTATTTCTCAGGTTTCCTTTCCTAGTTTACAGTCAGTGGCTAGATCTTTTACTCCAATTCATCTTCTTCTAATCTGAAGCACCTCCCATATCTTAATCGGTTTCGTCCCGTCACGTATGGTATTCTATTACCGTCTTTCTTTCTTTTGTTTATTTGATATTTCTCTTTATCAGTCACTATGTCTCTTCCCCAGGTTGTTGGCAACCCCAATAACATGAATCACCAGAACAAAAGAGTAGTTGGCCTTGTTGGTTTTGTGTGTCTGTGCTTCTTTCTTCATCCAAACTGTGCTTTAAAATATCAGTCTTTTCCTTTTCAGGGGCAAACTTTTAGTTCCAAATAGTTATTACCTTGTGAGGGTTCCTTTCAAACCATCAAATCCGATACTTAAAATGCTTCCAAGTCCACGTATGCCTATATAAGCAGTTTAAGTATACTTCTATTCTACGGTAGAAGTTACCTTCCTAGTTCTATGAACGCATGTGCGTACTGTTGGAGTGTCGGGTCTATTGAATCACTTGACCAAGTGTCAGCAGGTTCTTAACATTTGGGGTTCAAACAAAAAACCGATTGATCCAATCCAACTATCTTCCTCCTTTCCTCGTTTTCCCCAAACGGATATCTATATCTCTCAGTCTTTATATATATAAATATATATAGACGGACTTGTACCTATTGATCCTTTCTGATTCTCTGGTTGATCAACAGTCATCGTTTGCAGATCCAGCATCATCAAGATTCACGTGCAGATGCACAACAACTCCGCTTGCTGCTAGTATGTACTAAATATCAGCCTTTGTGGCTCTTTAAATGTTTCCTGAGCATGTGAATCTTGATGATGCTGCATCGGCGATGGATGACTATGCCTGAAATAGATGGATCTAAGATTTTCTGCCGCTGAAAGCAAGGTAAAGCTGCTTCAATTGTTGCTTCTTTTTGCTCTCATTTTTATGTATAAATTTTGTGGGGAATTGTTGATAGGCAAGGTATAATGACTTCTGCGCGGTACAGAATATATAGTACAGAGTCCAGTGGTAACCCTTTTTGATATCAGAGTTTTGTGTGCCTCCCTTTTTTTTTTTTAATCTTTGCAGGAAATGGATGAAAGATACTACTTCCAAGGACGGGCAAAAAATACAAGAACATTGGATTAGGATAAAACTTAAAAAGTGAGAGTTACTGAGTTATTTTCAATTTTGTTGAATCTTACATTAACATTACTGTGTTTCGCGAGTGTTACCATCTTACAATATAGTATATATCCAATTATTATGGGGTTTCAAACAAAAGAGAAACCAATATGTTCACGAAAATTAGGGCTTTTTTTTTCCTAGTTATAAAGAAATTTAGGAATAATTAGAACTTTTGAGTGTGCCTGTGTGCGCGTTATGACCATGGTGACTAGTTGAGCTATAGAACATATACTTTTGATTCCTGTGAGTTTGTTTCTCGTACTCTTCACCTCGGCACCATGTCTCCTAACACATACCCAACAGAAAAAAGTTGATAGCTAAGCACTTTCATTTTTGATCGCCAAAATGAGTCGAATATAAGATGTAGCAAATGCAGAAGCAAACATAGTCCTCAATTCCTAGAAACGCCTTCAAATTTTTAGATGGCATTCCTAATTTCAGGTGTGCTATTTTCCACGTGGGAATAGGAACATTTGCAAGATTTATTTTGTTGGGAAATCAAGACGGGATTTAATCTCAACTACAGCAGAATAATTATGAAATTTTTCGTATTTTAATTTTCCAAAAATTAGGATTATTTTAATTTTATTAAATAATTAACGCATAAATCTCAATAAAGTATGAATCTTAATTCATACCTTATTTCGAAGCTTGATCATATTGTTATTGCATCTCTCAAATCATTTTCGAAATTAATCTATCGCAATCATTGTAGCTGCACAAGTGATCGACCTTTAATGATATTAACAGAACATAAACTTTCTATATATATAGAAACAGAATATAAAAATATTGAAAGAACTTTGTAACTTTTAGAAAAAGAGTTAAGTAAAAAGTGCTTTAATTGAAATTAAATTATAATTTTAATTAAACTTTAATTAGAATTATAAATAGTTCTAATTAAATACCAAATATGCCCAAATAAAACCTAATATCTCATATTGATCCTTATTTATTAAATATCTGATATTTAATCATAAAGTTTCTCAAACTTTACAATCAAGTCCAATTTAATTGAAATATTTTTACTGTCGTCAACTTACTTCTTATAAGAGACTCGTTAGGTGTTCCAAATATGTTGGTATATAAATTCTAATTCTAATTCATAATTAGAATTAGATAAATTAAAACTCCTTTTAATTTATCTTTAATTCTCCAGTTAAACAATTTATAATCATAGATTAAGATTGAAGTCTAGTAATATATTACGATTATTCAAATATTTAAGAATGCCAAAGTAATTTTGATTAACCTTTGAGTTCATGATTTTTTCATATGATTCATTCCTTTCATCATATAATGTTTCAGTTAAAACATAAAGCATAAAATTAATATCTACTCTACTTTGAGTCCAATCATTTTAGTTCCTCAACATTAGTTATTGATTCAATTAATGACATTTGTAAACTATTTACAAAAGATCATTCTACCTTGGCCAAGATTTTTTTGAATCAATACTAATCGAGTACAATATAATATTTTTCCTAATTACTTTACGGTGATGAATCATGCCTTGATAACTTAAATACCTCCATATGGTTCATGCCACATCCAATGAATACAAATTAAATGACCTTGGCCGAAGATTTTTAAATCAATACTAATAAAAAACAACATAATACTTTTCCAAATTACTTTAGGGTGATGAATCATATCTTGAAAACTTAAATACCTCCATATAGTTCATGATGTATCCAATGAATACTGATTTAATGACCCATGATTAAATATGTCATAAGTAATATCAAAACATAGAAATCTTCATATAAGATAACCTTAGAGACCTCAAGTCAAATAATCACTTATATAATCATTAAAATGAGAATTTTTATAGACATATAAATAATGTTTCAAATCAATTTGTGATATCGTATTAGTTTAATGAACTTTTTCTTTGACAAGCACCCATATGCTTGTTTAAGTATCTCCATACTTTAGTTTAAGAGATCGACTACTTCCTTTATAAGGAAAAACGTAATGTATTCTAGTCTTTTGCAGTTTTATTGATGTTCAGTCTTAATAGGACAATAAATAAGAACAATTAAGGAATAATATATGAAATCAATATGAATCTCATAATTATAATTTTATTATAATTTCATTTATTATCTATAATTATCCTATGGACTTTATCATATACATTCAAACATGTACGAGATAAAGAATATCTTTAAATTATTTTGTTACTAAACTATAAGCAATTAATTAGCTTTAGAACATAAACCAACACATTCTATTAACCTTTGTGATCTTTTCAGAAACTATTACCAATTTCTTGGTAGTGTTTATTAGAATGATGTGTTTCAATCGTTCTTTAGTATCCTTGCTAGTGAATCGGTCAGATGAATAGAGCAGCTATAGTGTATTACTTCTTGTTTAAAATTTGTGGTATATGAAATACCTCTACTATTGCTTTATAAACATGTTCAAGATATCACAATATGATATTTTTGTATTATTTATTTCTTTTTTATTAAAATTCTTGTATTAATATGATGAACTTATATCCTATGTACATAAATACATATATAGACTAGTAGGAAGTGTGATATTAACATGTTCGTGAAGCTATAGAGATATTAGATAAAAAATCACACCAAGGTTTTAGGCTATATTTGGTTGGACGTAAAATTTTTAATGGAATGAAATGGTTTATAACAGAATGAAACATAAATGGATGTAATATTATAAATTTGTTGCTTGAGAGGGATGGAAGGGTTCATAATGTAATATAGTGAAATATTATTTGGATGAAGGGTTTATAATGTAATATAGTGTAAAGTTGTTTATCATTTTACATTCTATCCTAAATCATCCAATCGGAGGTTTTTCATTTTTACTATTTAGGATTGAATGAGATGCAATATGAAATCCTCATCTTCTATCCCAATCCGTTTTATTTCATTATGAAACCTTCCTCCAAACAATGAAATAATATTACATTCTATTCCATTCCATTATAAACCCCCAACCAAACATAGCCATAAAGACATAGGATGGAACTTATCTTAAGGACATACTTACAACAGGGCTACCATTGGTAGAATGTCCTATATGCAAAGACAAAACCTTAGTTGTAACTCATTTGAAATGAAAAAGATCATTTTTTTAATTGCATATGATGAACATAGGCTAAGGAAATTTAACTTGATCGATTAGACGGTATTTGTTTAACTTATGACTTATGAGATAGTACATTATTCACTATGTTAAGCTACAAGCAGCTATTATTGTGTGTGTACTATATTAGAATGATGATAAAAAAGGATAGTTTACTTGTACATGCCTTTGCATACACAAAGTGACAATGATCTACTCCAAGTTCGATAGGTGATATCTCTCTACTTATACATAGTTTTTTTAAAAACCTTCTTTCTTTTTGGTGCTAGATGATCAAAATTAAATTTTAATTGACTTGAAAGTACATAACAGAAAAAGTAATCACTTATGGAATTAAAAAGGTGATAATAATATGTTCAAATTACATAATGCCTTTGTATGCATATGTCTAAAATTAAGTTCTAGAATTATATGTCCATGACCCCTATTTTGCCTCTTTTTGTTCTTTATGAGGGCCAGAACAAAAAGAGAAAAAAGGAACATTTTTTTACTTTACTCAAGGCCTATAAAGTTAGGAAGGACCCTACTTCTTCCCGATGACTTTTAAAATTAGTTCTTTTGTTTATTCTTGTGGGGTGATCTTGTTGTACCCTAGGTTTACTTATATAAACTATACATATTTTGGCTCGCTATAAATTTGGAAATGATCACTAGATGATGATGTGAATTCTTATTTCAACAAATGGTGATATATGAACAACATGAATGAAATATACTTCCAAATTAATTGTGAATTAGTTGTTTCATATATATATATATAGGTTTTAACAAAGAGAAGGAAAATAACAAAAATCAATTAGAAGAATTTTCTTCAAATTAGATTAAATTTATACATTTAAATTCAATGAAAATTTATTATATAAGGACATCTTTCCATACAATTAAACTAATTGATTATCAAACAATATTAAGACCTTAATACCTAAATCATGAAAACAGTTATTGAAACTTATTCATTTTCAAATTAATTTGCGATGGATAAATTATATAAATTTTTAACTTTTTTAAGAGATGAGAAAATTCAACAGTAAATTTCTTCTTCCCTTAATTGATTGGCTATAATTAAAATTTGAACATAGTAATTCATTCATATTTATAAGTCATCAATAAGTTTGATATCCCAAGAAAAAAAACACAGCTAAAGAATACGGATGACATCTCAGTTAATAGTCCCCACAAAAGAATTAGAGAAGGAATATATATATATGTACTTAAGGTCATACATTATGCAATTTTTTGGCAAATTTCTAACAAAACTATTGATCAATAGTAACCTTTTCTACTAATTAATAGTCTTTCAACAAACAAAACTATAAAATAAAAAAGAATTCTAAATTTTTGATATTCAATATCGACTTAACCAGTGGTAGTAACACAACATACTCTTTCATTAGAGCAACGTTTAGAAAGATATGAGAAAAGAGTTGAGTTTTAAAACATCATAGAGGGATAACACACTATTTTATTTCCTCTCTAAACTTAAAATATAACATTAGAAGTGTATTTTATTTGTAATAGATGTATGAAAGTAGCAGAGACATCGAAGCATATAGAAATTGTCCATTTATGAGTGAAATACTAAAGGAAGCATAAAACTTTTGTTAAAACTTGCTTGGATTATAAAAATGGAATATATATGCAAAAGGGTGTTTAAGGTGGATATCCATTAGTTGAATGGGCTTGACAAAACTAAATTTTTGGATAAGTAAGCTTTAAAAACTTTTGATTTGATTTATAGTGTCAATAATTTGTTTTAAATTATTATAAGAGCATCAACTGCTAAATCAATTTGAAAATTATAGATTGGTGCTAACATATTGAATATTAATAATAGAAATTAGGAAGAAAGAAGTTTCAAAGGTTTAGATAAAATGTCTAGAAGGAGGTCACTGTCTCCTTTTATAAACATCACATTGAAAGTATACTTAGTGGACCACTTAACATGTCTTAGTAATTATGTAAAGGAATATTTTTTTTTTAAATTGCAATACCTTTGAAAAAAATGACGAAAAAATGACACATCCATTTCATTCAAAAGATGATGTCCTGCTAAGTGGAAATCTAATTTCTCTATCCCTCTTTTTAAAGCTGCGAACTCTTTATAAGTAGAGTGATAATGCATTTAAGATTCTTTAAAGTAGCTACACTTAAATGCATATATTTTTCATTTTCATCTTTTTCTTCTAAAAGAATCTCTCCCTAGAATTTGTCACTTGCATTCGTTTCTAATATTATTTTTTCCTTCAAAGGCAATCTTAAGAGTTGCTAAGCTATTTACCATGTTTTTTTATTTTTATACCACTTTCAATTGAGATTATAACCATGATACATAATTTTTACTCAAAATTTGTCTTAACAGAAAATTTGATTGAGATAAGTTTGAAAATAATTCTTAAGGTAATTAACAATTCTAAGAAATTGTTATACTTGCTTTTTATATAAGTTAGAATGTAGAAATTTAAGCAATCCTTTTCGTATATGAGGATGTGGTTAAAATTTATCATTACTCAATAAATTTCATTTTAGATCTTCTAATATGCAGAGAGCATGGTCTTATATATTTAAACTCTTATAAAATCTTTAAAGTAAATTTTGTTAAGACTATTCATTAGAAGAGAATAATAAATATAGTTATGTAAATTTGAATGTGAAGAATCAATGGCTTAAGTATTTTGACAATTGCCTACCAAAAAAAATTAAGGTGATGCTTTAAGTTTAAAATGCTTAATGGTCTAATTAAAAAAATTTGTTGAAGATAGAAATAGTTGTTTTGTATCTGTCTTTTGACGGGTTCATAATTTCTAAAATCTAAGTTCAAATCAAAAATTTTAAAAATAGAAGCCTTTGACAATTGTGAGAAAACTATTTGCTTATTTTTTAGAAGAAGCTTACTATTTGTAAGCAAAAGATTAAAAAGATTATAATTAATAATAAGCATTAAATTTTTGCTAAATTTTTTTGAAAAAAGAAATAATAATATGTATTAAGAAAAATTAAAGAGATAAGTGTACATGTGATCAATAGGAATACCCCTTAAAACTCGAAAATTACAGTTGCTATTTGGCTAGGGAAATCAAATGTATGCGAGAGTAACAAACTAGAGAATGTTAGTGTTGTTAGGAGAGTTGTTTAACGTCGTAAGCTCCTTGACTCCATTTAGTATTTCAGTAATAATAATTTCTATAGGCTTGGATTTGGATTGAAAATGTGGTGTATTTCTCTCTTTCCATATAGCTTAAACACACATGCTAACAACGATTATATGAGATGAGATTATAGGACTTCTTTGAGTTGCCAATGATTGAATAATAATAGAGAAGTTATTCTCTTGTGTATGCTAACAACATCACATCAGAACTTCCCTTCATACTTGATTAGTCACCCCACACATGAAAAATAAGTGATCTTTAGTTTCTTCCTAGATTTGAAAAAAAGGGCAAGGTGCATTGATGCTCAAATATTAGGGCCGATCAGCTGTATTCAACCTATTTTGTATGGTGAGCCATTAGAGAAAAAAATTTCTTAGCGGGATTATTTTATGCCAAATGATTCGATACCAAGACACCTCTAGTTTCCTCATCCTTAACAGATCCTAAATTATTTTGTTTGATATATTATGAGTGGGCATGTTATGCCAATATAATGTATCTTGGTTGAGTGAATGAGAATAATGAGGTTTCAACTATTTAAGATTGTTTGGAAAATTCCAGAAGCCTCCAATGATGAAGGAATCCATTGTAGTATGGAGGAGAAAGGTGGTTAGACTCTTATCAAATGTGGAGAGTGATATAACGATCCTTGACCTATCCAATTATTGAACTATAGAGAAATAAGCTTCCCATTACTAATAGTGCAAGATACATAGTTTTGAATAAGAGTCCTCAAATGGATTAACTGGCTCAACAAATGGTAATTGCTACGAACCTTACAGACAACCTAGATGCTTTTCCCTTTGAGGAAATAAGAGTGTAGCCATCTTATCCATAAAGTTTGCCTATCTTCAAGAATCCACCATAAGCATTTCAGTATGAGGATATGGTTGGAGATTTTCATTAAGGGAATGTTTAGCCCTCTTTCTGTGTTTAGGTACCAAACGTCTGATCATTTAACCTTGGCACTACCTTTAATACCTAGTGAATGGTTCCATAAAAAAATCCTTAAATAGTTTTTCAATCAAATTTATGACCCCTTTGGAGAGAAACATATGAGAGCTCCAATAAACATACAATGAACTAATAACTGATTTGATGACTTAAACTTTCCTAGCAAAGGAAAGGAATTTATTTACCCAAGATCCGATTCTTTTCTAAACTTTCTTAACGAGGGGATAGGATTTAAGGATTGTTAGTCTCTAGGCGATATAGAGATGCCTAGGTAATGTAGAGGTGGAGCTTTATCAACCATTATAAAAAGTAAAATTAGTCTAGAGGTCATTAAGATATCTCCTTTAAAGAATATAAAATGGATCTTGTTAAGGTTGATGTTCAACCCCAAAAGTTCCTTAAACCTGGCAAAAGATTGCATGAAGCTATGTACAGAATCAAGTGCAACTCTACAAAAAAGCAATAAATCATATGCAAAGGAAAAGTGAGTTTTTTACAAATTAGGTGCTATTGGAAAGTAGTGTTCAAAGCCACTTCATATTGAATGATAATGTTGAGAATTTCCATACATATGAAAAGGTATAGGGAAATAGGATCTCCTTGCCTCAATCTTTGCCTAGCCATGAAAAATATGAAGGAGTTGTCATTTACCAAGACTGAATAAGTGACTTTGCATTCTTTGATCCAATTGATGAATATGGTAGGAAAACCAAATATTTCCATTGTCTTCCATAAAAAACTCTGACGTACACTATCAATTGTTGTATGAAAATCAACCTTGGTGGTGTAGTTAGAGCTGAATTGAAGCTAGAATATCCCTAGAATAATTATTGCATAATTAGAATGTTATCACCGATATGGCGATTACTGAGGAATGCCCCATATGTTTCACTAATGAGTATGCTAAGAGCAGTTTTCAATCTTATGGAAAGGATTTTTGAGATGATTTTATAGATGAAATTTAGGTAAGAGATTGATCTGAACTTATTAAAGGAGGTAGGATTAGTTGTTTTTGGGATTAGACAAAGGTAGGTTTGATTAACTTCCTGTAGTAGCACTTTATGTTGGCCCCTAGATTTTTTTCTCTAGTTAAGCATGATTTAAATGAATTATGAGGTTTTGATAGATTTAATTTTTTGAGTTAATTATTATGATAAAGTTAGTAGGATTTATTGCATGGGTTAATGAAATTAAAGTGCTAAGGTAATAAAGATGTTCAAGGGTATTTTTGGAAGATCACTTAAAGTTAAAAGAACATAAGCTTATAAGGAAGGAGAAAATGGACTTTTTGCGCTCATTAAGGGTAAAAAGGAGAAGAAGAATATGTTGTCTTGCTTGTTAAGGAGAGAAAAATGTGAATTGAAGGGAGAAAAGAGTGAAAAACTAAAATAAGAGAGAAGAAGGAGAGGTTTCGGTTTTGAGAGAAAGGAAGGAGGAAAAAGCTAGGGTTTCATTATTTCTTAGTTTTCAAGTGGGATTTTGAGGTTGTTTAAGAAGTGAAAAGGGTAGAGGAAGAGAAGAACTTTCATTAGATCCAAGAAACTCTTCCTTTGGTGAAGAGTCAAGGTAAGCTCATTCTTAATCCTTTGAATTTTTGAAAAGGTTTTAGTTCCTGAAGCTTAAGAATTGCATGGGTCTAAGCTTTCTAGAATCAATTTTATATATATGTTTATCTGGGTCCTAAATTGGAGTTCCTATTGAATTGGGAATTTTGCCATTGATGAAGGAAATCAAGAAAGGCAAGAGGAGTAAGAGGAGACGCATCTTTGAGTAAGTTTATAAGCAAGTATTTCAAGGTGGATACATGTTTATAATAGAGTAAATAAGCCACTAAAGTTTTCTTTGAATCAAAGAAGTTAATGATTTAAATTGCATCATAAATGTTACATTTATTACTTCTTGAATGAATTGAGAAATTGATATATGTTTGATATATGAATTGTGTGGATGATTTATGAAAAGACTTTGAAAATAATTCTTTTTTAAAATAACAGGTTTATGAAATCATGTTTTCATAAATGGGTTACGAAATATCTCATGTTCATGAAAATCAAGTTTCCAAGATGTGTCTTTTGGGCAAACTGTTTTAAATTCATAAATTACATGTTATGTGGGTTTGATGTAGTCCATTCAAGTATGTCACGTACACGTTGATCAAGTTAAAGGCTTCTCCCGCCTACCCGCTAGTGGCATGGAGCTCATTTATGGACTCCCTCCAGTTTACATATATACAAAACCACTAAGTGGGATTGCGATAGTACGCCAAGTTTATGACTACGCAGGACCATTATGTGAAAATGTGTAGCTCATCATGTTCATGGATCTACCTAAACTATTCTAATGTGCTTATATGCTTATGATATGTTAACAAGTTTGATGCATTCATGATTTGTAGTTTATGAATTTGATAACGATACTTTTATGAATTTAATTAGAACTTTGTATTAACAAATGAACATTTCAAAGGCTTTGCTTATTTTTTTGTTATAAACTTGTTACCCACGAGCTTTCAAGCTCACCCCCATTCTTTCCCATCTTTAGGTGACGAGAAAGAGATCAAGTGATCAAGAGTCGAGACATCACTCCAAAGTTGAATCTTTATATGTTTTATGTTAGTCTATGAGAAAACAAGGCTTTAGTTGCATTTTGAGAACTATTGGTTTATCTTTTGTATTTTGGAACATTAATGTATTATGGCTTGAAATGCCCATTACGTAACAGTCCGTTACCGATGTTAAGGTTAAAATTATAAATGTGAGAGATTCACTTAGAGATTAGAAATGTGTTTCATGCTCATGCATTATATTATATGCTCATGCACATGAATATTGAATCATTACACATGAAAATGACTATACATGTTAGGCCCGGGTCCCGAATTCCCTATCCCGAGGTGGCTCCTCGGGGGCGCCGGGTAGGGGCGTGCGAAGGAAGAATCAAAAGCTTGCGAAATGTAAAGAAACAGCAGCGGGAAAGAGGTGGCCTCGTTGCAGCGGCTAGCGCCCCAACCTTCGGACCCGTCCCCAACATCTATGCGATATCATACAACACACATACATTCTCATACATACACATCAAACACACCCATAAACAAAGGAACTTCTTGTTATAACAATCCAGAGAAAATAAACAAGCATTCTCCATATAGCACAATACATAACAAATCTTAAATCCAAAATACATGAGAATGCTCCATGATGATATGCTTAGAGAGCTAACCAAAAGTACTAACTTAATACAAAAGCTTTTAGCTATATTGGAGTGTCCGATGCCTTGCAAGGATCACGATCTTCTCGTTCTACACCTGAGGAGTGGGAGATAATAGGGTGAGCTGCGAAGCT
>JANZLF010000222.1:19664481-19675645 GCA_026546835.1 Erythroxylum foetidum
TGCATCGGAGTAATGCCTCATTCCCGATGCGGTGTCTCGGTTTCTCGCTCATGACCTGTGGAGGGGAAAATGGGGGGGTGAGCTCGACGGCTCCGTGGGTAAAAGCTTAATAATTAAGAATAAACATGCCAAAATCCTTTAGCACTTTATTCTCAAACAATTGAACTAAAGCATCTTTACCATTTAACAATTCTTCATCAACATCAAAACTTATCAAAGGCATTTTCCAAATAACATAACATACAAGAACAACTTAGATAAACACATCGCATATTCACACATAAGTTGGTTTTCGGGTGGGTCCAACAGGACGTACTACACATTTCCGTAAAACGGTCATGTGTAGCCGTGAACACATGAGAGAGTCCGTGAGGAACTCTATGGCCACTAGCGGGCAGGCGGGAGAAGCCTATATAGGTGCACCTATCACATAAAGGACCACCCTAAACCCATAGAAACATGCAAATCACATCATTCATGCATTTCATACATATTAGTCATCAATGAACCTTGCAACATCTATTTTCACATAATTACCTAAATCACATATTCAATCTCTTTTTCACTTGTTCAACAATCATATACACATTTTCATATCTCATATTCATTTAAACCATTTCAAGAAATACAAGCAACATTGATAAATCATTTTAAAGCATTCACTAGCATTTAATAGCATTTATTATAGAACTTTAACAAGTTCATTAACTCAATTATTAAGAAATTACCCACCTTAATCCTTTAGCCTTCAATTTGATCAAATGGCCTTTCTTCTTGCTCAAATAACCTCTCTTCACCTTCATTAAGCAAGTAAGAACCCAATTACCAAGAGATATCCCAAAATTAAACAAACCTAGGAGAGGAAAACATAGAATTAAACCTACCTAACTTTACCCAAACCTTACCCAAGCTATAAGCATCAAAACCCACTCATAAATCCAAAGAATCTTACATTTTTCTTACCTTGAAAGGAAACCCACGAAATTTGCTCTTTCTCTTAGCTTGATGAACTCTTAAACCTTTCTTCCTCTTATCCTTCTAAAACACTCTCTACTACTCTTCTCTAAGTAAGGAAAACACAAGACCTAAACCTCTTCTTCTTCTTCTTCTTCTACATATACGAAACTCTCCCACTCTTTCTCTAGAACTTTCGTAACTCAATCATTTCATAGACTAACAAATTGATTTTCATTTAATACTTAAACCCCAAACTCAAAACTACGTAGTTTTGTCATGCCTCTTACACTTAAACACTTTTATTTTCTCCTTTCCTTCTTACACCAACGATTCCACCATATAATATACTCCTCTTTCTTTTGTTTTTTAAAAGAACCTAAATGGACCAAATTAGCCTTCCTTCCTTGCCTTAGTCTTTAAAACCAATAGTGAAATTCCTAAATTGCCCCTAAGCCATTTTATTCCTTTCAACTTCTAACAACAATTTAATTCTTATTTAAACCAATCCCTCATTTAACTTTCATCCCTCTAAACACTATAAACCTCAATTTATTCCAACAAAAAGGAAATTTCAAATTAAACCTCAAAAATAATATAAACATGCTTAATTCGATTTGGGGCCCAACACTTAGACTAATAATAAACATTGTTATATTATCAAGGAGATTATGGGGACTCATAATAGATAAGAAAACTCTATAGTATAAATGGGTGTATGAAGTTAACATAAAAAATAGTGGCACCTGGGGTTTTGAAATGAAATTCTTCTCTAAAAGCAATACTAAAAACTAGAAGCTCACTCAAGAAGAAATTTATTGACCTAATTGGAGATGGTAATTCATCTAAATTATAGTCTAAAAATTGGTTTTCACGTGGTCCTCTACATTACTTATAAGAGTCGGAAATTTTTAAGCCATTTTTCAAGTTGAATTCAACTATCAACGAGGCTTTAGTTGATTAAAAAAAGTCTTCAATCTCTACTTTATTCCAAACTCTATCATCACTAAAATTATTAGAACTCACTTGAATGATGAAGAGGATAGAATTGTTTGGGATCACACCAACTATAGGATTTTCACAAATAAGTATTCTAGGAAACTTTTTATAGAGACAATCCAATAACATATCATAGACTTAGCTAATATGGCATAAGAAGTGTAACCATAGAGCATCCTTCATGTTACAACTAGCTGTGAAACATAAATTACAAACTCTAGATATGTTGAGGTTTCTTAATATCCCAAACAAATGCTCCTTGTTCATGTGTTATGAAGAAAGCAGCAATCACCTATTTTTTCAGTGAAAATTTGTCTCTAATAAATTGAAATATTTTCTACAAAAATGTTACATTCAATAGGCTCCAATTGATTGGAATTCCATCAAAAGGTGGTGTACTACCATTTTTCATCCCAACAGCTATATCAAGTGGTGTTTTAGTTTTTCTATAGCATTTCTAGACAAAGCTATCTGGGAAGAAAAGAATTTTTGCACTTTTAAGATAAAGCTCAATCTTCATAATAGTTCAATACTAGAACTCTTTAATAGATTAGAAACTTCATCAGTCAAGATATTATCAAATGCCAAGATCTAGATTACTACAACAGAATGTGGAATGTATGATCCAAGTATGGTTTTAAGTTGTATGAGGATGTGATCGGAATTATGTTTAAGATCATATTCCAATAGTAGACTCATGTAATGCTCTTTGTAGCATGTTCACATTTTTCTTAAGCCTTTAATGGCTTAATTTGTTACCTTTTTCCCAATCAAAGATGGTTTCATAGACTACATAATAGTTATATTCCTTTCTTCCATTATATCATATTGTTTATCTTGCATATCTTCGATTTCTTGCTTTGTCCATTTTGTTCATATTCGAAAACATGTTCTCTCTAACTCTAGCTCTTATTCAAAGGAAATGGATAATTGGCTTCGTATAAAATGAGTGTGAAGAATAAATATAAATAAAATTAACAAAAAGAAAGAAATAAAGTTACTAAAAAATTAGTTATTAAGTCTCGTAAACACCACATGTGTTTGAGGTAATGATGCGTAAATTTTTTCTAATGTATTTTCTATTTTTGAAGTTATCTCTTATGGTTTATTTCTATACTAATATTATTTTATTCACAAGTGCATGACATAGCTGTAGCTAGCATAGGAAGTATGGGTAAAATCTTACAAAGAAAGTTAACACTAGTAATTACCCTTATCCTATTATCTAGTCTAAGAATTTAATTTTGGTTTTTAATAAAGAAAATAAAACTTAAATAATTAAAGTAAATAGGAAACAATATTGAATAGAGAATAAAGAAATTATTTAAAAATAATTAATATCAAGAATTAGGGTATAGGTTATGAATTTCCCTAAAACCCTTAAATAATTGATCTTTTATTATGCAATTATTTTATTGACGATTGGACTAAGGAAATTCTTATCTTATGCTAATAACTCATTTAAGACTACTAACAACTAATCACTTAACTGATATTATTCAGGTTAAAGGTACTAAGATTGCTTTATCGATTTATAAATTCCACTATTAGGTTTGACCCTAATTTAGAGGATTACGTCAACCTATCTCTAGGTTTGCAATCCACTCTTTTCAATTACGGTAGATCAATCAATACACAGGATTTCTCAATCTCTATGTTATGAAATCAAATTATGCACTAATATTTTGGATATATTAGAACATATATTAAACAAATAATTGAATAAAAAATAGATCAATAAAAACAATTGCATTAAATAAAAGAATCAAAACATGTTTTTATCACAAACTAGGGTTCATCCCACCTAGACACTAAAGATGTTTATTTACACATGATAGAAAATGAAATCAAATGTAAACAGAAAGAAAAACAAAACAAAGGAGTTCATGATTTTAAATCTCCCTTTATCTGATATAGAATATTCTTGCAAAGTATAGGTTTGATGAAGTATTTTATTGGATCTATTGATGATTTCTTCGTGTTTTCAAGCTTTCTGGATTAGGATTGCCTTTTTAAATATTCTCTACCCCTAGAACCACCTATGTGAGTCTCCCTCTTTATTTGACCTCTTTTTATAGAAAATTTTAAGGTTTTTGGGAGATACACAGTCGTGTATTTGACCATGTATAACTTAAATCTTCAAAGTTTGTGATTTTCCATGGATTGAGAGACTTACACAGCCATAGACAAAGCCTTGTATCCCTTATTTGCTACAAATCTTCATTTTATGTCATGTTTTCATCCGAATTCTTCTCCTTTTAGTCAATGAAGGCAATTATAACCTATAAATGCACTTTAAGCAAACTAAGTACCAAATATACAATAAAAGTATAAAATACCACGCAAAAATACATCAAATATGAGGTATAAATATAGTCAATTATACATTGATCATTTCTATTAAAAAATAGAGTGTTGATCCTATACGGAAGGTAGAAATATAACAAACTGCCTAATACTAACTAATATAAGAATTGAATAAAAAAATTGCTCATAGGACTAGCTCATAAAGTAAAAAAGAAAATAATTTATAAATGAAAATTTTTTCAATATAGTTAAAACAAAACAATTAATCAATGATTTTATGATTTAATAAAATTGGAGAAATCAAGGCTATTTTATGCTTAAATACTCCCTAAGTATCTTTAATAGTTTTATGATTATATAAAGTTAGAATAGATTTATCAAGTATATTAGTATACCTTCTTAAAATACTAAACTACACTCTCTTGAATGGTGTCACCCTACTTAAATGCATTTAATTATATGAACTTCCATAAAAGGTGTCACCCCACTTGAATGGGGTATTCAAGAGAGACATACTTAATATTTATAGTTTTAGGGTGAAATCGTTTATTGGATTTGACAAATTTCAATACATTCAATTCAGAGTTAGCTTGGTAAAGGTAAGGTTTAACTAATAGGTGAGTAAGGTTGGCATGTTTGTTTAAGCTTGGTCTAGACCCACTTGAAGTCAATAGACCCAAACTGATTTGACTAAGCTTCAAGTTGAGATTAAGGTTTTTCTTTAAATTTTAAGCTTCGAGATAGACTTAGGTTCCCAAAGGCTTAATATCAACTAGTTTATTATAAAATGACATCTTTTGACCTAGTTACAACAATGTCATTTCAAAATCCAGAAAGAGACACTTTTGTTATCTTCTTTAGTTTGCATTAACCTACAGTGCCTCTTTGTTAATCTTGATCTTCTTTGGTCTTGCATCCTCACTCTCCAGTCCACCCTTTTTAGCTTTACTCCAATGGACTACTGCGTGCTTCAAGTCCTCTCCCTCTACTATAATAACAATGCTCCCTCTTTGATAAAATTTCCAATCACTTAGTGCTTGCGACTCACTATGCACTTTTGTTCCATTTGCTCGGTGCTCGTTTATAATCCCTCATAAAGGTTAAAGTTTGCTGGTGTAGTTAACATATCTGTATGTCTTCTTATGGGTTCAATAGTAGTAATTAAAGCTTTAAAGGGCAATAGGTGTAGAATATGAACAGGTTTTATTTCTTGGTTCAATTTATAAAAATAATATGTGGTTTTGCTATTCATTTCTAAACTTCCACTTAAAGGTTCATTCTTTATTCTTTACTTTTCATTTGAATTAACATGACTTACTTTAAAAAGTAATTTTATGGAAGTAAATTCAAAGAAAATGGTAAAATTTAGGGAATATTGGGCTCCCATTTGCCACATAAGACTTTTAGTAAAATCAAAACAACCTACATTGTAGCACTAATGCATTCTTTGCTTGTGCATAAAACTAATTCTTAATTGTAGTAATAATAAAAATTAAGTGCTTAATTGTTAAACTTTCATCACCTTTTATATAATATAGGAATAGAATAGGTTAACAAAAAATTAATTTTTCTATACATTTATGCATTATTGAAGATCATTGTGTATGTAAGATTATGGAATGAAAAATTATTTTTTTAGTGATATATGTGTTTTATAATATGGTTTCTAGGTTGTAGAATGCATCATTAAGTGATTTTTGGGTGATAATCATGTGTTTGGGACTTATAATTATGTTATTGTTAGGATTTTTATGATTTCTTTGATGATTGTTGATTAGGGAAAGACTTTGACATTAATGCATGTTTTACAAGATGTTTAATGTGTTTAGATGATGGGTGAGATAAGGAACTTTAAGAAAAGTTAAAGAAGAAGTTGAAGGAAGACATAGGTAGCGCACTATCGTGCAAAGGCAAAATTTCCAAGTTGCAAGATTTTTTTTGTATTTTTTATGATTTGGGCCTTTTTTTGAAATATAAACAAGTGAAGAGACCCTAAAAAGAGCCCTAGGAGGATTAAGAAGTATTTATGGAAAACAAAAACACAAGAAGTGGTAAATGGAACATCTAATAAGGAGATCAAAGAGGCAAAAATTTTAGAAGAACAAAGCTATACAGTTTTTTAACTCAAGGATATAAAGAAGAATACATCCAAGATTCAATCTTTTACACTTTCCTTTTATTTCCTTGTTTTTAAATGTTGATTATGAATTTTTTTTATTTATTTTATCTATGAATTGCTATGTTTGTTTTAATTATTACTTTTGAATTATTTTGTAAAACTTTTATGTTTTTGATTTAATATGAACATATTTTGTGGTGGCTATTGCTTTAATCTTGGATCTAAATTAAGATATTAGGTTGAATATCTATATTATGTTGCAAAGGGAAAGATAGTACTAAAATAGAACTATAAACATCATCTTAATAGGCAATTAAAGAGCGATCTTAATTATTTTTTGGTTACCCATAGGATTGATTCAAGTCCAATTAAATAGTTATGGTAAGTTTTGGAGATCGAGGGGTCACAATTCAATTATTATCTATTTTAATTTGGATTACTTAGCTAGATCTTGGGAAAGGGTAATTATAAGAATTTAATATCTATGTCAAGTATTTTTAAATCAAAAAGGTAAAGTTAAGAAGTAATTCCTAAGATGTTATCATTGATTAATCACAAGTTAACTGTTGCTTTGTTAATTGTTCAATTGTCAATTTTCTTTAGTTTAGTTTATTTTCTAGCCATAATTATTATATAGTTAACTAAAAAAGTGTTACAAAATTTTTTAGGTGTCTAATCATATTCCTTATGAAAAAAAATACTATTTATGTTCTAAAGATATAGCCTATATACTTCCAGTATAGGTAGATTTAAAAAAAATCAATCAAAACAAGTTTTTGACGTCGATGTTAGGGCGTTTAAATTAGCATTAAGTTACTTTGTTATAAGTAATTTAACATTCTTTTGTGTGATTGTCGGTGCAAGAACACAAGAACAACAGGGAGTTCTAGTAAAGTCAAAGATAAATAATTTTCAGAAATCACGAAGAACGAGAGAGAAATTTAAAAAACTAAATGCCAAGAAGCTATAAAAAATCAATGGTAGAAAAAGGGAACCAATAAGGATAGCAAAGAACATTCATGGACCTTATGAGGCTGGGTTTCAATGCTAATCAATAAGGGATCACAAAATCACTAGTTTAAGCAAACATTATGGAAACTAATATCTAGTTTTATAAACTGGTCAATAAGGATCCTAAAGCTCGTTTGGCCAATTTCTTATAAATGGACTATAAGTTTTGGATATGATGGATTATTAGAGGATGCAGTCAAAATGAAGCTATTTCCATTCATGCTTAAAAATCGAACTAAGGTGTCACTGAATTCTCTTAACACAAAAAACCTGACGATATAGGAGCAGTTGGTATAAGCCTTTTTAGCTAAGTACTTCCCCTTAACAAAGACCACAAGGATAGTTAAGGAGATAACAAATTTCCAATAAAGTGATGGGGAATCATTATACGAAGCTTGGGAAAGATTTAAGGAGTTGGAAAGTAGCTGCTTCGACTATAACTTACCTAATGAGTTCCTATTGCAAACCTTGTACAATGGATTCAATCTACTATAAGTGGTACCATTGACACAACAGCTGTTGGTTCAAAACAGGAAATCTTATTAAGGATGAAAGCGTCCGTGACACCTTCCATTAAGAAACTACCCACTCTAGAGTTGTAACCCTCATCCATACACCTTAGATATATCTTTCTAAGTGAGGGTCATACTTTACCTATCATAATTTCAAACAAGCAAGATTGGGAATAAAAAAAGAGAGTTGTATAGATAATTAGAAAGATACTGAGATTCATAAGATGGAAAATTTTACATATAAGAGGTGTAAGTCCTAATGTGGTGATACATAAGATCAATCTTGATGAACATTATAAGGTAGTGATACAGAGATAAAGAAGATTAAACTCACATATGAAAGCAGCGACAAAAAGGAGGTAGAAAAGAATTTAGATGCTGGTATTATTTACATTATTTAAGATAGTGAATGGGTGTCTAGTACAATATTTACCTGACAAAGGAGGGATGAGAGAAAGTTAGTTAATCTTTCCTCAAACATTTATATTTTGGACGGTATGTATTGATTATAATTAGATAAACAAGATGACTAAGAAGGATCACTTTCCTTTATCATTTATGGATCAAATGATTGAGAATGTGGATGGACACGCATTCTATATTTCCTTAAAGGATATTCAGGATACAATTAGGTTTTTATCTATATAAAAGATCAAAAGAAGACCATGTTCGCATGTCCTTATAGCACAATTGCTTATAGATGAATGCCAATTAGAATTCGCAATGCACTAACAATTTTTTAAAGGTGCATGATGGTTATCTTTGTAGATGTGATTGAGGATATTACGTATGATGTTTGGGTATTTAGAGACCCCTTTGATCATTGTGTTACAAATTTGGAAAGAGTTCTTCAAA
The DNA here is from genome assembly GCA_026546835.1 of Erythroxylum foetidum. Lineage (NCBI taxonomy): Eukaryota > Viridiplantae > Streptophyta > Magnoliopsida > Malpighiales > Erythroxylaceae > Erythroxylum > Erythroxylum foetidum. The sequence goes on from JANZLF010000222.1 coordinate 19,673,239, forward strand.
GATGTTAGGAATCATAATTAGTTCTAAATAGGGAGAAATGCCACATTATGGTGCACTAGGGGGTAATTTTAGGATATAATGTAACACCTCCTATATGAAACCTATGACCACACACACATATGGCACCCAAATTCCTATACATACAATTATGGCATACAATTCTATTCAATTATAGGGATTGCCATCACTCATTTTTCTATTCAATGTTGTACATATACAAATTGCAAAATTTCATATCATTGTCATATAAAATTACTATTACATCATTACATTTATATGCTAATCCAAAAGAGATAGTACACACATAAATTAAATATTCATTACAAAACATCAAGAAACTACAATTTCCTTCATTACATATACAACCATTTTTAACCAAAAGACACATTCCAAAGGTACTTTTACTTCTAACTGTTGGCCTTGGTCCCTGCAAATGTTCCCTATGCCTTATGTCACAAAGTTTTTCTTTGGACTCAAACTTCCATCGCAAGGCCTGCCCACCTTTATGCAGCAATCTCACTTAGGTCTGTTTAAGCAAGATTCAACCTTCTCATATGAATGTCGCAAAACAATTTCGTTAGCCCTTGAACACTTCACGTGCACATAAGTGTTAAAAGTGTTTCTTTCACACACATAAAGAAAACAAGTGTAAAACAGAGTAAAGAAAGCAGCAAGAGATTTTAAATGTAACTAAAGCTACGCTTTCATTAACTCTCACAAAATGTTAACAAAAGACACAAGTACCTCCTCCTCAAAGCACTCAAGGAACTCCCAACTCGAAGACCTTACAATGAGAACTCTCCCTTAAAAGCTCTGAACTCTCAAAACTCTATCCTTTGAGTGATTTCTCTCAATATGAATGAATGAATAGGTCTCAATGCTAATGAGTTGTTTATAGGCTCCTTCATATGACTAAGAATCCTAATAGAAAGCTACTAGCTAAGATCACAATCTTATCCTATCTTATCCCATAGGATTAAGTTACATCACATTTAAAAGATTACCCTATTTAGGAATGATTATCCTTATCCACGAAGATCTCCTTTATCTTCAGATGATCCTTACCTGTGATCTTCATCTCTTAAAGACGATGTTCATCTACTATGATCTTTCCTGCCACATCATCACGTGCCACATCATCCATAGTTGCCATGTCACTGGTGATGTTTCTTTACCATAACCTATCCACACATAAGTCCTTCAATGCACGTCCATAGGCAAGTGCATCTTCCATGATCAAGCTCACTTATGGTGCAGTCTCGTCACTCCATAACTAAGTACAAGTCAAAATTTGAGTTAGCATAAAACCTCACACACTTTACATACCTTCAACTTGCCTTGCCGAAGTGAAGTGTTTATGCACCTCATCATGCTTGCATGCCTTTACGCATCCTCACGGGGTCTCTCGCATACCTTTTTGTAATCTTGTACACCTTCGGGTCTCGCATGACTTAGTTTTCCAACTCTGCATGGCCTTGCATCTGAATCTCACATCTCATCAAATATTTCCACCTATGCATGCCCACACGTATCGAATCTTGCCTACTCTTGAGATCTTCACCAATACTTCCTGCATCCCTCGCCTACTTTGTAAGTTCCTCAGGTTTTGCTCGCCAACTTGCAAGACTTCACCTTGTTTCCTCATCAACGTGCCTTCCTCATGCTGACCTGCATGCCGAGCATTGGCTAAGGCTCGTCAACACTTGCATGATCCCACAGTCTGGACTTAGGTGTCTAACACCTTACTCCTATTACTTGGACCCACATAGATTAACACCCGTGATAAGCTTGAAAGCCTAATCAAACACTTAGTTTGAATGACCACTCATAGCAGTCATCTGCCAAGCATAAGCACATTCATAAATATCATAAACTTCTATAAAAAGTGATGACATACTTAATTAAAGTACATAATGAAAATATGCTTTAATATATTATCCATATACCAAAAATGCACATTTATAATCCAAATATTGATATTTAATGCTCATCTATTGGGCCCCAAATTTGTTTTTCTTGATGTTATTAAGTATGAATTATTTTTATTTATGATTTATGGCATAGTTTGATTTTATTGAAAGTATTAATGGAAAATTAAGAGTTATTTGAGTTTAGTATGAAATAATAGTTATGGAAGGGTAAAATATATAAGGGCAAAATGGGCAAGTCATTCAACGGTAAGAGGTTTTAGACTTAACTAAGAGGGGCATTTTAGTCCATGTGCTATCTTGTAGCCTTAAGGAGTTAAAAGAAGAGAAAGAAAGAAAGGAAAATAAGAAGAAAAGAAAAGAAGAGTAGAGGAGCATATCGTGGGAGCTTGAGGAAGAAGAGGATTGCTTTCTTGAGGATTTTCGAACGGATTGAAGCACTCGTTGGTAAGTTTATGTTCTTTTACTCTTGTTTGGGA